>OX461808.1:61020841-61620841 GCA_949802685.1 Dicyrtomina minuta | reverse complement strand
ACACCCTATCCTATTTTTTTCAAAAACATTGTTCCACCCTACTTTTTACCCTATTTCCTACCCTACAATGTATGTATGGGCCCACCTTTGGGCTCACGAGTTTCACTTCAAAAAAACTGTATGTTTACTGGATTTATACATAAGAATGCGTAAAATTATCCAATTTAAAATATGTCTATCCATAGACATCAGGCGGACACCATTTATATGTAATACACAATTAACTGATAATTTGTTTACTCATCCGAAAATCTGTTGTTTGTTTTCATTTCTTATTTTATTAGTATATTTTGCTCAACTCCGCAGTTGACTGCTGTTAATTACAGAAATAACATTTTTATCATTGTAGTAGCGGGAGTTGTATTTTGTTTAGAAGTAAAAACTTTTAATGCTTATGGGAAAATCAATAATCGTATTCAGTTTTCAGTACATACTTAGTTATTCCAGCATTACACTCGATATTACGACGATTATACAACTCTGGATGAGGAAGCAACAAATGACGTCAATGAATTGATCGCCGGTAGTGGTCGGATTCGGAGGACTGAGCCACCCTGTGGCCCACATTAATAAAGAGACTAATGTTGATAATGAAAACGGTACCTGCTGAACGAATATATGAATTTAATATCTATTTATATCACTGTAATAAACATTTTGGTTTATGGGTCTAGGACAGATCATAACTTTTAATGAAATAAATATATTATAACTGGAAGTTGGTTGTAAACACCCGCCTGCTCTGAATAAATTGTGACTGAACTACAAGTTTGTTAGTTTTGGGTAATTCATGTATAATTAGTTAAAATACCTTTTTGAATAATTACTATATTAACAACGAATTGACAATTAATGGCTTATTGTTGATTGTGGATCATAGTAAGACAAAACACAAGTGACCTAGCTGTTTTCGTTCACGACCGGCCTCCCGGTCGACAAAACCAAAAAATGTTGGGCTCTACCCAGGCTCACTCAATTTTCCTCTGGACTCATTTGGACTCATGCCATGAGCCCATATTGAGGGCTCATGGGTTTTTCGTTTCCGTAGTGGGGTATTGAGTCCGACTCATTCAAAAGTGACCGTCTGGCTCATTTTGGACTCAGTACTGTCTTTCAAAAAAATATCGAGTACTGCAAACTGAAAACTGCAATTGGTACTGGCACTGGCACCTGGCACTGGCACTGGCACTGGTGACGGTTACTGTACTGCTAGTAATATTTTAATTGAAGCAGTGGCTTGTGATGTGACTTTTGGTGTGTAAGCAGCGTAAGGAGTGTCAGTGTCAAGTAGCAAATGGCAAATGGTGTTAAAACTTGAGCTGATGTGAACCGTGAGACCGTGACAATTAACTATTTTAAAATAAAAATAATTGTGTTATTTTAGGTAAATTTTAACTACTAATTAAATGTCTGATCAGGATTACATTTTTAACAATACTTTAGACAGTTCAGATATTTTTAACGTTTCTGCAATCACAGGGCTAGATTTAGATCTATCTAGCAGTTCAGATATTATACCTGGCGGGATTCGGGGGTTTGACAATATTGATAATGAAGCCGAATATATTAATAGCAAAAAAACTGATCTTATATTTTCATCTGAAGATAATAACAGTAGAAGTATGACTACCAGAAGTACGAAAAGCAGGAGTATTGGTCTGAAATTTCATGAAAGTGATAAAAGGAGCTCAATGTTTGGTGCTCGACGCAATTAAGTTAATAATGCAACAAACATGAGCATTATTGCCCACAACGGAAGTCAAAAATCCCTGTCGGTGTCTCTACAGGAAGCAAGCAAAATTAACGAAGTTAGTTCAGCCTTTTCTGACCCATCCACAACAACAAAAACCAGTATTTTGAAGCCTATCGAATTACGGACGTCTACTCCTACTCCTACCTCGAATAGTTTTTTGACTTCAGCATCAGTTGACAGATCTGCAACTTCAGCCACAGGTTCTGCTACCAAGTTGCAACACGAACCAAAACCAAAATTTTCAGCAAACATAAGTATTTTGTCAACAACTAATAATAGTGCAGACGTTCAGCTCGAAATGAAACTTCCAGGCATAAATGCGGTATCGTCAAGTACAAGTTGCGGTGCTGGTGCTAATTATTTGCAAGGTAAGTTTATAATTGTATATTAAAACATTAAACATTATTATGTGTTAAGCAAAAAAAGTAGCTACAGGCTACATGCAGCTATCTGCTATACATGCTTTGATGCTTGACAATGCAGTCTCACCTAATTACTGGTTATTGCTATTTGACATATGTATTTAGTTTTAGTTTCAGTTATGTTATTTTTAGTATAAATAATAACTGAATAATATTATAATTAAATATGTAACTTAAACAATAATGTATTTTTTTGTTTCGTTTTTATAGAATTGGGGTTAGATTATTTACAATAGGGCAGAACAGCACAGTAAATATTTACGTGTCTAAGTGTGTTAATTGCACGGGCAAGAGTGGCTGCGGAGTACAACCTGTGCCTTTGCCTATATCTGCTAAGGAAGCTACATCACAATCAGATCAAGGACCCTCACGAATTAATATAATTGCTAACAATGCAGAAAATTGTAACCTACTTGTTGCTAACCCTCATGGTGACGGTGAAATTCAAGAGAACGAGTTATTAGAAGAATCAGAGTCAAAACCATTACCAACTTTGCCAACTTATATCAACAGCAACAACACGTCACCGACACCGACACCAACACCGTCCAATACAGTGATCTCACCGTTTATACCTTGTAATGACAATGACATTAATTCGAACTTCAACTCTTTTATTGTTCGTAGAGCACGATTTAATCCTTATTTGACCCCCAAAGAACCTGTTGTCATTGACAAAACTGAAACTCAAGATGATTCACATTCACGTTCACACACTATGGTAGTGCATTTACAAGATTCATCAACACCGACACCGACACCGACGCACATAAACTCAACAATGCCCGTTGAGTCATCCCAAGTGTTATCTTCACTAAAGCGAAGAGGTCCTGGTCGACCTAGAAAGCAAACTAAAACTAAATCTTTGAAAACGTCGAAAGTACCACAAACAGAGATCTGTGAATTTGAAAAACAGTGTTCTAGCAGAAATCTGACGGCACTTAGCAACAAATTATATTCAAAAAGAGAAAGTGGTTCAATTTCACAATCAAAATTTCTAACTATTCCAAAAAATACTTCATTAAAAATTCCACTTCCACATCACCAATAATAAAACGTAGAGGTCACCTTACAAGAAAATTGGTACATAGAAGTGATGAAGGCGATAAAGCAGCAATAATAAAGAAAAATCCAAATTCACTCAAATTCAAACCACCTAAGGGTTCTGTGCTGAAGCTGAAAATGAAAAAATCAAATGCCGTTGTAGCAGCATTGGATGACAATGAAACACCAACAACTCCACCTTCACTTCTAGTTCAACAATCTAATCTTCATCAAGACAAGGAATCTATGCCAGTATTGCTGCCAATAGTGACGACACGTCCACGTCCCCCAATTAAAGGTTTTGAGAATAAGACAAAAAAAGTTCACTCAGATTATTTTCTAGAAGAAACCGATAGTCTGCCCAGAATTACTTTAGAAAATTACAAGCAGTTATTTGATACTTTGGTGAAATCAAATATAGTAAATTAATAAATGTATCTGCACTACTTGTAAATATTTTCGAGTTATGTATTTTGTGTAATATATTTTATACTATAATTATTTATATTTACAATTAATAAATGTATCTGCACTACTTGTAAATATTTTCGAGTTATGTATTTTGTGTAATATATTTTATACTATAATTATTTATATTTACAATTAATAAATGTATCTGCACTACTTGTAAATATTTTCGAGTTATGTATTTTGTGTAATATATTTTATAATATAATTATTTATATTTACATTTTACAATTAATTGTATTTCATTAAAAGTCAAGATTTTACTTATTTGCTTGACATTTTATTACATTTAAATGTTTTTTGTTATTCATATTATCTAATATAATTTAATTAATTGTACTAAATAAAAAAATAAAATAAATCAAAATGTTCAATTTGTAATTTATCATTCAGTTTTGGTGTTGATTTCGTTCACACAATGGAATATTAATACTATTTTATTTTATTATACATTTTTTATAGGTAGGTAGTAGTAGGTACAAATTACTTTTAGTATCTGAGGGGTCGGCTCATTTCTGAGGGAAAGAGGTGGAAATTTTTCGTCGGACTCACTGTGAGGCCCATGGGCTCCTTATGGACTTACAAAACGAACGAACTCGAACGGCACTTTTTTCATCGGGCTCACTCAAGGCTTAAAATTTTTATTTTTTTTTAAAATAAGTGACTACCGTTCACAAGTATTTTCACAAGCAAAAGTGACCGACTGTCTTACTATGTTGTGGATGTGATTAGTACCACGACTTTGCAATTGCTTTGTTGTCGACGAACACTAATTTTACTACGGAGTTGAACATCGACTTTCCACCTTTACTTACTTTATTTTAAACGAATTCAATTTAACTTTTGTGTCAGTATTTCGTTATTTACCTTTTATACATAGATTGCATTCTGTATTTTATGTTTCTCTTATCAGTATGATTGGCGCTAATCACGATACATATTTTACGTGGTTCACAATTTACTTAACTTAATGTCACTTTTATTTTTGTGATGTCAACATTAAAAGTGTGCTAAACAGTTTATTTTTCCCAAATTTAATGTAAGACAGTTATATTACCCAGTTTTTCTGTACGTTGTTTGCTACACATCTTTATTCCTACCTATCTACATAATTTACCGGAATTTTGAAAATTCTGCAATTCTAGACCAATTTCATCGAGCCATATATCATTGGAAAGCTAATCGCCAGCAGAATTCAAATAACAGAACGGGCCTCCATTATAACAAAACGTTTTCAAAATAACGGTCTTTTAATTTTTAAATGCCGCCAAAAATGTGTTGTATGGGTCACAATCAAAAAACAAAAAAAAAGGTCCCTGCTTATTTTTGAAGAGCTTTCCAATAATATATCACTCGACACAATCCGTTAACATTTTTTAATTTGCAATTATGTTATTTCGAAACCATTTAAAAACTAATAACTATCGTGCGTGCACACTAAGTTATTTAGATTTGCCTAATTGTTACCGTTCGAATGGTGTATCATGTTGGTGTAAGTTTACTGAGTTACCGGTCGAAATCTTCATTTAACACAATATTTAAAGTTTTGGCGGGAAATTCAAAAATTTCAATATAATATTTTTGGATTTATAATACCTGTGCGTAATGTATGGGTCACAATCAAAAAACAAAAAAAAAGGTCCCTGCTTATTTTTGAAGAGCTTTCCAATAATATATCACTCGACACAATCCGTTAACATTTTTTAATTTGCAATTATGTTATTTCGAAACCATTTAAAAACTAATAACTATCGTGCGTGCACACTAAGTTATTTAGATTTGCCTAATTGTTACCGTTCGAATGGTGTATCATGTTGGTGTAAGTTTACTGAGTTACCGGTCGAAATCTTCATTTAACACAATATTTAAAGTTTTGGCGGGAAATTCAAAAATTTCAATATAATATTTTTGGATTTATAATACCTGTGCGTAAATCGTCACAGCTAACCCGTTGACGGCTTTTTCCCGTTAATTTACAACCTGTTAATGACAACTAATATTTGGCGGCAAATTTAAACTGTTTAATTTCGCTGTTAAGGCTGCCATTAAACAAGGGCTTTAGCCCTTGTTTAATTAAGGTTATATAATTTAATTACCAATCAAGCTAAAATACTCGACCACTTCATCACGTAACTATTTACAACGTTCTTTCTTCATGAAAGGCAATTGGTAAAGATAATTTACATGGCAAATAGCAATTTAATTTTGATAACTTTCCTATCGACTACGACTCCAAAATACTGAATATAAATTAGTTCGGTCTCCATACCTCAAGCAATCGGCATAAAATGTTAAAACGGGTTGCAAAAAATACTCTAGAAAACATATTTGTATTTTGTAGGTGCACCTTTTCAAGTTCTTTCAAATATACATAAATCGAAAATCTATATTTTCAATTTGAATATAGCAAAATACTAACGTAAAAAATGTTTTTGTCCACACCAAAGATGCAGACGTATATTAAGAAGGTATTTCGTCGTGGTGAAATATTTCACATGCATCCGTTCGAATGGAATAAGGAGACAAAATTTCCAGAACTGACAAAATCTAGCCACAAGTTATTCATGTGGTATGCTAATTTGTTCATCACCTTCTCTTACTGGCTCTTCGTCATGTTTCGCTGCGTAGAAGTAAATTTAAGTGAAAGTAAAGAAGCTTGGGAGAAAGTCTACATGCAATTTGCACTTGTCTTTTACTCATTGCCGCCATTGTTTCAGTTTGTAGTCATTACTCGACGAGAAGAATTTCCAGCTGCCGTTAGGCTATGCTCTGAGTTTTTTAATTGGTTTGAAGGTAATAATTAATTGGACTCACGCATACATTGTATCACTTATAATTTTTAGTTTAAGCGGATCTTTTTCAGATGTTGTTAAGAAATTACGAGAACCACTGATTTCGGAGAAATTTGTTTTGACATCAATATGAATGAGTAAATTGTATAAAAAAAATTTTTTTTTCAGATTCCTTTGCTACTGGAAGTTTGGCAGTTCCAAAGTTGATTAAACAATGTGAATTATTTTTCAAATTCATTTACACGGGATTTAATTCAAACATGGTGGTTGTAACTTTGTCTGCTTTGATTCTACCAAAATCACCGGAGTTCATTTCATCTGTAATGGGTTTTGACGAGAGTGGGGATTACCATATTTTATACAGATTAATGAATGCTACATTTCAACTATACTACATGTGTATGTATTTGGACCTCGCGTACTGCTTCTCCTTCATCCTATTCAGCTTTTCATATGGAGCGTTTTGCATCCTGGATGAGCTCAGGTAATTCCTAAAAGGTGCATGACTGCTATAGAACTATATTTTTGATTATATTACATATCGTTTCTGAAAAACCAAAATGACCCATATCCAATTTAATCTAGAATCAGAATGAGCTATGTCATAAAAACAAAATGAAAAACATGCGTAAAATGTTAATTAGGAGTTTTTGAAGAGTGTGAAATGGTCTACTTACATGTTTTTGAAAAGTTGAAAATGTTCTATTTCCTTTTTTTTAAACGTGCAAAATATTTTATTTACATGTTTTAGAAAAGTGCAAAATGTTCTATTTACATGTTTTTTAAAAGTGCAAAATGTTCTATTTACATGTTTTTGAAAAGTGTAAAGTGTTCTATTTACATGTTTTTGAAAAGTGGAAAATTTTCTATTTCCTTTTTTTTAAACGTGCAAAATATTTTATTTACATGTTTTTTAAAAGTGCAAATTGCTCTATTTAAATATTTTCTAAAAGTACAAAATATTCCATTGAAATGCTTTCAAGACATGTTTCAATATTTTTGTAGATAATGGATATTGTTTTTAGCTACAAATGGATATGGGTAATTTTGGTTTTTCACAGACGATATATTACATTTTTTGTTGTTTTAAACAAATATAATTAGGACTGAAATGTCATTATGTCACAACTGAATTAAGTAACAAAGTTGTAAATGCCAAATTACATAATATTTCGCCTTGTGCTATTATATTTTCCTTAAATCCAAATAATTAGTTGTAAAATACATTTCACATTTAAAATTTCGCACAATTTATTTTTTGGTTTAGGAATGAAAGTAGCAACTTGACACTACACAAGCTGAGAACACTAGAAAATATATTGCGAGTCCACCGGTCAATCCACATTCTCCTCACAGCTATGCTTCACATTTATAGTAATCTTTCCAGACTGGCCAAAGTACTGCTAACATTCTTTTCGATATTTTGTCTGTATGGTGCTCTACGCTTGGGGGGCATTATTGGAATCTCAATGGGCGTCATTGGTTTTAATACTTCTGTTTTCCTTGGCATAGTCATCGACCGCTTCGCTGAGTTTCATTCTCGATCAACCAAAGTTTTGAGATATTGCAAAGTGAAGGAAGAGATGCTGTCAAGAAAAGGATTCTTAGCTAAACGCTTCCGGTCTGAAAGTGTTTTAAAATACAAATTTGGATCTTTGTACTATGCTGATAAACCATTAGTGTTTACACTGTTCAGAGTTATTTTTGACTTATCCATTAATTTTTTGCTTTTGAATTCTTAAGGTAGCATTTTAAGTGAGATAATTTTATGAATGAAGCCTTTAGTATAATATGTGGTAACAACTATAAAGAGTTTTTTCTCCAAAAATCAGGATTTATGATTTATTTTCTAAAATTTACCATTTTGGTCTAGGTATACCTACATACATAAGTAAATTAAAGGCAAATCGTGCTAAATATATCGTGATTACAATAATTTGGGTTGTGACAAGGAAGTCAGTGCAATTATCTCAATCGATGATTAAAACATTATCAAACGAGACTATAGCTATGATAATCAATGTAGCTAAGGAAATGTAATTTAAATGAAGCCGATAACTAGTACATTTTAGTGTTAGATAAATAGTGAGGTAAATAAGTTCGTAGGTTATAAATTTTAATATTACTTAAATAAATCCACTTTGCTTTTGTGTAACCAATAATAAAAAAGTGTGTTAAGCAGTTTATTTAGCCCAATTTAATATAATGTTATTGTAAAAAGCAGTATTGCTATATACCTTATCTTACAATATTTTGCCACATCTATTTACCTAGTTCTTCACTCTAGTAATAGATATTTAGATTAACAATTAACACGCAAGCTAAGGGCTCGATTATTTATTACATAATAATTGACCTAGTTCTTTATGCGTGAAAGGAAATTGACAAAAATAATTAAATACCTTATGACCCTCTTTATCATTCGCCTTGTGGCAACAACTCCAACTCAACGACCTTTTACAAAAAATACTCTCAAAGTAATATATTAAAGTTTTAATACATATTTGTATTTCGTACGCGCGACATTTTAAAATCTTTTAAATTGTATTCAGAAACCAAAGAAGGAATCACATTAATCGATATTTTTAACTTGAATATATACCAAAATACTAACAAAGTATCTACTACTCAATTAAACGTAAAAAATGTTTTTGTCCACACCAAAGATACAGACGTATATTGAGAAGGAATTTCGTCGTGGTGAAATATTTCACATGCACCCATTCGAATGGAATAAGGAGACAAAATGCCCAGAACTGACAAAATCCAGCCTCAAGTTATTCATGTGGCATGCTAATATATTCATCACCTTCTCTTACTGGATTTTTGTCATGTTTCGCTGCGTAGAAGTAAATATAAATGAAAGTAAAGAAACTTGGGAGAAAATCTACATGCAATTTGCGCTTGTCTTTTACTCATTCCGGCCATTGTTTCAGTTTATAGTCATTACTCGACGAGATGAATTCCGAGCTGCCGTTAGACAATGCTCTGAGTTTTTTAAGTGTTTTGAAGGTAATGATCCGACTTACTGGGATTCTGTAACTGAATTTATATTTTAGCTTAATTCAATAATTTTTTGGATTTAATTTTATGACTTAAAAACGTCGACATCCGCAGCAAAATATTTTATAAATTCTGTCCTGTATTTTATTTTATTTTCCAGTGTCTTTTAGTACTGGCGGGGATACGGCAGCTCCAAATTTAATAAAACAATGTTAATTATTTTTTAAATTTGTTTATACTGGGTTTAACACAAATGTGGTATTTGTTGTTGCGTCCGCATTTATTTTACCAAAATCCCCGGAGTTCATTTCATCTGTGATAAATTTCGACGATACTGGCGATGGCGATTACAATATGCTGTTCAGCGCCATGAATGCTACATTCCAGTTATACTACATGCTTATGTATCTGAACCTAACGTACTTGTTCATATTTACCCTTTTTAATTTCTTATACGGAACGTTTTGTATCCTTGATGAGCTCAGGTAATTTTGAAATTTAAATAGTATATGTGCAGGGCCGGACGAAGGAATTAATTGGTTTTAGGCAGCAATTTGTTTTCATACAAAAACCACCATTTTGATTTTATTGTTGGTTTTTGTGGTAAAGCAAAATGTTTTAGTTAAATGTTTTAGAAAAGTTTAAAATGTTCGATTTACTTGATTCAATAAAGTGCAAAATGTTTTATTTACATGTTTTAGAAAAGGTTAAAATTTTTTATTTTACTTGATTCAGAAAAGTGCAAAATGCTCTATTTACATGTTTTGAGAAAAGTACAAAATGTTTTATTTCCATGTTTTTGAAATGTACAAAAAAAAATGTATTTTCATATTTTTAAAAGCCAAAATATTCTTTTTCACATATTTTTGAAAACGGCATAATATTTATGTTCAATTTAAATTCGTTTTGAAAATTTAAGCAGCGGGGGGCTGCCTGCGCTGGCCACATTATTCGGCCCTGTATATGTTCACACTTATTAAAAACGTAAAAATTAACTCTGGCTTTTAAGGTTCAATTAAAGCTAAAGTATAAAAAACGAGCCTTAAATTGCTATTATAGATTAATTTTCAATTATGCTTTACATATTGTTAAATGTGTGGATTTATGAGTCGTATCGTTGAGGTAAATAATGTGAGTTTATGCCAAGTTGAACGAGTGTAGTTGATTCTGACAATTAAATTACGTTTAAATTTATTGAACACTTGTCAATGCGTAATTTATTTTAAAGGCTAACTATACAAACTAAAGAACAGTATAAGTAGTTGGTTTGATATCTGGCAAAGGAGTGGTGGCTCCCTACAATTCAATCTCTGAGCCAAGCTCAAGAATTCATAAAATCTTATTATTATTACATTACATTATTCGCTTACATGTTGAATGCTTTACACTAATTATTACTCAATGTTAAATTCATCCATTATGATTCATCTTAACTAAATACCATTTTACTCGGCTCGTCCTCCGCCACTTCCTTTGGCCTACATTATTACTTAAAATTAAATAAATGTTACATCACAATGCATTTATATTTAATTCATAATTCTATACCTACATACATTATAAGCGATGCCTACATCGCTATATCTAATACTCTACCCATTATTTTTAGATATATGCCCTCATATATCACGTTAATTCCCACTTAAGTAAAATCCAAATAATGGTAATAATGCATGTTAAATTAAAAATATTTCCAATTTCACTAAAAATAGAATATTCACCTAAAGCTCATAATTATAATACCTACATAAATCCCAAAAATAAATAAAATTTTTTTTGTATATTTTCACATAATTTTATCCATAAAATTGTAATCCCGTGTAGAAATAAAAATTGCATATCAGTAGTAATCCGATAAATAAATATTTAAAATATTCAATATAATCTAAAAATAATTCTTTCCCATAAAAATTATAAACCAGTAATTAAAATAAAATTACATACTACTGATAGTTCCATGTAAAGTTTATACCTAATCCTAAACTAACTCCAATTCGATGACTCTCTCATTCTTCCTTTCTGCTTCCAGCTCCAATAAGTCTTTTTCTAAACGAACTCGGAGAACCGCAGGTAATAAATCTGCTGTTTTCTCCAGAGCACTTCTGAATTGGCCGGCTTCTGAAAGAGTTTCCGCGTCCCAATCTTCCACTGCTACGTCCTCTCCCAAATGCTTCCTCGCGAAGTCTTGCCTGGTTGAGTATCGCCTGATGGAATCCGGGCAGAAGGCACAGGACAGTTCGGAGGGGTGTGCATGCTCAAGTAAATAAGACATTTTATTTGTTAGACAACGATTATTCTTCCAAAATTTTACCGTAGCGTGTGCTTCCTCCTCCAGTGCTGCTAATTCGCCTCCTCTCTATGCACCACGAATTCTGCTTCTGGTTTGATAACAATATTTGTATTCAAAGGCGACTTCGGGGTCGAAGCCGTAGGTTACTCCATCAGTCTTTATGAAGGTTCCCAGCTTCCCCCATCCCCCCAAGTAATAGATCCGTTTTTGTCTTAGAGAGTCACAGTATTTGAAGTCCTCTGCTATCCCAGTTGGACGATGGCACCATTCTCCAGTTGTTCGCCTTCTACATTGATGGTGGATAGCTCCGCCAGTGATACGTCCCCACTCCCTTGAAAATCTTGGTATTAGAAATTCTTCAAGGAAGCGTTGGATGCTCCGTTCCTCCTTTTTCAGCACCTTCATTTGCCACCGAATCGCCTCCAGTCTCCTATGCATTTGCTGTTTAGTGCCATTTGTGCTTGACACTGCGCACTCGTCGTCACTCGAATGATCACTCATGTTGTAAATAGAGAATAAAGGTACAACAATTAATATCTTTGTGAAAATTTTAACAAAAAATTTTACCGAGTCTCTGAGGGCTATCGCCAGCGATTCTAAGGGTTCCGTTGAATGTGGTGTATAGTGGAGGAATGATTTCCACTCTCATATATCTCATGGGCTTGCGAATTATTCTCCTTGGCCTTTGTGCTGCCTCAGCATCTACTTCAGTTGCCTTTAGGGTCACTGCATTTTTCTTTTTAATGAGTTTCCTTTTCTTTTCCCCTTTAGATTTCTGTGTGTCATCTCTTTTGGATTTTTTATTTTCATTTTGTTTTCCGCTCTTGGTCAATCCCTTCCTTTCTGGTAGTTGTGGAATTGGATGGAACTCGCCAAAGTCGAATGGAATTTCATGAGTTCTCCATTCCTCGGGATCTCTAATAACAACTCTCTTCAATTGTGAACAATTAACAAACTTAGGTATTTTTACGCCTTGATAATCAGGATGTAATGGCCTGATTTCGACATTTCCATACTTATCTTGGTCCTTAGTAACAATACATGGACCAAACTATTTTATTATTAATTTCTCTGCCATGCCTACTATTCTTATTTTTATGCCTACTCTGACCGTATCATTTACTTTAAATACATCCTCTCGACGTTTCCTGTCGTAAATAATTTTTGCCTTTTGATGTGCGTCGACTAATTCTTTAGCTGCATTCTCTTTATTCTTAAGCAACTCATTTATTGTAGAATTTTTAGAGTAACCCTGCGAGCTAAAGAATGTGTCTATTGGTAAGATAGGTTCTTTTGCATATAATAATTCATATGGCGTATACCC
Source organism: Dicyrtomina minuta (assembly GCA_949802685.1). Lineage (NCBI taxonomy): Eukaryota > Metazoa > Arthropoda > Collembola > Symphypleona > Dicyrtomidae > Dicyrtomina > Dicyrtomina minuta. The sequence continues at coordinate 61,607,745 of OX461808.1, read as the reverse complement.
TGTGCTTGCGTTCACTGCTGTGTTAAATGCGAATGTAATATATGGAAGTATTTCGTCCCAGTCTGTGTGTGTTTTATTTACATACATACTTATCATAGTGGTCAATGTTTGATTTGTCCTTTCCGTGAGTGCATTCCCTTGGTGGTATGTAGCTGCTGTGGATCTATGCCTAGCATTTAACTGCATAATAACCTCCTGAATCACTCCACCTTTTAACTCCGCCGCATTGTCTGTTATGAGTTTCTTGAATGCTCCATATTTACATATTATTTCCTCTACTAAAAACTTAGCAATGCCCTCAGCCTTTCTGTTTGGAATTGCCTTAGTAGTCGCATACCGAGTAAAATATTCTGTACAAACTATGACATACTTATTCCCATGTAATGACTCGGGAAATGGTCCTAATAAATCCAAACCGATAGTATGAAACATGTACTTTGGTACTATAGGTACCATGAATCCTATTTTTCTCTGAGTGGAATGTTTCCTAGCCTGACAATGATCACATGTAAAAACAAACCATTTAATATCCTGCTGCATATTAGGCCAATAGTATTTTGAAGTAATACGTTTTTCTGTCCTCAATACTCCCTGGTGTGCAGCTAGATTATCTATATGATATGCTTTCAATATGTAAACTCTTAATCCCTTGGGGATTAAAATTCTCGGCCACTTAGTATGTACTGAATGATATACCCATGCTCCGCCCGCATTTCTCTCACAGCTCCCTTTCCTTTTTGCTATGAAATTTTGTAATTCCTCGTCCTCAGCCTGCCTCTTTACTAACCCTAACCCTGACGGTATGTATTGTTGATGTGTTTCCCAGTCCTCCTCTTTTATAGTTATCTTAGCAATATTCACTTCAAAAATCGCGTTTCCTTGATATGCATCTATATAATTATCTTTTTCTTCGTCCTCCTGAGTAGCCTGTGTAGCTGGATGCCTACTCAATGCATCTACATTCGTATGTTTTTTCCCTGGCTTATATTTGATGTCATATTCATAATCTCCTAATTTTATGAGAAACTTAGTCAATCTACAAGTCTGGTCATGCTTTTTGGGTTGTAAATATTGTAATGCTGAATGATCGGTAATTATAGTAAATTTTCTACCATATAAGTACTCCCTGAATTTTCTGCATGCGAAGACTGCTCCCAATAATTCCAGATGTCCTGCTGGGTAGTTTGCCTCTGCCTTCGTCAGCGATCTGCTTGCGTACATAATGGGTACCTCTTGTCCATCGATTTCTTGACTTAGAATGGCTCCCAATCCTTGGTATGAGGCGTCTGTTGAAACGATACATGGTAAGTCCTCTCGAAAATGATGAAGTACAGGTGCCGTTATTAAAGCTGTCTTAAGGGTCTGGTAATCCTCCTCCATTTCTCGAGTCCATTCGTATTTTGCATCTTTCTTCCATAATTCAGTCAACGGTTTCGCAATCTGTGCGTAATTAGGTATGAATTTTCGGTAGTATGAGGTCAGTCCAACCAATATTCTTGTTTCGTGAACATTTTGTGGGCGGGGAAAATCTCGAACTGCTTTGATTTTTTCTTCATCTGGGTAGATACCTGTCCCATCCACAATAAATCCCAGACAACTGATCCTCTTAAATGCAAAATGTGACTTTTCTGGATTTAACGAAAGTCTGTACCGTCTAAGCCTGTTGAATAGCCATCTAAGCCTCTGCTGGTGTTCCTTGAAGTTCGGCGCGTGCACTATAATATCATCAATAAATACCCACACATATTTCCATTTTAAATTACATAATGCGGTGTCCATAAGGAATTGGAACCATCCAGGACAATTTTTCATACCCAACGACATCCGTTTATACCGATAAGTCCCGTTCGGAGTGATAATCGTAATTTTGTCGCGGTCCTCTGGATGTATAAGACCCTGATGGAAACCCGCATATAAGTCAACCGGGCTGAAATATGATGCATTTCTCAGCGCGTGGATGATATCGTCAATCCTGGGTAGCGTCCATGTGTCTGCTATTGTAACTGCATTCAATTTCTGGTAATTTGCTACCATTCGAAAGCTTCCTCCCTTCTTTTTTACCAAAAATACAGGTGATGCCCAGGGGCTGTGTGACTCTTCCAATATGTCTCCTTCTATCAACTCGTCCACTTGCCTCGCGATCTCTTCCATCTCCTGCGGTGAACCTCTGTACGGTGGGCTGCTCTGCGGTGGATGGTCTCCAGTATTAATCCTCATTGGGGGTAAGTCGGCTGGTTTAACTTCCTTAATAGACCAAGCAAAAATATCAGAAAATTCAAAACATAAATTGCGTACCTCTTGTTTTTCAGCCTCCTCCAAATCGGGATTAATATTTAATTTATTCAATTGTTCCTCTGTCAAGGGCTTGAAATCCTTTGGTGGTGGAATTTCTGCCTCCGCTGGTTTCCTTTGGTCTGCCGCTGCCCGTTTCCCATGTATTATAGTGTAGCCGTCCTCGTATGTACCTACTATCATCCCTCGAAATATTTTCTTTGGTTTTTCTGATAGGTTGTAAATCAAAACTTCTGGATTTTCTCTCTTGATAATTCCTCTTGTAACGAATAGCCTCTGCTTGATGTACACGTTTTGATTTGGTTCCAGTAGTACTTCTACCTTGTTTCGATGATTATAGACCAGCTTCACCATTGTAGCCGAACGTGGGGGTAAAAAGACCGTTTCTTGGATCCTTGCCTTGTCATTTCCATCGTGTATAGGTACTGTATATTTGGCGTACGTAGAATTTCCCACTGTAAAGTCGAATGGCTTTAGTTCCCCTTTCCTTGGAATACATCTCTGCTTTGCTGTGTCTATAAGTACATCATATTGCTCCAAAAAATTATAACCTAAAATTATAGGTGGTTGTACATTTGCCAAAACCAATGCCTCTACATCAATCTTATCACCATTTTTTAAAAGAGTTAAATTTGTAATTCCTATCGGTGACTGTGTCACACCTCCCAGTCCTACTACATGAAAATCCAACAATGGGTAAATATTTTCTGGCCTGATTATTTCCTCACTAATGAGTGAAACAGTAGCTCCCGTGTCCAGTAATGTAGGATAGTCGATTCCCTCATAGTTCATAGTAGTATTCGGAGTTCCTTTTCCATCCATAGACATCATAGCCTGAGTCGAAGTTGAGTTTTTTCCTCTTGCTCCCGCTGTGACTTCAGCCTGTCTGTGAATGGATTTTCGTCCTTGCATTCTCTTGCCTGCTCTCCACTCTGCATTCTGTGGTACTCTTTTTCTTGTTCTGCTCCGGTAGAACGTCTTTTGGAAATCAACCTTCATCTGTTGCCAGTCTGTAGCATTCCTTCGAGTTTCATACCAGTCCAGTGCCGCACCCCGCATAGTAGATCCAAATAACTTACATTTCTCCTTCTCGTCACGTACTTCCATGATGGCCGTGATTAGATTGAAATGATTGATATGGTCCTGCATATCTTCCAGTGCTGGATCGAAATAACGCTTCATATTCCCCCATGTAGGATCTTTCAAACTCATACTTGTATTAATTATTAGTTATTTCCTGCCTAATAACAAATTCTGTTATGCCTTACTCGCTAACAATAACCTGTACAATTTCTCCCAATTAGAAATGTATTTCCCGATTTTATTAACTCAAGAATAAAATTCTATTGATTGTAAAAATAGTTTAAAAATAAACTGCCTGATTCTGTTGCACTATTCTACCTTGCTCGTAGATACCTACTCGTATAATGAACTTAACAATAATTTAATTATTGAATAAGCGAGCAACAAGGTGATTGTGTCAAAACTAAACTGTTCTGATTACTTGAGGATTCAATTCAAAGTTCCCCAATACGGTGGATTTTATACTAACTACCTACTCGTCGTTAGAATTCCCTTCGTGACCTAACTCGTCCAAAATCACCCAAGTCGATCGAAAAATTAATATGTATACTATTAAACCCTTTATATAGCCTACATATGCTCATGAGACTTCTCTATAGTTAAAGCTTTTTGAATCTTAAGAATTTACATACCTTGTAATAGTGTATGATGGATCCAGACTCCAGTTGCCAGTAACCTGACCGTGAACTTCCGTCCTTTCGATTGTGTGTATTTGCCAGTTTTGTCCACGTCAACTTTCCTCCTTTCAAACTTGACTTTACTCAGTGTGTTGTTATGCGTTTGCAGAATAATTATTATTGAAGCTACTAAAAATTAAGCAAGGTCGGGAAAAGAATGTGGGTAGTGTGCACTTTAACTATCTATGGTGTTTGGGTTTTTACACTTATCTACGGCACAATCAAATACTTATTCTGCACTACAAGCCTAATTACTTCTCTCAACTTTTCCTGACAACTATCAAATCCTCACCACGGTGGATACCATAGGAAAAAAATAAAAACTATTTTTAAATTCTTTTTTAGAATAAATTAAAAATAATATTTTGCCGTGCTTATTGGTATCTCACCCTTTTCCTCGAGGAAGGCAGTATTAGATTTTACCAATGAAAAGAAATTAAATTTAACCAAAAATAAATAAAATATTCTTCCAAAATAAATTAAATCAAAAATACCTTAATTAATTTTTTACTGCTTATTAAAATGATTGCGCAATACTAATACCTTTTTCCGCCTGAACCGCTATGTTAAATGTGTGGATTTATGAGTCGTATCGTTGAGGTAAATAATGTGAGTTTATGCCAAGTTGAACGAGTGTAGTTGATTCTGACAATTAAATTACGTTTAAATTTATTGAACACTTGTCAATGCGTAATTTATTTTAAAGGCTAACTATACAAACTAAAGAACAGTATAAGTAGTTGGTTTGATATCTGGCAAAGGAGTGGTGGCTCCCTACAATTCAATCTCTGAGCCAAGCTCAAGAATTCATAAAATCTTATTATTATTACATTACATTATTCGCTTACATGTTGAATGCTTTACACTAATTATTACTCAATGTTAAATTCATCCATTATGATTCATCTTAACTAAATACCATTTTACTCGGCTCGTCCTCCGCCACTTCCTTTGGCCTACATTATTACTTAAAATTAAATAAATGTTACATCACAATGCATTTATATTTAATTCATAATTCTATACCTACATACATTATAAGCGATGCCTACATCGCTATATCTAATAATATTGTAGTATATTGTAATTTTTCAGGAATCAAAGGAGCAGCTTGACAGTGCAGAAAAATTGTATAAAATTTTTTTTGAATAAATCTGACTATTACCGTCTGAAAAAAAAATGACAGTGCAGAAGCTGCGGATTTTAAAGAATATTTTATATGTTCATCGGTCAATCCAAATTCTCCTCACAGTTATGCTTCACATTTATGGTAACCTTTCCCGGCTGTCAAAAATATTGCTCACATTCTTCTCTGTGTTTTGCCTTTATGGTGCTATACGAGTTGAAGGTATTCTTGGAATTACAATGGGCCTTATTGGTTTTGATACCACTGTATTTCTGGGTATCACCGTTGACCGCTTTGCTGAATTCCATTCTCGATCAGCCAAAGTTTTGAGGTATTGTAAATTCAAGAAAGAGATGCTCTCAAGAAAAGGAGCTCTAGCTAAACGTTTCCGGTCTGAGAGCGTTTTAAAATACAAGTTTGGATCTTGGTACTACGCTGATAAACCATTAGTGTTCACAATTTTTTAAAATTATTTTTGAACTTTTGATTAATTTTTTACTTTTGAAATCCTAAATTGCTAAGTTAGGGAGCTTGCAAAAATAACGTTATGGAAAAATCCGTAATTTTGACCCCTACCCCCCCTTTTTTGGTATGTACGCACATGTAAAAGGATAGGGCAACTTGACCCCTACCCCCCCTAAAACCCATAACGTTATTTATGCAAGCTCCCTTAGCATATCGTCTGTGAAGAACCAAAATGGTCCATATCTATTTTTTGTTTCAAACAAAATGCATTATCTACAGAAAAAATTAAATTAATATGTTCATGAAAGTATGTAAATAGAACCTTGTGCGTTATTCAAAAAACAAGTAAATAGAATATTTTGAAATTTTCAAAAATATGTAAATAGAACATTGTTTCCTTTTTAGAAACATGTAAATAGAACAATTTGCACTTTCAAAAAACACTTAAATCGAACATTTTGACATTTAAAAAAATGCAAATAGAACAATTTGCACTTTCAAAAAACACTTAAATGGAACATTTTGACATTTAAAAAAAATGCAAATAGAACAATTTGCACTTTCAAAAAACACTTAAATGGAAAATTGTTACCTTTTTAAAATCATGCAAATAGAACAATTTGCACTTTCAAAAAACACTTAAATGGAAAATTGTTACCTTTTTAAAACCATGCAAATAGAACAATTTGCACTTTCAAAAAACACTTAAATGGAAAATTGTTACCTTTTTAAAAACATGCAAATAGAACAATTTGCACTTTCAAAAAACACTTAAATGGAAAATTGTTACCTTTTTAAAATCATGCAAATAGAACAATTTGCACTTTCAAAAAACACTTAAATGGAAAATTGTTACCTTTTTAAAAACATGCAAATAGAACAATTTGCACTTTCAAAAAACACTTAAATGGAAAATTGTTACCTTTTTAAAATCATGCAAATAGAACAATTTGCACTTTCAAAAAACACTTAAATGGAAAATTGTTACCTTTTTAAAAACATGCAAATAGAACAATTTGCACTTTCAAAAAACACTTAAATGGAAAATTGTTACCTTTTTAAAATCATGCAAATAGAAAAATTTGCTCATTTTAGTAACTCGTGATTAGCATTGTAAGTATGTATCTTATTTACTGTATTTTTTGACATAGCTCATTTTAATTGTACCATAAATTGGAAATGGGTCATTTTGGTTCTTCATAGACGAGATTATATTCTTCGCTTCAAGATCGAATTTCATAGTAATAAACTGACTCTGCCGGTACAAAAACACCTTATAGGACGAAAATACACGTAAAGGTCATTTATTTTTTATGATAAGGCATCCCTTATGAATTATGGCTTCCCACAAAGGTATCGATATGTACATATTCATATATTATGGTATTCGTTCATATTTAGTAATGACAGATTACACAATTTTAATTTTTGTAGACAAAACTAATAGTCAGTTACTCTACAAAGGGAAGTCGTAGTCATGCCGATTTAAATGCTTTTACCTTAGCTTATAGCGTGCCGCTATATAACTATGTATGTACTTACAAGTGAATCACAGTACAAATTACAAATTGAATAGGCATTCATATTCTGTTATCTATTTAAAAGAATTTTCCCGTGGAATTCCGTCTTGAAATAACTGTTATGTTTGTCAAATAACTTTTATCTAAACGATAGTAAAAAGCGCTTGCACAACTCACCTATTAAAAATTTAATACTGTTATTAAGTTAGACTTTTGTCTTGCTGATAATTGCTATTTTGTTAAATATTTCTCGTTTAAAATAATTAGAGTGTTATATAGAACCATTTTCCTTTCGTAATGCCTTGAATAACACTGAACAAAATTCCTTTTACGACAGCAAATCCCAATGTAGGATCTAAGATATTGTCTGTGAAGAACCAAAATGACCCATATCCATTTGTAGCTAAAAACAAATTCAACTATCTACAAATATATTCACATATGTCTTGAGAGCATTTAAATAGAACATTTTTTGCCTTTCAAAAACATGAAAATACAACATTTTCCACCTTTTCGAAAACATGGAATTAGAACATTTTGCACTTTTTGAAAAAATGGAATTAGAGCATTTTGCAGATTTTCAAAAACATGTAAATAGTACATTTTATACTTTTCAAAAAACATGTAAATAGAAAATTTTGCACTATTTTAAAAACATGTAAATAGGACATTTTACATTGTTGAAAAGCATGAAAATAGAATACTTTTACGCTTTTCAAAATCTCCTAATTAACATTCTACGCATGTTTCTTTTTTTGTTTTTATGACATAGCACATTTTGATTCCAGCTTAACTTGGATATGGGCTATTTTGGTTCTTTACTGACGATATTTAATTATGTGTATGCACGTATGTGTTACGGAATGTATGTAATTACGTATTGAATTTGGTATTTTTAATGGATGACTGCTTCCTAATTCTACAGTCAGTTAGGTGTGTCTTCAATCCAATGAATATAGTAGAATGTACATGGCAGTTCAGACAGATGATATTTAGAACGTACCTACGTCAGTCAACTATAATTATTTCTGTTCCTTGAAAATGTCTCAAATTAAAGAAACTGAAAACAAATTAACTATTTTCATTAGATTAGATAAAAGTAAAAACAAGTTCTTGCCATTTCAAATAAATTATCTGTCTGAAATAAAGATTTGTATCTTCGTGGGTTGAAAATAAAGTAATTAACTTTAAGAAATTACCCTTTTGGAGTTTTGGCAACTTGGGCTCCCGGCTGCACTCACTTGAAGGTGAACTCAGTTGTCAGATACATCACGACAATATTCGAACATCCGCCAATGGTTTGAAGTTTTTCATAAAATTGTAATAAGATCTAATTCTCAAAAATACAGCGTAAACTGTCATAAAAATGATTTTAATAACCGACACGATAATATTTTACGTTCGCTTGACACTCCATATAGGAGAATTTTGTCACATCCACCCATTTACATGGTCTTCTAAAGAAAACCGAGTGGAATTAGTTAAATCCACGCTTCGTAGAATTACATGGATTCTCAATGCAATACTTGTCTTCAGTCATTTCGGATTTGTCCTCTACCGTTGTGTAGAACTCCATGTTGAAGGGAATTCAAAATTTTGGAAGCAAATCTACATGATTTTCATTGTTGTATTTTTCGCAGCTTCAGTCATGTTTCAAACGACATTTATTAGATTCAAGTATGAAGTTGCAGAACTTATTAATAAATCCATTTCATTCTTTAATGGGTTAGAAGGTAAATACTTTAAAAATTGGAAAATTGATTATTTCTTGCATTTACAAGCCAGAAACAGGTAATTAACATAAATTTTTGAATTTCAGAATCCTTCGTGTTAGTAAATCACAAGGAGACAAAACCGAAAAGAATCAAGTTGGGTGAATTACTCATTAAATTTTCCTTTGTCTCAACGAACTCAACTGGCATTCTAATGGTCATCTCGTCACTAGTTCAACCGTTTTCGCCCGAACATTTGTCTTCACTTTGGTCCCGGGCGGCAGTTTGGGAAACACTACCTTCGTGGCTTTTTGCAATTTCAGTCCTTCATCAAACTTACATGTCCTACATCATAGTCTACACCTGTCTCCTCCTCACCTTCACAGTATTCATTTTCGTGGTTCCCCTCGTGACCATTATTCCAGAGCTCTGCTCAAAAACGAGCTTAATCACTAGCACCACTATCCAGAGACCACTGAATTTTGTGAGAACCTACCACAGTGTAGAAATCCTAGCGAGGATTTTGAACACGTCCTACTCGTTTGTATTTGCAGGAACAAAAGTAGTTCTTATTCTCATCATTGTCGTTTGCATTTATGGGGCTGTCCGGATCAAAAGCATTATGGCCATTTCATTCGGGGTTATTGGGGTGAACTGCATCGTGTTCCTCGCATTTCTTTTCAGTACTCTGGCCGAATGCTTTAGCAAGTCATCAGAGCTGCTCCAGGAAATCAAATCAACTGATCTGATGCGTGCATTGGTGGAGACGAAAGCTGGTACTGGTAATTTATTTATGGGTTTAGGAGAGTCGCTCAGTTCATTTTGTGAATACAAATTTTTCAGCAAATACCTAAAGTCAATTTCACCAATCAGAGTCCAAGTGGGATCTTTGTATTTTGTTGACAAAATGATGGTTTTCACAATGTTCAAAATGATCTTTGAGTCAGTTATTAATTTATTAATTGCAAATCCGTAACTCATTTGCAATGAATTTAAACAACTGATTGCACTTATTGAAAGGGATACTTATAACACGAATTCGATTTGACTTGTAGTCGTGCTTCATAATATTATATTCTAATCTTAAAAAAAATATTTATAAGTCTTAAGAATAAATTAATACACGGCAAATTGACCGTAAGTTTGTGAAATTGTAGACATAGTGTTGTACAAACTTTGATGTCAGGCTAATCAATGTGCTTTGACCCTTTAAATGTTCACTTCTTTATTATGTGCACATGTTTCAGTTATTTCATCGTTTAAAAATATTATTGCATTTAAAAAAAATTAGTTGTGTCAAAATTGATTATCGTATTTGGACGAACTTTAGGCTACATTGTGTAAAAAAATAGTGGTATGTGCATCAATAGTTTTCATACTGCTCGATGTCAAAGTTTGCGATCCCAGTTGTCCGGATACTTGTGCTCCCTACTGTAGTTTAATTAACTTCATTCATTTACCATCCATTAGTTAAGATGATGACATGAGAGTGGGACAGTACTTAGTAAGTGATAATTTGTTTGACATAATTTATTGACCATCCCTGAGTTAAAGTGATTACACTGGAGTCTGGAGTCTGGAGTGGGGCGGTTCTAAATAGGTGACAATTTAGTTGACATTATTGATTGGCCATCTCTGAACTAAAATGATGACATGGGAATGGGTGGTACTATATGAAAGAGTGATAGTTTGGTAGTTTAATTTACAGGGAAAACTAATGTGAAGTTTTTCTAGCTAACAAGGGAAGAACCCCAAATTCAAATTTAATTGAATTAATCAGTAAAATTCGATTTTTAATAGCTCTGTTTATTTTTGTCAAAAATGATTTTTATATAATAGATAATACAATAATGCTTGTACCACCTATTTTATGAAATATATAAGACGGAGTTGACAAATTAAACGTTTACTAATCTTTTTCAACTACTTCTCGCTTAAAATAATTGGATTCTTAGTCTTATAGAACCCTCTTCCTTTTATGATGAGGAACGGGAGCAAATAAATATGCAATTATATGGATTTGCTATGTGGTTTTAGCTGTGTGTAATTATTTTTTAGTAATTAGTAGACAATTATGTTTTACAATTAATTACGCATTCAGTTGCCGGTATGTTCAGTGAAAACAATCCCATATGTGGTACCTTGTATATATATTGGAGAGCACAATTATCTTGCTAAATTTATTATATTATTATTATTAGTATTCAGCCCGTCAGTCGCTAGATAATAAGTAGAAAATACTTTTTAAAAAATTAAACTGATACTTATGTATGTGCTCAAGCAAGGCCCGGCCCCTGGGAATTTGCAGCTAGAAGTGTAGTCCCCCCTTAAGTCCTTACAATTTCCTAATATGGTCAAGATTCATTTTAGTTGTCAATTTGATTGAAGACAGAGATTGACACTAACAGTATTTATCATACTTCTCAAATCAAATCATGACATGCTGATTACAGGGAAATTAAGTTGTTGCTTCGGGAGTTCGGGAGGCATTTATTACGTTTGAAGAGTTAAATACTGTGGTTTAAAATCGTGAGATAAAGTTCAAATTAGTCTAATATATAGGTTGTCAACATCGTCGTCAAAAGCAAAGTAACTCCACGACGTCTTGTGGATTTTAGAATATCTAATGTACGCAAGTAATTAGACTGTTCAACCATTTTCACCTGAACAACTGCATGCACTGAAATTAATTTTACTGAAGCGGAATTTAGTTACATTGTTTGCGAGACTTTATTTTCTTCATCGGAAGTATTTTTCATAGATTTACAGGTGATATATTATTTAGCTACATTGTTTAGCTATGCATCTTTAGCATTTTATATATACGAAATAGTTGTACTTGTACGTCCATATAAATCACTGTTTAAAAATAATCTCGTGCTTTTTATGCGCTATATGCTAAAAACACTTGACATTTTTTTGTATATAGTTTCAAATTTTAAACTTGTCTCCGAGTCACTCTAAAACAGTCACCGTGAACATTCCCATGAACCTGTACAACCTGTCCCATTCTAATTTTTGCTACTCCATTTGGCACTGTCATCTCGTTATTGATACTATTCACGTTAACATTACTATCTGCATTTTCCAAATTTTGAACTGAATTCGCAGTTTGTTGAATGCGACTCGTCCTTTGACGCCGAGGTTGTTGACCTTCACCTTGTTGACCTCGATTTCCATTATTTCTCCCATTGCTAACACTGGCTAAAAATCTCTTCACTTCATGCAGGTCTTCATACTCATTGTTAAAAAATGAGAATTCTGTTATTTTTGGTAAAGCCGCAAGGGCTTTGATCCAGTCTGTTTTTACACTATACTGATTGTTCCGTTTAAGGGGTGACGTTGAAAATGTAAATTTTTCTAAGCTTTGAAAATTTTGAAGCTTCTCACCGAGTAAGTGTGCTTCACTCAAAATAAAGTCTTCTGCGTACATTTGTAGAACGGCGAGGCTGTCTGGGATACAGTGAATATTGAAAAGCTTCGCTCCCAAAAATGTAGTGTGGCCATACCCATTTTCGTCCAGATTTTGAAAGCAAATAATGCCGACAGTTAAGTGTTTTAAGGATTTACAATTTGAAAATATATCACAGTTAATAGTAAAATGGTCTAAAAGATTTTCTGCGATTAAATCATGTCTACTTTTAGCAATGGTGACTTTTGGATAAATAATTATTTCCGTTAAATGGTCTACATTTCGACTGATAGAATTTACTAATTTTTGAACAATATTGGATACGCCAGAATACATTACGCTAATTTTATTAGTAGCATCGATTTTTTGTTCCTCTTCGCAACGTTTGAAATCACCGCCACCGCCACCGACGCCGACGCCGACGCCGACGCCGCCGATATTGACATCGACTTGAGGCTCTACAAAAAAGCGGGAAAATAAAACAAGCTTTTTTAAATTATTCTGATTTTCAAGGAATACAACTTCGTTCCCTGTTGGTCCGCTGAAGGAAAATGTAAACGAGTCCAGTTGATGTTCTTTCAATATTTGTACATTTTCAGCGGGAAAATCTTGTGGGTCATACAGTGAGAAGCCGGTGCCGCCAATCCAAAGAGTTTTTAAAGTAGCGCGATTTTTCAAAATGAAATTTGCTACAATATTGTTTCTGACACTGTTTATTTTACTGTAGCGCTCCACAACCTCATTAAGTGCAGCTCCACCCTGCCACTGACTTTGACTACCTGGGTTGTAGACATAGTGGTCTTCAACTTCGGTGAGTCGCACCATATTTCTCCAGAATGTAAGCGCCTCCAGCTGTTTGAAAGTAACGCCACGTGTGAGAAAGTCCAGTATTAAGTATTCATTCTTGGAGAGGCTCGGAGAACTTGTGGTGATCTCAATGATCCGTAATTTGTCATGAAGAATTTCTTCAGTGTTACCTGGGTCACGATTCGGGTCGTAGGGTTGATATTCGTCCACGAGGACATCTTCGAAACTCATGTCTAGTATGTTTGGGCAGTTGAGGAGGATCACTCGGATATTTTGAAAGGTTGAAGGGTACTGGAACCATACTTTGACGAGAGTTTTCTTGCAGCGGGAAAGTTGAATGGGGGTAATTAATTTGAGGCATTTACACACATTTACTTTGATTTTATTCTTCCAGCGGAAGGTGTCAAAGTTGTCACTGGAGAGAACATCGTACTCTTCGTCATCACTGTCGTCAGCAATATCCGCCATTTTGGGCGGATTCTTGTAAATAGGAATTGGAAATTTATTAAAATTGAATATTCAAAGAATTGTTCTTCTGTAGTTTACTGTGGCTGGAGCGGGTGTACGAGGTAGATTTTTATATTATCAATTAATTTTCTTGCATCGCAGCGTCATGTTAGAGAGATTTTTTGAAGTGACTGCAAATTAATATTTTAATATCCGTTATATAAATTGTTAGCTCATTATCACTAATTTTCTTTATATAATGAGAAAATCTTAATAATTCTATTGCTGCTGGGTTAAACTAAAAAATGGAAAGCTATCCAATTCCGCCCGTATGACGGGACTCGTAACTTAGTGCTTCATTGCATTGTATGGTTATGGTTATGGTATTCAATTATTAAACCTATATGTCAAATGAAATTATTGTATAATTAAACATTCTTACATAGCTTATTTTTCTAATCATATTATTGTAACCCTTAAATCTTGTCTTACGTTGCCAATTCTTCTGTACGACAACAACCCAGCCAAATTTCGATGGCCTATTTTTGAGTGATTTTACGCCCCTATTAAAATTATTGTAAGCTTAATCAAGTTCTCTTTTTTCCATAATAAAGTAAACACTATTCGTACAGCTTTAAATTGATTTTGATGAACTGAATTTTGAGTTTCGGCTTGAATTGAATTGGTTAGGTAGGTTATGTAAGTTAGGTTTCGGGTATAGACGCAACAACTCGGCTTCAACTAATTGAATAAATTATGCCAATTCACGCGAAAATGCTTTCTTCTTCAGTCTTCTCCATTTTTACAAAATAAAAAAATAAAAAATGATAAAAATTTATTTTACATTAAATATTTTGCATCAACAATTTAATAAAAATAAAATAATAATAATAGTTTTGTAAACATTAAAATTTATTTTACTGCATGTTTAAATTTTTGTAAGTTTTAACATTATTTATTTTTAAAATTTTTTTAATTTTGACAGACGAAAGTAAAACTGAAAAAATAAATAATTATTATTATGCTTGGAAACCGAGCTTGAGTATTGAAAACAAATATTTTTATTACATCTTTTACAATACTTATATCCTCAGTCCTCAGTAACATGAACCCAATGCTGCTTAGTTATAATGATAAACAATTTTATAGGTACTGGGGGTTTGACAGTGTTGTAAATAAGTAATACACATTTTAGCTAATTACTGTGTGTTTACCCCAGCATTAAACTAAATGCAATGATTATAAAAATTTACTAACAAAGTTAGAACTTTAGAAAAGTTTTAAAATTTGAATGTTTTTAAACTTTGGCGGGCCACGGTGGCCAAACAACGCCAAATGCACTCGAGTTACTTTGGATCTGTGCTATTCAAAAGTAGCCTGATTTTTTAAAATGGGTCTCTGTAAAATCTGTATGTATCATGTCGCGTCATGCCCTTGTAAACATTAGTTTCGTTCTTTCTCATACTCACGTATACTAATAATTTTAGGATTATGGAAATTCGACGATTTATAAATACAGTTTCTCTTTCTTCTCCGTCACAGTATTAGCTAGAAATAAAAAACAACACTAAATGTTTGACAATTATTTAACGATATTGAAAGAAATTAAGTAGCCAATATATCAACCATATCATCGGTACAGAGCCGTGTTTCACTTACATTACTTAAATATTAAGAATAAATACCTCAAACGCTATTAAATATTTAATTGATTTAATATAATTAAGTTAAACGAAAATATAAAGAACCTAATTAAGTTAGTTTTCCAGTCCAGCATTTAATAACGTCTTTTGTAGTATTTATTGATGATATTTATTTTTTCCCCGGCTTTGAACGCGTCATAGCCACATTCATAGAAATAATTAACCAAACTTTATCCCACCTAATTGCTAACATTTAAACCAATTACATCCCTTTCAAGCATTCAGTTAATTAAATATTATTCAGAATTAATTACTAATGGTTGTAAGTTGAGAGAAATTGATTCCGCTTAAAATAGTTTCCAATATCACCTAACGAAATATTTTATTACTTAATTGCAAAATAAATTCGTCGATAGTCATTACATATATAATCCATAATATCGGTTATTCGTTTGTGTAATTCACACGTGTACGAACCCTATATCAATCTAGTTTAGTAAAATTTGATTGAAATCATTTACAAACTTAAAAACGTTCATATTCCGTTTTCCTTCCAGGAGGTCATGTTTCCCGTGCATTCATACAGCTAAATTTTGCTTAACTGTACTGTACGTTAATAATATTCGACTATTCTGCAGAAAAAATAACTCCTATTTCAAAATCAAAATGCTCTCGAAGTATACTTACAAAGGATTTAATGCTTACTTTAAGCAAACTTCCTTTTTGGGCACACTTCCATTTGTCTGGTACCCTGCATCACACGAACTTAAAATTACGAAAAGCAAACTTCGCATTGTAAAATGGTACTTCGTCATCTTGTCTCATCTAGTCATGACGTCATTTATTCTCAAATGTTTTGTCACTGGTTTGGTCCAGCAGAATCGGAAGACCTCATCTCTTTGTGTGGACTTCATTTACATTATTGGACACGCGGGTTGCGGAATGTTTCAATTAAGTGTGCTAATAACACAGAAAAGGCTACCGAAGCTATTCACGGACGTCATTCAAATTGATCAAAAATTCTCAGGTAAATTTTTTTTAGCGCGATAGGCCGTACACACAAAAACTAAAAACTTCTTCAAGTTGCTATCAAAATTTTGGTTCTTTTTTATATCTAGATAATTTTTCATCGAATTTGCCAAAACTATTGACGGATGGTTGTGACATCATGGTATTTCCACTCGGCCATTTCACCTGCTTCAATAGTGCAGTCTTTGCGGCACTTTATTTTGGAGACTTTACAAATGAGCGCTATTTAATATCACTAGTGACCAGATCCGAAGTTCCCCAAACAATTTTAGGATGGTCTTTAATAGGATTGTATGGCATATACGACTATTTCATGTGTTACAATACTGGTTTAATTTTTTTATTTTACTTATTTCTCATTTTGTCCTACATACGGAGCTCCAATTACTGGCTTGAATTTTTAATAAGAAATTGTCAAAGAAAGAGTAAGGTGGGGAATTTTAAAATATCTGTAAATAATGTAATAATTTTCAGATCTAATAATAATTACTTGCATGAAATTGCGCATGCGCAACATACACAAAACTTCCAAAATTTAAATGTGACACGATTACAAGCTTTAAAATTTTACAAAGAGCTTTTAATTTTAAATAAGCAATTCAACGATTGTCTCTCTTTCATTGTGTGGCCTGCATTTCAACTAATTCACGTGCTAAGTCACATTCTTTCAAACTATGCAATTATTAAGCTCCATGACGTCATCCCTTTGCCAGGCTTTGCAGTTTTCCCTGCCATGTCCATTATGTGGCCCTTCGCAGTCATCTACATGTACACAATATTTGGTACTATTCATGAGCTCTCGAACAAGTTTATTTTGGCCTTAAAAATGAATGCTGGGCGGAAGGGGGAAAAGATGGAGTTGAGAGGTTTGAATTTGCTTGGGATTCGTGTAGGATCATTGTATGCTTTGCACAGGGGAACCGTGTTGACTATTCTAATGATTGTTGTAAATTTAACTGTGAATGCGATTATTGTCAAATAAAATTGAGTACATTTTGAATTTGAAAAAAAGACATGTGTCGAATTTATATTATTTTAAAGATATGATAAGCGTTTTAATTTTACAAGTTATATTAGGCAGTGAAAGGCGTCCTGCAATTATTATGAATTAAACTTAGGAAATAAGTAAATGTATAGCACAACCAATTTATGTAGTCGCTAAATTAGATAATTCCAAAACTATTTATTCCATTATTTTATTTTATTAGACTGGAAATAAATAAATTGGGAGTAATATGGATATTGCCAGGTATTTAAATACTAGTTAAAGAAAATATTTTAAGTGTAGCTCAAATGTATTCATGGCTAAAAATGATGACCTACATCCATAACTGTTCCGCTATAATTTATTTTATTTCAGAATAAACTAATAGTTAATGGATCATCAAGAATTATTTAGAAATATAAAATATAATTGGGGATCGTCCACAAATGATGTCATACGAATTGTCAATCTTTTAGAAACCCCCACATCCATGTCATCACTTTCACACTACCTAAACGGCTATCTTTAACATCGCATGTCACCAATTAATTACTGGACCCACCCACCATACTGATGACATTATTTATGGACGATTCCTTATAGGCAACGTATTTTATGTGACTAATTTTTTTTAACATAAATTTAATTTTAGTGAAAATTGTCGGTAAAAACAGTAGTCAGCGTTTACCAGCGAATTAGCCACTACAGTTTTACTTTTATTTTTACATTTTATTTCACTCATACGTAACTTAGCAAATACGTGCGATTTGTTAAGGCGATTAAAAAAATCAAAAATATTTCTAAGATGCTTTCAAAATGCACGTATAAAGGGCTGGATGTGTTTTTCAAAAACACTTGGTTTTTCTGCACGTTCCCATTCCACTGGGATTCCAAGTCGAGCGAACTAAAACTGACAAAAAATAAATTCCGTCACGTGATTTGGTACTTTTTAATATTTTGGCATTTCTTTTCAGCAACGATTGCCGCCAGATGCTTTATAATAGACTCAATTAAGACAAATAGGGAAGTATCATCTTTCTGTATCGATATTCTTTACCTATTTGGACACACTGGATTGGGTCTCTTTCATGTCAATTTATTTCTTCAGAAAACAAGAATTACAAAGCTTTACACAGATTTGTTTCAAACAGACCGGATGCTCTCAGGTAAATACCACTCTGCTTTTTATGGTCGGTAATTAATTAAATGAATTAGGACTAAAGCATATTTATTTTATTATATTTTTTTTCATGTATTGTTGCAGTACAATACTCATCATATGTCCCAAAACGAATTACGGATGGCTGCGATTTCATGATTCTCCCGATGGCATATTCTTGTTGTATTGTAAGCGCTGTGTTCGCCACACTTTATTTTGGAGATCCCAATAACTCTCGCTACGTTATATCGTTCTTCATGGCTTCAGGCGAAACAACCACTTCTTCGACTTGGATTTTTTGGGTTTATGGCATATTTGAATATTTTATTTGTAACAACTCGGGACTTGTAATTTTCGTGTATTGGTTCCCAGTCCTTGCGTATGTTCAGAGCACCAACTTTTGGCTTCGATTTCTCATAGAACATGGTTTGAAAAATGGAACTAACGATAAAAAAATATGTCATCCGAAAGGACTGATGCCGTCCCAGAGTGTAAATATAGGACGTCTTTACACGACTAAATTGTACAAACAACTCCTAGTGTTAAATTTGCATTTTAACGACTGCTTGGCGAGCATCTTCTGGCCAACCTTTCAAATGTTTCATCTTTCCGCTCAAATCCTTTCTAATTATGTTTGCATCAAACTTCATGACGCTATTCCAATGCCTGGATTCTCCGTGTTTCCTTTTTTGTCGTTCTATTGGCTATTTGGGTGTTTTTATATGTATACAATATTTGGCTCAATAAATGAACTTTCAAAGGACTTTATTTGGGCTTATAAGACTAGGGCCAGAGGAAAGTTCGTAAAGATGGAGGTAAGAAGCTTAGGATCACTTGGGATTCGTGTAGGTTCAATGTATTGTTTAGAAAAAAATACTGTTTTCACTGTTATGATGATCGTTGTTAATTCAACAGTGAATGCTCTAATTGTTAAATAATGTGCATTGTAAAGAGGCCAATATTTTCTGATTTAGTTTATTGCCATGCAAGTTTTATTTCAGTCTGGTGATTATCAATATCTGTAATTAAAAGTAAAGGTTCTACACATGTGGATCCTACATAAGCCTACCTAAAGACCTAAATCAGTAATAGCCTAGTCTAAAGCCTACCTACTTTTTATTATTTTTAAGGTGCCTAGTATAGCTTGTATTACCGTATTTCCTCTGATAGTACGCCCCGCGTACTATTCAAACTCGAGCCTCGACCCCCCGCGTATAATTAGAGACCCGCGCATTAATAGAGGCCCGCGCACTGGCATTTAATAGTGTGTTAAATAGACCCGCGTACTATCCAAACTGAGGCGGCTACCCCCCGCGTACTATTAGAGACCCGCGCATTATTAGAGACCCGCGTACTATTAGAGGAAATACGGTAGGTCCATTAGCCTTATATTTTTAGGTTTCGTAAATAAATGACAATAGGTTTTGCTGACGATGTTTTTTTGGTCAATTAATTTTTTCATGCTTCAAATCACTAATACGCATCACTAAAAATAGACAAACACAATTTGTTTTACTTTCTGACATAATGTTTTGCACAAGTTTATTATATTTTATGCCGCATGCACTAACTATTTAATCTTTTGAAGCCTATTTCGCCTTAGTAACGGCCTAAAAATTAAAATCAAGAAAATTACTAGCCTTTCTAGAAGGCTATTATTTTAGGGCCTATGGCCTATTGTAGGCTCGTTACACGAGCTTAGCCTATTTGGTGTAAACAAAGATGAGCCTACCTAGCCTGATGCCTAATTTAATTTTTCTAGGCAACGCAATTATGTTTGTCAGCAATACTTCTGTGCTTAGCTCTTTGTGTGGAAAGTGTAGACTAGGTGGAACTCTGAACTAATCACTCGTCTCCAGCAACGACCGAAATGGCTGTCTCCACATCCAAATATAATATTTAGGAGGACCCTTGTTTTACTCAAGGAAAAACATTTACCACCTCTGCGATGAAAGCTTGCAAGAATTGTGAAGCTACGTCCGAAAAAAGGTAGACTTATTCGCATTGCAACATTCAGAACTGAAACTACCAAACTTTTCCGTCTGCTCATCAAGTTGTGTCCCCTTCCAACTGACAAAGTCGCACCTAAGTTATATAAATATTTAGTTATTTGACAGCGTGAATCAGAGATTAATTTTACCTGCTCAGTAGGCACCTACAAATTCCTAATTGTGTTGTGTAAACTGTTTTAATTTTCAACAAAGCGTAAACTGTATTTTTGTTTATTTGTTTATTGTTTTTTTTCAAACTTGTTTATTGAATTGGGATAAATTCAAGGCAAAAGCTATTGTTCAGTGCCTACCCAAATCCTGCGCTCCCTTTTAGCTCATTTTTCAAAAGTTTGAAAAGTGAAAGTTACCACTGCCATACTGCCATTTCCTATTCATGCGGCTCATCATCTTCATTTTACTGTGTAGTATTTTTAGTCCAGTTATTTGGGCTTAGGAGATAATCTAGATGATTTTAATTGTAAACCCAGTTTACTTGTGTTTTAAGATTTTTACTACTATTCAATTCAAACTGAAACCAGCCAATTATTTCTTAGGTTCCTGAAGTGTATGAATACCTACTTGCGACTTACTTAGAGCGACCCTATTTTATGAGAATTTAACAAAATGCAAAAATTCAAATAAGGCTTCTTTGCTATAGTCTATAAAAACACAAACTAATTACGCATATAAATATGTACAACTTCAAAAGAATTAAAATATTTAAAATGCTTCCAAATTTAAAACTAATTTTTCTTATGGCTTTTAACATATGACAATTTTTTAAAACCGCGAGTTTTTGTATACTTAAACATAAAAAATCCGTCGCTTCGCGCCGGATTTGTCCACCGTGGGCCCGAAGTAGATGCTGAGCTTTCAGACATATTGTTTTAACCACTGGAAAACTTTGTTTATTTACTAAGGCTAACATAAAATCCTTGCAGTTAGTGTCTATAAAAGCGGACTGAGTTACAACTTTTGCTAGTGAAAATCGACGCGATTTGAGTGGTGCTGGTACAAGTAAATTTTAAAACAGCACAGGTTTGAATTGGTACTTCAGTACGAGTAAGCTAGATATGAACTTTGCTGGTACCATTTGGCTGAGTACAAGGGACTTGAAAGTTCTTGTTGAGAATTGCCCCAGTACGAGAGAAGTTGGTGCAGGGTTGAGTTAGCTTGGTACGCCTAGTAGTAGTAGCCTTGGCATAGTAAGAATAGCACCAATACGAGTGGGTAACGAACGAAATTTGATGCATTCAGTAGACCCAGTACGTGTGGTACAGATAGGTTTGTAAAAAATGTGTCATGTCTAGTCAAAAGGTTGAGTTAGGTATTGATGGCTTAAACATATAAGTTAACCTGCTACATAATTTTAGTGTGGTCATTTACGGATCATCCCAATAAACGAGTGATATTTTTGTGACGTCAATTACGGACGATCCTAACGTTCCTTGACGCCAATTATTGACAATCTCTTTAATATAGAAACTCAAAGCATGCTGTTATTTGCAAAAATTTACAATCTCCTAAAATAACTGACGCTGGAAAACCGACGGTTTTTCAATCGGCTACTGCCGGAACGGCTCTCGCAAAACTTTCTGTTGTTCAGGTCGGTAGCCGTTAACAGGCATGGGCGGGATACTTGAAATAGTAATATTTAAACAACCTCATTTGTGAACGATCTTCATATGAATACTAGTAAAACCCTATGTTGAGGATATGTCAACCTAATATCTGAAATAATGACAGTGGTGGTCACTAAAATAGTAAAATTTGCATAAAATAATTTCTGGACGATTTCTGTACGTACGCTTGAAAAATGTAATGTTAAGGATACATGCTTACTTCATTTTAGAACTAAAGGCATGGGAATCTCTTAAATCGTAAAATTTGAATGACGTGATCTATGGACAATCCCTGCAGGCATTCTAGTAAAATCCTATGTTGAGAATATATGTCAACCTAATTTCTGAACTAATGACAGTGGGGGTCCCGAAAATGGTAAAATTTGTATGACGCCATTTATGGACAATCCCTGCAGGCATACTAGTAAAATCCTATGTTGAGGATATATGTCAACGTAATTTTTGAACTAATGGCAGTGGGGGTCACTTAAATGGTAAAATTTGTATGACGTCATTTAGGGACGATCCCTGCAAGCATACTAGTAAAATCCTATGGTAAGGATACATGTTCTTATTTCTGAGCTAATGACCCGTTTTTCTAAGACCCGTTTTTCCTGCATGCATTTTAATGCTAAAATGTTGGTCCATTATATCGTTAATTGTAAAAAACTGGTGAATCCGTTTAATTCCAAAAACAATAGGGTTCTATTCCATCGCATTTACCATCATTTAAAATTTATTTGAAAAACTTAAATTGAAAACTGTAACCTGTGGAGCACGACAAAAAAAGACACATCGACAGACGGACAGACGGACAGACATAGCCATTCCTATAGATGCTCAGCATCTAAAAACCATTTAGACATAGATGACCACTTAGGAATAGATGACCACTTGAAAATAGATGACCACTTGGAAAAAGATGACCACTTGGAAATAATTAACTACATTGTCATGGATGACGTCTTGGTCATCAATGACTTCTTGGTCATGGATGACTTCTTGGTCATGGATGACTTCTTGGTCATGGATGACTTCTTGGTCATGGATGACTTCTTGGTCATGGATAGGACGACTTCTTGGTCATGGATGACTTCTTGGTCATGGATGACTTCTAGGTCATGGATGACTTCTAGGTCATGGATGACTTCTAGGTCATGGATGACTTCTAGGTCATGGATGACTTCTAGGTCATGGATGACTTCTTGGTCATGGATGACTTCTTGGTCATGGATGACTTCTTGGTCATGGATGACTTCTTGGTCATGGATGACTTCTTGGTCATGGATGACTTCTTGGTCATGGATGACTTCTTGGTCATGGATGACTTCTTGGTCATGGATGACTTCTTGGTCATGGATGACTTCTTGGTCATGGATGACTTCTTGGTCATGGATGACTTCTTGGTCATGGATGACTTCTTGGTCATGGATGACTTCCTGGTCATGGATGACTTCTTGGTCATGGATGACTTCTTAGTCATGGATGACTTCTTGGTCATGGATGACTTCTTGGTCATGGATGACTTCTTGGTCATGGATGACTTCTTGGTCATGGATGACTTCTTGGTCATGGATGACTTCTTGTTCATGGATGACTTCATGGTCATGGATGACTTCTTGGTCATGGATGACTTCTTGGTCATGGATGACTTCTTGGTCATGGATGACTTCTTGGTCATGGATGACTTCTTGGTCATGGATGACTTCTTGGTCATGGATGACTTCTTGGTCATGGATGACTTCTTGGTCATGGATGACTTCTTGGTCATGGATGACTTCTTGGTCATGGTAGACTTCTTGGTCATGGATGACTTCTTGGTCATGGATGACTTCTTGGTCATGGATGACTTCTTGGTCATGGATGACTTCTTGGTCATGGATGACTTCTTGGTCATGGATGACTTCTTGGTCATAGATGACTTCTTGGTCATGGATGACTTCTTGGTCATGGATGACTTCTTGGTCATGGATGACTTCTTGGTCATGGATGACTTCTTGGTCATGGATGACTTCTTGGTTATGGATGACTTCTTAGTCATGGATGACTTCTTGGTCTGTCACGTAAAATTTCCCAATCTCCATCTTTTTCCTGCCTGATAGCCGCAAAACTGGAAGTTCTAGCTGGGCCGAGACCGCGCTACGCTTCCTGGTCGAGGCTTCTCCACTTGCTGGACCAGAGACCGACCGCGTCTCGGTATCCGTCTCTTGGGATGTTGGAAGTCCTGGACGGGCCGGGGCCGCGCTACGCTTCCCGGTCGAGGTTCCACTTCTTGCTGGACCAAAGTCCGACCGCGTCTCGGTAGCCGCGTCTTGGAAGGGAGTTCCACGTAGCTCAGTTCGACCGCGTTTGCCCGGTCGGCTGTCTCCCTCGCCCGGTCCGCTTCCTCTCGGCCTCTTCGGTTTACGTACCAAGACCGTCCTGGTAGGACAGTCAACTTCCCGGTGCTTCGGTATATGCTCCGTGGTGGATGATGGGATGCACAAGTGCTATGGTCGGTGTGCCGGTGCCGGTATGAAGCCTCGCCACTGGCACCCGGAATTACTTCAATGACCGCGATAACTCCGGTGCCCGGTTATGCTATGCACCACAACACTTCTTATGCCGGCTTCTACGGGCCGTAATGTCTCTCAAATGAATGGTTCTACACGGTTCACTTTACAGGAAATGACAGTTTAATAATTCCCGTTCTATGTCTGTTTCGTATTTCACAATTTGTAAATAAACATACAGCCGCAACGGCTACAACTCGACTGATCACTTAATTACACTTATTACACACTAGTAATTAACAATAACTTTCATAACTATACTTAATGGAGGAGTAGGTAAATTAATAAAGTAATAATAATAGTTAAATCCAAGATGGCGGCGGGCAACCTTAAAACTTAACCTCAATAAGCTCTGCTCCACCCGACGTTGTATATTGTTAGGTCTCTAGTTAGGAAGTAAAGTCAAACTCCTAGTTTGGACGAGAGGAGCCCAGCTCCGGATGAGAGTGCCACGTCACCATCCAACTCGTCAACCGTCGTTCCTTGCCCTGCCCTTCTTTTCCATTCTCCTATACTATCTATCCCGCTCCTGTCCCTATACCTACATTCCCTCACTGCTATAGACCGCGGAAAATAACTGACCGAGCTGACGTCTCGCTCTGGTTGTTGCTCTCAGCTCCATTGTCTTATTCCCTCCACTGCTATTAATAAACGGCCCCCTTACATACATTAATATTTTCCATCACACTATCCCCCCCACCTATTTCAACTGGTTAGTACTCTTACAGCATCGAAGTATGCCCTTTGAGTACGTGACCGTTGAAAGAAAGGTGTAAATGAGAGTGCCCTGGGACCCGCAGCTTGGTTACTCCCGCGCCTATGCTCCAGTTTTCCGTCACACTGTCCTTACTCTAAATCTAACCTCACA
The DNA here is from genome assembly GCA_949802685.1 of Dicyrtomina minuta. NCBI lineage: Eukaryota > Metazoa > Arthropoda > Collembola > Symphypleona > Dicyrtomidae > Dicyrtomina > Dicyrtomina minuta. Next base: position 61,582,355 of record OX461808.1, on the reverse strand, counting down.
TTCGGGTACCACATCCCGGTATCCTGGTCCTAGCTCCTGTCTAGTTCATTAACTGCATTACAAATTGTAACTCACTATTACAATACAATACCCACTACCGCCGGACCGTATCCCGGTACCGCGTCAACACTTAACTTAATATTTTACAAACACATCATACCTCAAAGCCGTAACTCGGTATAACTAGATGCATAAAAAAAACCTCTCTTAAGGTAAAAAAAATCACATTCACCACATCGCGGTATAAAATTACAATACACGCACCAAAATGCATAAAACTTATAAATAAAAAAAATAAAAAATAGTACAAAAATAAATATTCCCGGTTCCTTTTCCGAACCCCCGGCTTAACAACTTAGCATGTTTGCAATCATTACAACCCCGAGTACCGCGACTCGCTATCCCGGTGCTATCCACCTAAAATTATCGTCTACCCCTGTAGTACACGTCATAACCTAAACCTCTGCCCATGCTGTTTAAAATACAATCACTTAGTCTAGCAATACAATGTTTTTGAACATCTGTAGACCGCGTCGCGGTGTGAAAAAAAATACAAATAACCTAATAACAGTACCGCAACTTAACGCAACTGACCGCCTCGCGGTATCACATCAATACACTCTTAACAATATCTAATGCTAGACCAACTCCTGACCGCGCTGCGGTATTAAAAATGGACCCATATTGCACAACAATATTTAAAAGTTTAAAATTTTGTTAAAAATATCGTACAAAAATATATACGCCCGGCATACTTAATATAAGCATCGACCGCACTGCGGTATAACAATGGAAATATATTGCCCAGCAATGTTTAAAAACTTAAAATTCTGATAAAAACATAGTACAAAAATATATACGCCCCGGTTTCTCTCAACCCTACACTCCTACATACATACATTATGCCTTCCCAGTGCTGCTGCACCGCGTCACTGCTGGTGTGTATTAAAACTTTTAGTCTTGACCCGCGATCCTGATGCCTTGTCCGCGGTCTTCGGTCGCTTCTCCTTCAATTTGCTCCTGACGCGTCCCCGGCTTCTTCATCAGCAGCCCGGTCTTCACCAGACTTGGCAACTTGCTTCCGGTTCTGTACCCTTAACTCCACTACCGCGCTTAAGACTCCCATCAACTGTGCCTCCAAGTTCCTTAACGCGTGTTGAACCGGGATTACCTCCTGTTGGTCTCGCTTAGTCACCTCATCTCCTCAAGGACGCGGTCGACTCGGGTTTCCTATGCGTTGCTTCCACCGAACATTTCCGCTTCGCAGTCTCGGTCGAATAAGGTTCCCATTATTATTAGCATTCCGATCTTTATCCGCACCATCCAGGACTCGGTCGACTGTGGTATTTACCGCGCTCTTTGCCAATTTCACTCTGTTCCGCGCCGCTAGTTGTCCCTTTAGCCATCCCTCCGGATCATTACCACCTTTCTCCGGGTCGCTAAGGTTACTGCAAATAAAAGATGAAACCAAAACCCAACATTTAATACCTATGCGGCCTATACGGCCGCTTACCACTAACAATATGCCCCAACCAGGCTTCAACGCCGCTCTGGTTGCCCGTGTTGGTCCGGCATCTGACCACGACCGAGTCGCACACCAACTCTGTTCCCGGTATCTCGGCCACGCCCGGTAAAAACCTTTCATGGGATTAACGATTTTTCCTACTTGCGGGCATGTGGCCACGCCGAAGCGTAGCCTTACTTAAATAATTTGGACACCGGCCAACCCGGTGCTTTGCTTGCAACTTAGTGTCGCGACGGATAACTTATCTGGGACCGCCGCCCGTCATTCCTGTCAGGGGTTACCTACCCTAGTACTGTCTTTTTGCCAACCGAAGCTAACTATCACCGAAGACTACCACTGACCGACGACCGCGTCGCCGGTTCCCGGTGCCTACCTACCGCGACTGAACTACCTGAGCCTCCATATTTATACACCCGGCGCTCCACCGGTGTCTAACTATGATGTTCTTTCTAACTCTCCTACCGATCCCGGTCTACCTGAATCGCAACCTCAATCCTTCTTTTCGCACGGGATTCGAGTACCGTGCTCCCTAACCTAGTTTTAGGCTGCGGGACGCTTATGTTCCGCTCTAGCAAGTATTTTTATGCACCGCCTACCGCGATCCCGGTGCCCCCTCTGCTAACTGTGGCTACTGGGGTTTGCCCAAGCTTATGGGCCTGGGTTGCTGACTCCCCCAAGACTCACTACCTACCGGGTTCCACTTTTGACTGGCATCTATGATGGTCATGGAATCCGGTATCTCTCACTATCAACTACCGCATCCCGGTCGGTACTTCAGATCTAAGTCTGGATTTGGCTTGTTTACCCTCACTAAGCTTTGAGATTTTCCCGGCAACCTAATGCCTCGCTAACATGCTTGCGCCTTCACGATGACGGTCCCCTTGCCTAGCGTAGTTTCTACGGACTGTGGTACCTGTCTCATGGAATATGAAGATTTTGGACCCCGGACTCACATCTTTCCGAACGCCTAAAGGATCGTGGCTGCTTTTTACCCGCTCACAGCTTTGCGCTAGACCGAGTATCTCGGTATTCCCTACACTAACATCATTTTCGTTGGACTATGAGGGTGAGGAGTTTTACTCCGGCTGGTTTATCCTCGCTCCCGCAGCTTTGAGCCCGAGCTTTAGCTCCCGACTTCCCTACCTGTGAAGGATTTCGACCTTCACCTTAGTTAGAATCTTACCTTCTATGCCCGCCCCTACGGTAAGGATCGGGACGAGCGTGCGGCGCAGTTTAACGTCGTACACGCCATAGGACGTGAGGAAGAATAAGGTTTGTGCCCGCCAAGACAACCCTATCCTTCCCACCTTAACCTAAAACACTCTATTTTTTATTTTTATAAAACTTTTTCTTATTTTTATATGGCATGCAACTTTTTGTGATTTTATTTTTAGCAAAAATTAGTTTAAAAATAAGATTTAGAAAGAAAATCAAAAAAAAAAATTGAAAAATTATTCAACTACATCCCTTTCGACATTCCCGGTTACATTCCCGGTATCAATGAAATTGATGCCCAAGCGGTCAGGTGCTGAACGCGCTCTGCTGGGATACCGCTTCGGTAGTGGTGGGTCATCCATATTAATCTCGTATTCGTCTGACAGATCCAGAGGTCCCATACCTCCCATCCAACCCGTACCACGGTCGGTACTGTCTGTCGCGGTCGTACCTCTACTTTGACTTATATCGGAGTCTAGTGAGGGCTCGGTTCCCGCTACTGGTGTTGTAACGGGGTCTGGGCTTTCCGGCGCTGGCTGGTTCCCGGTATCCGGTGTCTCACCTTCTGTACCGACCGGGATCCCATCGTCGCACACAGTTTGCTCATCGGTCTCTTTTGTGTGGTATGGCAACATAAGGGACGTGTGAAACCGCGACGGATTGCTGCCCGGTTCCTCTGGGTCTTGGATACTGTATGTTAAGTTGGAGTGGACCTCCACTATTTTCCACGGTCCTGTATACCGCGGACCCAGCGACTTTGCGTACTTATCCTCTTTTGATGACAGTTTCTTATTTACGATTTTGACCAAGTCGCCTACCTTGTACGTAACGTCCCTACGGTTTCGATCGAAGTATTGCTTCTGCCGTAGTTGCGACTCTCTTAAATTAAACCGAGCCTGTTCTCGCATGTCTGTTACATCCTGCAGCAGCCTTCGACCGAACTCTTCCTCTGTCATACCCATCGTCTCTTGTAACTGCATTTTCCGGTCAATGGGCAACATGAGCTCCCTGCCTAAGTTCAGCTGACATGGTGAATACCGAGATGACTTAGACTTCGCGGTGTTTAATGCTACCATATAGTCGTCTAACTGGTGCGCCCACCTCGTCTGTGTTGCTAAACAAAACGCCCTCAAAATGCTCTTTATATCCCGGTTTGACCTTTCGGACTGATTCGGGTTTGGATGGTATGGCGCTACGTGCACACACACCGCCCCCCACTGCCTTAACTGGTCATTCCAATCATTACCGGAGAAGTAGGACGCATTGTCGGAAACTATTCGTCTCAGTGTACCGAACGACTGAAACACTTTCTCAAGAAATCTAAGTATCTTAATCGATGACACCGAGACCAATGGTTCCATGCTGACCCATTTGGAGAACTCATCAACACAAACCACGATAAACTTAAAACCTGCGCTCGCGGTTAACTCCCCTACGATGTCCACATGCACACACTCAAATACATTATTACGGTATGAGTGAATACCCATCTTACCGGGTTTAGCCTGATTCGATGCTTTAACTAGTTGACAAACCTCACAAGTCTTAACATATGCTTCTATGGTCTTGAGCATGTTATAGAACCAGAACCTTTTGCGGACCCGGTCGTAAGTCCGCTCTACACCTTGGTGTCCGGCCGTCGTGCTATCATGGAAGTGCGAAATAACATCTCTCTCTATTGACTGCGGTATGACCGGTACTATGCGCTTCCTGGTTGTGGCTGCTTCCGGGTCTAAAAAGTTTGCTTGTATGAGAGGATGTGCCCATTTGATGTGCCTACCCTTGCTCAAGAGCCTAGATGGTAACACTCCACCGGGCAGCCCCGACCGCCCGGTCTTTTCTTCTTCTTCGACTCTCTGTTCCCACAACTTATCTACTTGCTCGCTATAGAACCCGCCATCCGGTGTGCACTTCTTCAGTATTGACCGCGACCTGCTTCGGTCTTTACATGGGACATATCTACACAACACATTGTCCACGATTACGTAGTCGTACCGGTACCTTGACCGGTGACCTACCCTAGTGAGGCTCTTTGCGATGGTGGTCAGTGCCTCGCACTCTCTCTGCAGGTCCCGCAGCATACCCTTGTCCAGCATATCCATATCCACTTCCACATTGGTTCTCGAGTTCGTGAACGTCGCTAAGCACAAATCGAGCCGGTTCGGATCATCATCTTCGTCGGGATCCGGTAATGCGCCTCGAGAAAACAGATCTGCAAGCTTGTTCTCCGTACCTTTTACGTATTCGACGTCATTTACAATATGGCCCAACTCAATGGTCCACCTTACAATGTGTCTGTTGTAAAGGTGGTCATTTAGGGCTGCATTCTTCAAGTACGTCAACGCTTGATTGTCGCACCGAAAAATGACATTCTCATGGTACCTTGTGAATGGTTCGAACACTCGGCTTGCAAATCTGATCGCTAGACACTCCTTTTCGCGAGCGTCGTATCTCCGCTCGGCCGTATTTAACAGTTTGCTGCGGCATTTGATCATGCGAAATCGGTCTTTACCCGCAATTTTGCAGTAGTATTTTTGCGCGAGAACCGCTCCCAATCCCGTGTCACTGGCATCCGTATATACGTATAGCGGATGGTTGTAACTTATGGTATTGCAAGCGGTTTCCTTTGCAACTTCCTCTTTAATCGCGTCGAATGCCGCTTGCTGCCTTTCCCCCCACCGAAACGGTATATTCGGATCTGCCTCCGGTCTCAGCTTCTGCAGTATGGGTTCCAGTTGCGTGGCGTACCGCGGCATGAACGGCATGTACCACCCCATAACGTTTAAAAACAGCTGGACTTCTTTCTTTGTTCCCGGTGTTGGAAAATTACGGATCGCTTCTACCTTCTTTGGGCACTTCCGGATCTCAAAACGAGTGATAATATGGCCTAAGAACTCTACCTCAGGGACGTCAAACTCACACCTTTTCCAATTTATTGACAAGTTACACGCATGTAGGATCTTAAATAAATGCTCCAGATGCTCTTTATGCAGTTGCTCGGTCCCGCTAAAGATCAAGAGACCGCCCGATTCAACATGCACAGATTCTCCTATAAGTTTACCGAGAATCTTATCCATAAGTTTATGAAAAATTGTTTGCGCGGTTTTCAGCCCCTTCGGTAACACGTTCCACTCATAAGAAGCGTTCTGAGTGTGAAATGCCGTGTACTTCTTTGAGCCCTTGGCTAGCGGGATTTGCTCACATCCCGCTTGTAGGTCGATTTTTGATATAAACCGGGTGCGTGGGAGACGTTCCATGATCTTTCGAGTCTCAGGGACCGGGATCTGCGTCTTCGGTATATGGCTGTTCAACTCTATGTAATTCAGCGCTAAGCGCTTGTCGCCGTTAGGCTTCGGTATTACCAACAGCGGTGAGGAACATTCCGAAGTCGACCGCCGTATCTTGCCCTGTCTCTCCAAATCATGCAATGTCTCGTCTATCCATTTTGCTATGGCCGGTGGTCTGCGTGCCGGCTTACGCTGTATGGGGGGACAGTCGACCGGGATGCGTAAGTCATGAACCAGCGCGTTAGTAATTCCCGATGTACCGTCGCTCCGTACTACCCTGCGGTACTTCCCGGCTAAAGCTTCAACGAACGCTTGAATTGGCGTTTGCTTTATCCCTGCCTGGTCATGCTCGTCCGGGGTTGGTGTCAGTGATGAATCACCGCCAACTTTTGCGGACTTCGCCGATAACCCGCGGACCGACTGGCAAACTTCTCCTTCTTCCCCTTGCGTGTTCCACCGCATCGCGCCTTCTACGTCGTTGAAGCTTAATCCGTGCTTCCACCGGAACTTATTCCCGATGAATATTGGGCTCATTAGTCCCTCCTGTACCAAGAACACTTCCCTGAACCACCGGCCTGCGATATTAAAGTCTAATGTCACCTCTCCGCCTGCCGTGACTACCGTACCGTCGAATCCCGACATTCGGACTTTCGAACTTTTCACCTTCAACCCTAACCTATCGCACTCTTTCCTGGATATGGCGAGCGCCGTACAACCCGAGTCCATTAAAGCAAAATATGGAACTATTTTATTTTTATATTTTATATTTACTACTGCGTAAGGGGCATTATTCATTCTATGTAACCGACACGGGTCCCCTTTTCTGTCCGTGTCTGGACCTAGTTTAAAGAGGCGGTAGCGTCCGATGTTGATAACCGGGCAAGCTTTGCCTCCAAGTCGCTAACGACTTTCTGGAATTCATTCACTTTTCCCATCCGGTCCCGCTTCTCGGTATGACGCCGTATGTCCCTTCTCTCCTTCCTCTTCGCCTTCTGCATTTCCTTCCGCGCGTCTCTGGATCCCGGTTCCTCCGAGTCTTCCGGTGATGAGAACCAGCCCTGCATACTCTCCGGTACGTTATTTGGTAAGGAGTCTGCCGGTGCCTCAATGCTGCTCTGGTTTTTACCACTATTGGCTAGTATGTGCCTGGCTATCGCTTTCGCTTTTTGTGAGCGACAGTCTTCTGTCCTGTGAGTCGCCTTTCTACAGAAACAACACCACATCCCGGTTCTCCGGTTTGTGTTTCTGTTTTGACGCGGTCGTCTGTTCTTATGGGGGTCGGAGTGTCTATCACCTTCTGGTAATGACGCGGTTGGTTGTGTGAGTGCTAGATTGCTGTCCACTCCAGACTCGGTATTTGCCCTGGCCGTCCGCCGTTGCATGGTCTCACCGACTGTGCATACCCGGGACGGATTAGTCCTGGTGTGATGCGGTGCCGCGGCTTGTCTTAAGGATGCCAGTTGGCCACTCATGTTTGCTTGGTCCTTGCGTATTTCCCGGATCGTCCGGTGCATTGACCGCATGTCTTCTTGCATTAGTGCCATATGTATCAATGCCAACCCAACCGTTTCTTTGCCCGTCGGTACGTCAGTTAAACCGACTTGTTCCTCCTCACTTCTTAGTGTGACTCCGGTCGACCCTTCACTGTGCGCTGAGCCACGAAAGTTCTGTGCTCCGTGCTGCCCTGCTTGTACATCCTGCCCGTTGGTACCGCGCGATTCCTTGCTTCGTAGACGCGGTTCCAGTGATGTCCCTGTGTCCTCCGTCACAAACTTCAGCTCGCTCATCCTTGTGGTCTTCGGTCTTCGCTGTCCGCTTAAAACACGGGAAGTATACCAGCCTCCTTAACCGGGACCAGACCTATACGGAACTTTTTTTGTGTAACTACAACTTGCTCTGCGGTCCTAAAACCTTACCACCGCGATATGTGCTCTGCAACTGCTCTACGTGGACAAACTAAACCGCGCAGCAGCCGGACCCCGGTGTGCCTGCTCACCACCGCAAAGATACACCGGATAACGCGCACTATGCAAGTTAGTGTATTACGCTCTAACCTATCCCGGTCTGGAATGCTGTAAAATGCTGCCTGTATGAAACCTCGCAGCTGCCCAAATCCCGGTGCACCTACTTGCTGACGCGCTTAATGCAAGTTGAATATGAGTATATGAGTATTCTCCTGTATCCCGCTCCTATCTGCTCCGGTCAAAGCCAACACTCCGATCGAAACCTAGTAGGAGCCTTACGCACCTTTCTGCGCTTATGTGCTTACTTTTTGGAAATAAGAATAGTAAAGAACCTGTAAAGCTTACTCGACTCCGCCTTCGGTGGTTCTTGTACAAGACGAAAGTCTTGTGTCCGTCACAGTCGCCAGTGTCACGTAAAATTTCCCAATCTCCCCCTTTTTCCTGCCTGATAGCCGCAAAACTGGAAGTTCTAGCTGGGCCGAGACCGCGCTACGCTTCCTGGTCGAGGCTCCTCCACTTGCTGGACCAGAGACCGACCGCGTCTCGGTATCCGTCTCTTGGGATGTTGGAAGTCCTGGACGGGCCGGGGCCGCGCTACGCTTCCCGGTCGAGGTTCCACTTCTTGCTGGACCAAAGTCCGACCGCGTCTCGGTAGCCGCGTCTTGGAAGGGAGTTCCACGTAGCTCAGTTCGACCGCGTTTGCCCGGTCGGCTGTCTCCCTCGCCCGGTCCGCTTCCTCTCGGCCTCTTCGGTTTACGTACCAAGACCGTCCTGGTAGGACAGTCAACTTCCCGGTGCTTCGGTATATGCTCCGTGGTGGATGATGGGATGCACAAGTGCTATGGTCGGTGTGCCGGTGCCGGTATGAAGCCTCGCCACTGGCACCCGGAATTACTTTAATGACCGCGATAACTCCGGTGCCCGGTTATGCTATGCACCACAACACTTCTTATGCCGGCTTCTACGGGCCGTAATGTCTCTCAAATGAATGGTTCTACACGGTTCACTTTACAGGAAATGACAGTTTAATAATTCCCGTTCTATGTCTGTTTCGTATTTCACAATTTGTAAATAAACATACAGCCGCAACGGCTACAACTCGACTGATCACTTAATTACACTTATTACACACTAGTAATTAACAATAACTTTCATAACTATACTTAATGGAGGAGTAGGTAAATTAATAAAGTAATAATAATAGTTAAATCCAAGATGGCGGCGGGCAACCTTAAAACTTAACCTCAATAAGCTCTGCTCCACCCGACGTTGTATATCGTTAGGTCTCTAGTTAGGAAGTAAAGTCAAGCTCCTAGTTTGGACGAGAGGAGCCCAGCTCCGGATGCGAGTGCCACGTCACCATCCAACTCGTCAACCGTCGTTCCTTGCCCTGCCCTTCTTTTCCATTCTCCTATACTATCTATCCCGCTCCTGTCCCTATACCTACATTCCCTCACTGCTATAGACCGCGGAAAATAACTGACCGAGCTGACGTCTCGCTCTGGTTGTTGCTCTCAGCTCCATTGTCTTATTCCCTCCACTGCTATTAATAAACGGCCCCCTTACATACATTAATATTTTCCATCACAGGTCATGGATGACTTCTTGGTCATGGATGACTTCTTAGTCATGGATGACTTCTTGGTCATGGATGACTTCTTGGTCATGGATGACTTCTTGGTCATGGATGACTTCTTGGTCATGGATGACTTCTTGGTCATGGATGACTTCTTGGTCATAGATGACTTCTTGGTCATGGATGACTTCTTGGTCATGGATGACTTCTTGGTCATGGATGCCTTCTTGGTCATGGATGACTTCTTGGTCATGGATGACTTCTTGGTCCTGGATGACTTCTTGGTCATGGATGACTTCTTGGTCATGGATGACTTCTTGGTCCTGGATGACTTCTTGGTCATAGATGACTTCTAGGTCATGGATGACTTCTTGGTCATAGATGACTTCTTGGTCATGGATGACTTCTTGGTCATGGATGACTTCTTGGTCATGGATGACTTCTTGGTCATGGATGACTTCTTGGTCATGGATGACTTCTTGGTCATGGATGACTTCTTGGTCATGGATGACTTCTTGGTCATGGATGACTTCTTGGTCATGGATGACTTCTTGGTCATGGATGACTTCTTGGTCATGGATGCCTTCTTGGTCATAGATGACTTCTTGGTCATGGATGACTTCTTGGTCCTGGATGACTTCTTGGTCCTGGATGACTTCTTGGTCATGGATGACTTCTTGGTCCTGGATGACTTCTTGGTCCTGGATGACTTTTTGGTCATAGATGACCTCCTTGTCATGGATGACTTCTTGGTCATGGATGACTTCTTGGTCATGGATGACTTCTTGGTCATGGATGACTTCTTGGTCATGGATGACTTCTTGGTCATGGATGACTTCTTGGTCATGGATGACTTTTTGGTCATAAATGACTTCTTGGTCATGAATGACTTCTTGGTCATGGATGACTTCTTGGTCATGGATGACTTCTTGGTCATGGATGACTTCTTGGTCATGGATGACTTCTTGGTCATGGATGACTTCTTGGTCATGGATGACTTCTTGGTCATGGATGACTTCTTGGTTATGGATGACTTCTTAGTCATGGATGACTTCTTGGTCTGTCACGTAAAATTTCCCAATCTCCCCCTTTTTCCTGCCTGATAGCCGCAAAACTGGAAGTTCTAGCTGGGCCGAGACCGCGCTACGCTTCCTGGTCGAGGCTCCTCCACTTGCTGGACCAGAGACCGACCGCGTCTCGGTATCCGTCTCTTGGGATGTTGGAAGTCCTGGACGGGCCGGGGCCGCGCTACGCTTCCCGGTCGAGGTTCCACTTCTTGCTGGACCAAAGTCCGACCGCGTCTCGGTAGCCGCGTCTTGGAAGGGAGTTCCACGTAGCTCAGTTCGTCCGCGTTTGCCCAGTCGGCTGTCTCCCTCGCCCGGTCCGCTTCCTCTCGGCCTCTTCGGTTTACGTACCAAGACCGTCCTGGTAGGACAGTCAACTTCCCGGTGCTTCGGTATATGCTCCGTGGTGGATGATGGGATGCACAAGTGCTATGGTCGGTGTGCCGGTGCCGGTATGAAGCCTCGCCACTGGCACCCGGAATTACTTTAATGACCGCGATAACTCCGGTGCCCGGTTATGCTATGCACCACAACACTTCTTATGCCGGCTTCTACGGGCCGTAATGTCTCTCAAATGAATGGTTCTACACGGTTCACTTTACAGGAAATGACAGTTTAATAATTCCCGTTCTATGTCTGTTTCGTATTTCACAATTTGTAAATAAACATACAGCCGCAACGGCTACAACTCGACTGATCACTTAATTACACTTATTACACACTAGTAATTAACAATAACTTTCATAACTATACTTAATGGAGGAGTAGGTAAATTATTAAAGTAATAATAATAGTTAAATCCAAGATGGCGGCGGGCAACCTTAAAACTTAACCTCAATAAGCTCTGCTCCACCCGACGTTGTATATCGTTAGGTCTCTAGTTAGGAAGTAAAGTCAAGCTCCTAGTTTGGACGAGAGGAGCCCAGCTCCGGATGCGAGTGCCACGTCACCATCCAACTCGTCAACCGTCGTTCCTTGCCCTGCCCTTCTTTTCCATTCTCCTATACTATCTATCCCGCTCCTGTCCCTATACCTACATTCCCTCACTGCTATAGACCGCGGAAAATAACTGACCGAGCTGACGTCTCGCTCTGGTTGTTGCTCTCAGCTCCATTGTCTTATTCCCTCCACTGCTATTAATAAACGGCCCCCTTACATACATTAATATTTTCCATCACAGGTCATGGATGACTTCTTGGTCATGGATGACTTCTTAGTCATGGATGACTTCTTGGTCATCGATGACTTCTTGGTCATGGATGACTTCTTGGTCATGGATGACTTCTTGGTCATGGATGACTTCTTGGTCATGGATGACTTCTTGGTCATAGATGACTTCTTGGTCATGGATGACTTCTTGGTCATGGATGACTTCTTGGTCATGGATGCCTTCTTGGTCATGGATGACTTCTTGGTCATGGATGACTTCTTGGTCCTGGATGACTTCTTGGTCATGGATGACTTCTTGGTCATGGATGACTTCTTGGTCCTGGATGACTTCTTGGTCATAGATGACTTCTAGGTCATGGATGACTTCTTGGTCATAGATGACTTCTTGGTCATGGATGACTTCTTGGTCATGGATGACTTCTTGGTCATGGATGACTTCTTGGTCATGGATGACTTCTTGGTCATGGATGACTTCTTAGTCATGGATGACTTCTTGGTCATGGATGACTTCTTGGTCATGGATGCCTTCTTGGTCATAGATGACTTCTTGGTCATGGATGACTTCTTGGTCCTGGATGACTTCTTGGTCCTGGATGACTTCTTGGTCATGGATGACTTCTTGGTCCTAGATGACTTCTTGGTCCTGGATGACTTCTTGGTCCTGGATGACTTTTTGGTCATAGATGACTTCCTTGTCATGGATGACTTCTTGGTCATGGATAACTTCTTGGTCATGGATGACTTCTTGGTCATGGATGACTTCTTAGTCATGGATGACTTCTTGGTCATGGATGACTTTTTGGTCATGGATGACTTTTTGGTCATAAATGACTTCTTGGTCATGAATGACTTCTTGGTCATGGATGACTTCTTGGTCATGGATGACTTCTTGGTCATGGATGACTTTTTGGTCATGGATGACTTCTTGGTCATGCATAGGACGACTTCTTAGTCATGGATGACTTTTTGGTCATACATGACTTCCTTGTCATGGATGACTTCTTGGTCATGGATGACTTTTTGGTCATAGATGACTTCCTTGTCATGGATGACTTCTTGCTCATGGATGACTTTTTGGTCATGGATGACTTTTTGGTCATGGATGACTTCTTGGTCATGGATGACGTCTTGGTCATGGATGACTTCTTGGTCATGGATGACTTCTTGGTCATGGATGACTTCTTGGTCATGGATGACTTCTTGGTCATAAGTAGGACGACTTCTTGGTCATGGATGACTTCTTGGTCATGGATGACTTCTTGGTCATGGATGACTTCTTGGTCATGGATGACTTTTTGGTCATAGATGACTTCCTTGTCATGGATGACTTCTTGGTCATGGATGACTTCTTGGTCATGGATGACTTTTTGGTCATGGATGACTTCTTGGTCATGGATGACTTCTTGGTCATGGATGACTTCTTGGTCATGGATGACTTCTTGGTCATGGATGACTTCTTGGTCATGGATGACTTCTTGGTCATGGATGACTTCTTGGTCATGGATGACTTCTTGGTCATGGTAGACTTCTTGGTCATGGATGACTTCTTGGTCATGGATGACTTCTTGGTCATGGATGACTTCTTGGTCATGAATGACTTCTTGGTCATGGATGACTTCTTGGTCATGGATGACTTCTTGGTCATAGATGACTTCTTGGTCATGGATGACTTTTTGGTCATGGATGACTTCTTGGTCATGGATGACTTCTTGGTCATGGATGACTTCTTGGTCATGGATGACTTCTTGGTCATGGATGACTTCTTGGTCATGGATGACTTCTTGGTCATGGATGACTTCTTGGTCATGGATGACTTCTTGGTCATGGATGACTTCTTGGTCATGGATGACTTCTTGGTCATGGATGACTTCTTGGTCATGGATGACTTCTTAGTCATGGATGACTTCTTGGTCATGGATGACTTCTTGGTCATGGATGCCTTCTTGGTCATAGATGACTTCTTGGTCATGGATGACTTCTTGGTCCTGGATGACTTCTTGGTCCTGGATGACTTCTTGGTCATGGATGACTTCTTGGTCCTAGATGACTTCTTGGTCCTGGATGACTTCTTGGTCCTGGATGACTTTTTGGTCATAGATGACTTCCTTGTCATGGATGACTTCTTGGTCATGGATGACTTCTTGGTCATGGATGACTTCTTGGTCATGGATGACTTCTTAGTCATGGATGACTTCTTGGTCATGGATGACTTTTTGGTCATGGATGACTTTTTGGTCATAAATGACTTCTTGGTCATGAATGACTTCTTGGTCATGGATGACTTCTTGGTCATGGATGACTTCTTGGTCATGGATGACTTCTTGGTCATGCATAGGACGACTTCTTAGTCATGGATGACTTTTTGGTCATACATGACTTCCTTGTCATGGATGACTTCTTGGTCATGGATGACTTTTTGGTCATAGATGACTTCCTTGTCATCGATGACTTCTTGCTCATGGATGACTTTTTGGTCATGGATGACTTTTTGGTCATGGATGACTTCTTGGTTATGGATGACGTCTTGGTCATGGATGACTTCTTGGTCATGGATGACTTCTTGGTCATGGATGACTTCTTGGTCATGGATGACTTCTTGGTCATAAGTAGGACGACTTCTTGGTCATGGATGACTTCTTGGTCATGGATGACTTCTTGGTCATGGATGACTTCTTGGTCATGGATGACTATTTGGTCATAGATGACTTCCTTGTCATGGATGACTTCTTGGTCATGGATGACTTCTTGGTCATGGATGACTTTTTGGTCATGGATGACTTCTTGGTCATGGATGACTTCTTGGTCATGGATGACTTCTTGGTCATGGATGACTTCTTGGTCATGGATGACTTCTTGGTCATGGATGACTTCTTGGTCATGGATGACTTCTTGGTCATGGATGACTTCTTGGTCATGGTAGACTTCTTGGTCATGGATGACTTCTTGGTCATGGATGACTTCTTGGTCATGGATGACTTCTTGGTCATGGATGACTTCTTGGTCATGGATGACTTCTTGGTCATGGATGACTTCTTGGTCATAGATGACTTCTTGGTCATGGATGACTTTTTGGTCATGGATGACTTCTTGGTCATGGATGACTTCTTGGTCATGGATGACTTCTTGGTCATGGATGACTTCTTGGTCATGGATGACTTCTTGGTCATGGATGACTTCTTGGTCATGGATGACTTCTTGGTCATGGATGACTTCTTGGTCATGGATGACTTCTTGGTCATGGATGACTTCTTGGTCATGGATGACTTCTTGGTCATGGATGACTTCTTGGTCATCGATGACTTCTTGGTCATGGATGACTTCTTGGTCATGGATGACTTCTTGGTCATGGATGACTTCTTCGTCATGGATGACTTCTTGGTCATGGATGACTTCTTGGTCATGGATGACTTCTTGGTCATGGATGCCTTCTTGGTCATGGATGACTTCTTGGTCATGGATGACTTCTTGGTCCTGGATGACTTCTTGGTCATGGATGACTTCTTGATCATGGATGACTTCTTGGTCCTGGATGACTTCTTGGTCATGAATGACTTCTAGGTCATGGATGACTTCTTGGTCATGGATGACTTCTTGGTCATGGATGACTTCTTGGTCATGGATGACTTCTTGGTCATGGATGACTTCTTGGTCATGGATGACTTCTTGGTCATAGATGACTTCTTGGTCATGGATGACTTCTTGGTCATGGATGACTTCTTGGTCATAGATGACTTCTTGGTCATAGATGACTTCTTGGTCATGGATGACTTCTTGGTCATGGATGACTTCTTGGTCATGGATGCCTTCTTGGTCATAGATGACTTCTTGGTCATGGATGACTTCTTGGTCCTGGATGACTTCTTGGTCCTGGATGACTTCTTGGTCATGGATGACTTCTCGGTCCTGGATGACTTCTTGGTCCTGGATGACTTTTTGGTCATAGATGACTTCCTTGTCATGGATGACTTCTTGGTCATGGATGACTTCTTGGTCATGGATGACTTCTTGGTCATGGATGACTTCTTGGTCATGGATGACTTCTTGGTCATGGATGACTTCTTGGTCATGGATGACTTCTTGGTCATGGATGACGTTTTGGTCATGGATGACTTTTTGGTCATAAATGACTTCTTGGTCATGAATGACTTCTTGGTCATGGATGACTTCTTGGTCATGGATGACTTCTTGGTCATGGATGACTTCTTGGTCATGGATAGGACGACTTCTTGGTCATGGATGACTTTTTGGTCATAGATGACTTCCTTGTCATGGATAACTTCTTGGTCATGGATGACTTTTTGGTCATAGATGACTTCCTTGTCATGGATGACTTCTTGGTCATGGATGAATTTTTGGTCATGGATGACTTTTTGGTCATGGATGACTTCTTGGTCATGGATGACGTCTTGGTCATGGATGACTTCTTGGTCATGGATGACTTCTTGGTCATGGATGACTTCTTGGTCATGGATGCTTTCTTGGTCATGGATAGGACGACTTCTTGGTCATGGATGACTTCTTGGTCATGGATGACTTCTTGGTCATGGATGACTTCTTGGTCATGGATGACTTTTTGGTCATAGATGACTTCCTTGTCATGGATGACTTCTTGGTCATGGATGACTTCTTGGTCATGGATGACTTTTTGGTCATGGATGACTTCTTGGTCATGGATGACTTCTTGGTCATGGATGACTTCTTGGTCATGGATGACTTCTTGGTCATGGATGACTTCTTGGTCATGGATGACTTCTTGGTCATGGATGACTTCTTGGTCATGGATGACTTCTTGGTCATGGATGACTTTTTGGTCATAGATGACTTCCTTGTCATGGATGACTTCTTGGTCATGGATGACTTCTTGGTCATGGATGACTTTTTGGTCATGGATGACTTCTTGGTCATGGATGACTTCTTGGTCATGGATGACTTCTTGGTCATGGATGACTTCTTGGTCATGGATGACTTCTTGGTCATGGATGACTTCTTGGTCATGGATGACTTCTTGGTCATGGATGACTTCTTGGTCATGGATGACTTCTTGGTCATGGATGACTTTTTGGTCATGGATGACTTCTTGGTCATGGATGACTTCTTGGTCATGGATGACTTCTTGGTCATAGATGACTTCTTGGTCATAGATGACTTCTTGGTCATGGATGACTTCTTGGTCATGGATGACTTCTTGGTCATGGATGCCTTCTTGGTCATAGATGACTTCTTGGTCATGGATGACTTCTTGGTCCTGGATGACTTCTTGGTCCTGGATGACTTCTTGGTCATGGATGACTTCTCGGTCCTGGATGACTTCTTGGTCCTGGATGACTTTTTGGTCATAGATGACTTCCTTGTCATGGATGACTTCTTGGTCATGGATGACTTCTTGGTCATGGATGACTTCTTGGTCATGGATGAC
Source organism: Dicyrtomina minuta (assembly GCA_949802685.1). NCBI lineage: Eukaryota > Metazoa > Arthropoda > Collembola > Symphypleona > Dicyrtomidae > Dicyrtomina > Dicyrtomina minuta. The sequence goes on along the minus strand of OX461808.1, from coordinate 61,565,138 downwards.
TTCTTGGTCATGGATGACTTCTTGGTCATGGATGACTTCTTGGTCATGGATGACTTCTTGGTCATGGATGACGTTTTGGTCATGGATGACTTTTTGGTCATAAATGACTTCTTGGTCATGAATGACTTCTTGGTCATGGATGACTTCTTGGTCATGGATGACTTCTTGGTCATGGATGACTTCCTGGTCATGGATAGGACGACTTCTTGGTCATGGATGACTTTTTGGTCATAGATGACTTCCTTGTCATGGATAACTTCTTGGTCATGGATGACTTTTTGGTCATAGATGACTTCCTTGTCATGGATGACTTCTTGGTCATGGATGAATTTTTGGTCATGGATGACTTTTTGGTCATGGATGACTTCTTGGTCATGGATGACGTCTTGGTCATGGATGACTTCTTGGTCATGGATGACTTCTTGGTCATGGATGACTTCTTGGTCATGGATGCTTTCTTGGTCATGGATAGGACGACTTCTTGGTCATGGATGACTTCTTGGTCATGGATGACTTCTTGGTCATGGATGACTTCTTGGTCATGGATGACTTTTTGGTCATAGATGACTTCCTTGTCATGGATGACTTCTTGGTCATGGATGACTTCTTGGTCATGGATGACTTTTTGGTCATGGATGACTTCTTGGTCATGGATGACTTCTTGGTCATGGATGACTTCTTGGTCATGGATGACTTCTTGGTCATGGATGACTTCTTGGTCATGGATGACTTCTTGGTCATGGATGACTTCTTGGTCATGGATGACTTCTTGGTCATGGATGACTTTTTGGTCATAGATGACTTCCTTGTCATGGATGACTTCTTGGTCATGGATGACTTCTTGGTCATGGATGACTTTTTGGTCATGGATGACTTCTTGGTCATGGATGACTTCTTGGTCATGGATGACTTCTTGGTCATGGATGACTTCTTGGTCATGGATGACTTCTTGGTCATGGATGACTTCTTGGTCATGGATGACTTCTTGGTCATGGATGACTTCTTGGTCATGGATGACTTCTTGGTCATGGATGACTTTTTGGTCATGGATGACTTCTTGGTCATGGATGACTTCTTGGTCATGGATGACTTCTTGGTCATGGATGACTTCTTGGTCATGGATGACTTCTTGGTCATGGATGCCTTCTTGGTCATGGATGACTTCTTGGTCATGGATGACTTCTTGGTCATGGATGACTTCTTGGTCATGGATGACTTCTTGGTCATGGATGACTTCTAGGTCATGGATGACTTCTTGGTCATGGATGACTTCTTGGTCATGGATGACTTCTTGGTCATGGATGACTTCTTGGTCATGGATGACTTCTTGGTCATGGATGACTTCTAGGTTATGGATGACTTCTTGGTCATGGATGACTTCTTGGTCATGGATGCCTTCTTGGTCATGGATGACTTCTTGGTCATGGATGACTTCTTGGTCATGGATGACTTCTAGGTCATGGATGACTTCTTGGTCATGGATGACTTCTAGGTCATGGATGACTTCTTGGTCATGGATGACTTCTTGGTCATGGATGCCTTCTTGGTCATGGATGACTTCTTGGTCATGGATGACTTCTTGGTCATGGATGACTTCTTGGTCATGGATGACTTCCCGGTCATAGATGTGTAATTTGTCAATGGACTTTTTCACACAATAGTGGAAAAAGAGTTTTGAGTTTGCATAAACTACCTTGCAAATGTGAATTTTTTTTCCCACGTACTCTAGGTGTATCATCTTTTAAGTTGATCGTTTTGATAAGTATTTGCTGACTTAACATTAATATAATTTTATGGTAAATGCGTACCTATGTTTTTGTGATACAGTCTTTAAATGACTTAAGTGGTTAAGTTATTTTAACTAAACTAATTTGTGTAATGAAAATTCACTGGTGTATTTTACCTTACTTTATTCTCTTTTTATTATATTTTTGTTTCCTTCTCATAGGTCTTAAAATACCTGTTACTGAAAAAACGCTAGTTTTGTTATTGTTGAATTAATAATTTATGTCATCATCAAGACTTGGCATCTACAAAAGCTTTGAACCTTGAAAAAATATTTACTGGATTGTCAAGTATCGTAGGTAAATGTTGTTTAGACAAATCCGATTATAAGGGATCCGGTTTAAAGGGATATTCTGCTGAAAGGGTAGGGCTTGCAAAAGTCTTGACTTCAAAAGTTTTGTCAAGATCAAGACTCTTGAAATCAAGACTAAGGCTGGTCTTGAAATTTCACGACTCTCGAAATCAAGACTTGCAAAAGTCTTGTTCATACAAGACTCTCAAAATCAAGACTTTCAGAAGTCTTGAAAATTCAAGAGTCTTGAAAACAAGACTTCCAAAAGTCTTGAAACTTCAAGAGTCTTGAAAAATCAAGACTTTTGAAATCAAGACTAACAAAAACATGTACGCAATCATTTTTTAAGCACAAAAACTCAGTTTTTTCGCCGTTATTTCAACTTTTGGAGGCAAGAAAAAATCAAGACTCTTGAAATCAAGACTAAATCAAGACTTTCAAAAGTCTTGAAATTTCGAGACTCTCGAAATCAAGACTTCTAAAAGTCTTGAATTTTCAAGACTCTCGAAATCAAGACTTTTAAAAGTCTTGAAAATTCAAGACTCTCGAAATCAAGACTTTCAAAAGTCTTGAAAATTCAAGAGTCTTGAAATCAAGACTTTCAAAAGTCTTGAAAAAATCAAGACTCTTGACAAAAATTTTTTAACTTTGTCTGAAAATTCATATATAGAGTTAAGATGTTGGAATAATTGATTTTCAAGGTAGTCTTGAAATTTCAAGACTTTTCAAGACTCTTGAATGGTCTTGAAAATGTTGAAAGTCTTTGTCTTGATTTTGCAAACTCTATGAAAGGGCCAAATTTCAATTATTTGGTTGGCTGGCTATGCTAACAATGTTGAAACTGTCCGGATTTAAGGGAACCGATGTTAGGGATAATTTAGTTGTAAGGGACGCATTTAGGACCATTTTTTGAAATTTTAGACCACTTTTAAGGGAATTTTCAAGAAAAATATTGAAAATACAAAGGATATGGCGGGTCCGATGTGGTGAAGGACTACTGTATTTATTTACTGGTTGTCTGCTATCTTATTTTTTGTATTTCTTCTCTTATCTATGAATGAACATTATTTTACATTTAAGTAGGTCGTCGTATTTATAGATTGCACGGTTTTCATGGTTACTGGAAATAGTCTTGACTTTAAACTTTACTACTTCCAGTAGACTTCCAGACAGTTTACAATGTAGTCAAAGAGGAAAAGAAACTCGTTAAGTACTGCACAAAAGTACGAAATTTTGCAAAAGCTAAAAACTCATAAACAGGTAGACTTAATCAAAGAAACCGGTATTAGTTCTAGTGTGATAAGTCGTATTATGCAAAAAGGTTAAGCAAAACCAAGCAAACTACATGAACTAATTGTTTTAAATAATTTAAATATTTCGTATATCTGTATATATCTTGACATTGTTATAACTAGCAATAAAATATTCAAATTTATACACATAAATTTGTGTCAGGGGGGCAAGGTAGTCTCATGTGCCAATGGACGGCAACGAGATAGGGGTTTTCAAGGATCGAGTCCACATGCTTGCATGTTGTACAGTGAGATATCCTAATACCTTGCTCTCACGGTGTGGCACCCTACTGTGTGGTCTCGTGCTGTGGATGGGGGTGGAGGGGGGGAGGCGATGGGGGGGCGTGTGGTCGATGGAGGGAAGTTGGGGAATGGGGGCAGCTGTGGGTGAACGATCAGCGGACATAATCTGCTGATTCTCCCCACCGCTTTGTGCTCCCGGGGCTGTGCCCTCTGCTCTCACTCTCTCTCCTTCGTCCACTGATCACATGCGTTCACACTCGCCACCTAACCTGACGCTATCATCCACCATTGCACGACCAAGACCCTCGTCATAAGGACTGCCACATCATATAGGAATGGTTAACTGGTTCACAGCTCTAAAAACTCTGCCAATTGGTACTGACAGTGTTGATAGATGTCTGTTGTCTCAGAAGCCTTATAAATGGTAACATATATCTGGTTGGCGCCAGTATAATCCCGCACTATAAAGAGTTCGTAAGTAAGTATACAATATCTCAGGCATGTCAAGCATAAAGACAAATACGGTTGAAATTACTCAAGAACATTCTCTACTCATGAGATGTTCGCGGTAAAAAATAGAACAACCAATAGTAACTGTACTGTGTATGGGTAATACCCGAAACGCAATAGTACTACACTACTACTACTACTACATAAATTTGTGTCCTTAAAATGCGTCCGCTTACTAAGGAAACCCCTTAAACTGTTACACGGGAAACCACCTATAAGGGACAGAATTGGCCGGTCCCGCGAAGTCCTTTATAATCGAATTTGTCTGTATTTGTCTAACTTGCTCTAAATAATATTTTTTAAACCTCTTATGTCATATATACTGTTAAAATCCTAAAATGTTGTAAATCATTATATTTGTGTGACAAAGCTCAATTTAAAGCAATTTAATAGAATTGCCAGTCGCGTTTTGTATAATTTAAGCCAATCTGACTAACATCGTTCATCATTTTATTTATTTGTTGACTTGTAGCTTTGAATTTTTATCAGCTTATCTGATCCATTTTACATCTGGAGGCACCTCAGTTCTATTAACTGACGTTGGCAATATCCCCCTAGTAGCATATTATGTATCCTCTACACAATATTAATTCCAATCTTAACAAGTCTCTACTATTTCAAAGAGGTCAATCTTTATAAAAGAGCCATATTGCAATATCAAACTTTATTTTACCTCTTTTGCTAACTCACAGTAATAATTAGGGTATTCTTAATCTGTTGATTTATAAAGAACTCCTTTATTTTCGTCGAAGTAAAGCTGGAAATATAAAACGAACTTAAATTTTTGAAAGTGAATTAACGTCATTGAAAGAAATTAAGAAGTAAATTACTTCCCTCAAGCATATTAAAGGAAAAATACTGTTTAACTTAAATATCAGCAAGAAATACTTTAAACGCTATTAAATATTTACATTATTTAATATAATTAATAAACTAAAATATAGAGAGTCTAATTAGGTAAGTTTTAAAGCCCACCATTTAATAACGTCTTCCGTAATATTAATTGATGATTTAAAAATTGAACGCGGCGTTTGTAACGTCGTACTCACATTCATAGATATAATTAACTTCCACACTTTCCTACACTACAGCCTTTCTTCCTCCTTAATGGTTGGACTGCACATCTAGCGGTAAATTCTTAGGCTTTGCCTGGACATGTAGGTATACATTTAATTTTTTTACAGTAACTAATAGGTAATATCAAACCATTGTCTAAGAAAAAACTGGAAAAAAGTTTTTCAATGTGAAACTAAAGATTTTTGAAACATGAAACTTTTACCATTGTTTTACATGTAAACATCCCGGCATCTCATCTTCGACGCCCAAATAAAATACTTTCCATATTGAAATCTGACAAAAACTCTTCGACAGTGGATAGGCAATTGTTCAAGCTATGTAAAATAAAATTTATTTTGAATGCACCTGCTATTAAATTTTCTAATAATTTACACAAAATTTTAAGTCTTATGTTCTCCATGAGGCAATGATAAAAACTGCGGGTGAAGTCACGTAGTAGACGCTTCTAACGAAGCCCCAGAAGATTCAAATTTTGTACTCGGCGTTAAAATCATTTAAATTTCTTTTAACAATGCTTTGAAATTCAAAACATGAATGTTAAATGTCAAATATAAATGTTACAAACACTGTTTTGGTAATAAAATTAGGTAAAATGTAATGAAGCTTTTACTGATGAACTTACAGAGTCTTTTAAGCATAGGCATGTTTACGAATTTTGATTCAATTACAGTGTTATATTTATTTCAAAAAAGAAAAATAATTTCGACGCCGCTCACTATTTTCATGGGTCTAGGGAATAATTTCATATGACGTGGAAATTGCTATGTTTCATCTTTTATAGGTTACGGCAGAAAGGTTCAGTCCTATTGCGTGTGATTGATGGACAATTCAAATGGTATGATGATGGCATGGGATTCAGTGCGCACATGTCATCCCACTGTTCACGCACCTTGCCTTCCCTTCCACCTTGGTCTATGCAACTCTTCACCACATCCAACAACGAGCGCTTACTCTTAATTTCTCATCATCTTCTTCATCCTTAGCTAACTATCTTCATTGCCAAGTCCTCACCTGGATTGATTATTAGCATTAATTAGAGTCATAGTCAGTTTCTTGGGGTCAAAACACAAATAAATATACAAATAATACCAAGTTATATTCCATGAAAGAGTGATCAACTAAATATAATAACTTTGTTTAGCTTGACAACTGAAAGTGCTTTACTTTGCATAGGCAAGCAGTGACAACTTTGAAATTCAGTTTTAGTTACGGTCAGGTTGCGTCGACTAAAAAAAGACCAATCAATATTCAGTTTCCAAAATAACCAACCAATGGCAAGGTGCATATTGTTATTATAATTATCGAATATTCCATGGTCAGTTTAAGCTTCGACATCGAGGTCAAGAGACCAAAACAATATTCATAGTTTATTAGTGAGTGAATAATAATACAAATATTACAGTGACTATTACATATTTAATGAGTACGTAAAAATATTACTCTTTGAATTTGCTTGTCCATGGTCAGTTGCAGTCGAATTCAAAGTCAGAAGAAAATAATTTTATAGTTATAAAAATAAATTCAACTGTGAAGTGAATATTTATCTACATAATGCCTAATACACATGTTGTAAGTGAGTGATTTGTACTACAAATTAGAGTGACGCTTTTAAAAATATTCCATGGGTTTGAGCTGCGTGTCAATGCTCATTTTCGACAAGTTTAATTTTATTTTACATGGTCGTTATCTGCTTTTTATTGTACTAGTGACAACCATGATAAATAGCCTGGTTGCGCCTTGTCACTCATCAGTCCTTATTGTCGTTTCAAGGAGCAGCAGTTCACCTGAGCTCTAGGGAAATTAATTGTTCCATTGAATCTGTTTTGTCTAGAGGCCAGATATTGCTTAGCTTGTCAGTGTTGTCAACTACAATTTCACCTCAAACCGCTGGCTGTAGCTGTGGTAATTAAAGTTATTATTGTTAATAATAATTGTATTTACATCCATGGAATGTTATATTTTATGAGTGCAAGGTTGGGAGCTCAATTTAACAGTGTTGTAATTTATTACTATTTTCCTTATTGTGTTTTAGGTAATTATAGCATGAACATAACTGTTGTATAAATATTAATCCCTCCACCTAATTGCGTTATACATTATTCATAGAAAATCAAGTTTAAAGGAGCCAAGCTTAGTCAGTTGTGTGACGGGATGGTTCGAAATTATTGTGATCTCCACCCTTTACCTGGGCTACTAGTGCTAAATATATTCTCCATGGCTTATTCTAGTTTTGTAAACTTCCTATGCCGCGCAGAGTTCTGTATTTCTTTACATGCAATAACAATATAGTCTGAAATATAGAATCAATAAGAGGACAGCTAAACAGGACTACAAACTGAATTATATTCCATGGGTAATTAAAAGAATTTCTGACTAGCATTCGTTATAATTTCAAAGATGCGAACTTGTCAATGCAAGTTGTATGATTCTGTAGTTTGACTGCGGAAACGTAAGTAAAAATATAACACGTTTTTTTTATTCGGTGTATAAACTTAGTTTATTCTAGTGAATATGCAATAAGAACAGCATTAACTATTTATGAACTTTATCATTTTTTCAACCGGATGTAAATTATGCCTTTGTAATTACCTTACAGTCTCTACATCTGCCTCACGGGGGGTAATAGAAGAAAGTGATGAGCATCCGTGGATTTTACTTGGTATAAACATCATTTATTTTTGAAAAATAGGAATATGAAATAGCTGCTTCACAGCTGCGTCAACGTCCGTTTTGGTTCTTAATTTTTTTACTTTAAAAGTTTTAATTCCGAACCCACGGAGTCAAAATCTCACATCTTCCATTGCATTTACTACTAGTGGATTTTTTGCCAGTTACAAACAACAACAAAAATAAGCAAACAAATTCTGGTCATGCAAGTGGTCACGAAGTTTACTTTTGTGTTTCCGAAGTTTGTACTTAGCAAATAGTTTGTTCACCATTTTGCGGGTAGAGGAAAAATGGTGGTCTGAAAAACGCAAAAAAGTGAGCAGTAAGTTCATGAAAACAAATTTAAAATACCACTTTAGAAATTACTAGATCCGGGCAGCATTTATTTTATTTAATTAAAAGCCATGGAAATCAATATCTTGTAACACGAATATATAAAACATAATTTAGGTGACCCATATTCAAGTAGCAATTCTCTACCATTACGAAACATACAAAGGCGTGGTAATAGTAAAAAACTTTGTGCAAATAAACAGATGTAAACAAAGGTATAACAACCATGGAATCAACTTAGGTCAATTAGAGAATTAAAAACGTAACTTATCTAGGAACAGATGCAGTTCATTATTTTTTGAATGCGTAAACAAACATTGTATTTTATAATTTGAGAAAACATTAGAACACGTTTTAGTAGTACAAAAAATGTAGAGATAGAAAGGTTTAAGAAAGTTCATATAATCATGGAATTAAAGTAGAACAATTATGCAATTAAGAAAGCAATTAAGCCAGAAATACTGGCTGCAAACAATTCTATCGTCATGTTCCGAGAGACACAGCTCCATCGATCAAACTTGGAACTTAAAATTGCCATTTAACGCTTTCACAACACGTAGACGTTAGCGTGAAAGAATGTCAGCTCCTGTCCACATAGCCAGCAAAAGCTTTAGTGCTGCCGCATCTGTAATGCATAAAAGTTAAAAACGTAACGCCTAGTAGACAAAGGGCAAGAACGATAGTAATGCATGCATTAAATCCTATGTACAAAATAATACCATAGAAGCTTAAATAAATTATTAGCATCAGTGATAGAAGTAAGGTAAAATGAAACTAACAATTTCACGTGGTCAAAGATGTCTGCATCTACTTGAAAATCTATTTTTTAACTAATTTCCTCGGCCGTAACCACTATATCTGCTTCTCGGAAAAAACAACATTCCATTGGGACGGATTTTCTAGTAAGAAGTCGTTAAGTCCTCCGGCTTTAAGTCTGTCGAAGAACTGCCTAATCGCTTCAAAACGCGACTTTGCTAAAAAGTGATGGCCAAGGTCATTGCGATACTTCATAGCCTCGTACTTTCCAGGTGCGGCTTGAACCGTGATGTTGGCGGCGCCGCCAACTCGAACCATTTTCATTAAATTCTCACAAGACACTTCCTCCACGTTTATGTAATCTGTCAACTATTACAAAAAAATCCATAGAAACCCTGTTTAAGCACACAAAAAATACTACAGTCTCTGGATATATCAGTGTTACAAGAAATTTGGAACCTCACAATATCGTAGGCGCTGCGTACATCTACATCACACAACATAGCGTGCGTCCACTGATAGACTAGAAAGTCGGCACCTCCTTATGATAGGTTCTTAAAAACTTTAACCGAAACATTAGAAAGCCCAGCAAAGGTATAACCGGTGTGAAATGTCAAATCTGCAGCAGCGACACCAGCGGCCTGGTAGGCTCTTGCGGTTTACAGTTTCTCCTCGTTGCTAATTAATAAGTGGGTGGTCACCCTCGTATTCAAAAAAAGCAAATCGTTTCTAAGTCCCAGTGAGTAAGGCTTCTTTCACTATGGTGAAATATTCCCTACTTAATCCTTGATGATCGACAAATAAAAATAATGTACCAAAATCTGCAATCAGTCTACTCTTGATGCAGTACAATCGAATCTCATCATACTGGCTTTGCTACATACTGATCCATGGAAACTTCAATAAATATTATCTTTGCCTTGTCATCTACACAGCTTGTACAAGTATATTGAGATGTAAGTGTAATACGCAACTCAATGTATTTTTTTACGTAAATTTATGCTAGCTTACCGTTTTGGTCTTTGACTTTGACGTCAGTTTTTATGAAACAGGTTACATAAATTTGCAGTTACCATAAAAATATAGTTTTGCAGATAAGTACAAGCAAATACACTCCGACCGACTGTTATGTTCCGCACTCCATGGTCCGTTTGTTGCTTACTTCGCAAAAACTCAGTAGCTGTTTGGCCACACGTAGGAGCAGTGGACGCTAAAACACGCAATGACGGAATCTGTCACCTTACACAAATGCGCTAAACACGGTATGTGCATAAAACATACTGTTGCCCGCACCTAGTGATGTAGTTGAAAGTAAAGCTTCTTACCCATGAAAGCAAAACTACGAGCTGAATTTTCAGCACATCGGGCTAGTACGGGGTCAAAAGCAGCTGCGGAAGTGTTGGAGTCTATTACGGATCTTCCCTAGCCTCCTGATGCAGATACAGTACTAGCGTTTTCATCTGCAGTTGTTTCACGTAGATCGGAACGATTGTTGCTCGACACGTTTCCATGGTCAAGTTGAGAAACTGCATTGTTTTCACAATCATCAACGATGTGTTGCAACGCTGGAACCTACGGTAAATGAAAATAAAAGGATATGTATGCTTTAATAATAATCCATTTTATATGACTGCGTGACACGCACTTTAACGTAGCACGTAATATCCCATCGTTATTTAAACCAACAATTACCTCTTACCATAATTTGTACTGTGGATGTATGAACACTACATCGCCAGCGACTTTCAACAGCTTAGCTCATTCAAGTACGTCGTCACATATTTTACGAAAAAAGTGCATTCCAAAATGGTATGTAAACTGCTCACTCATAGTAAACATCTGTCCATTGAGCAATGGAAAGGTTCACCACATTGCTCTGAGAACTTTTACTGAACTCGCCCCTTCAGCTGTAAGTAACAATTTGACATTGACTACCATGGCAAAAATAAATAAAATTCAAAATTATCACAAAACAGGAACAGTTGCTGCCTTACGTATGTCTACTTCCTTTTCTCCACGACCAACTGCGGTGTACATTTCAATCACTTGTGCCCGAAACGGAACGCTTCTATCCTCCGGAAGGCAGTGAAACCTAAAGCTCGCTGTACCATCATCGTTCATGGAAGGGTAAGTACACACTGTATCTATTTTTCCGGTCGTTTTTATAGGATAATTAGCAGGAGCAGGTTCCAAAGCCCAGGAAGGCGACGTAAATCTTGGTGTCTGCTCCGGTAGAGCGTTATCATCCGGGAATAAGAAATCAGGCTCTGATGGAACTTCAGGAGGCGCCGTAGTTGTGACAGGGCGAGGTGGCCTTGACCATGTAGTATTTTGTCGTCGTCGAAGTAACAAAGCACGGCTCAATGGATTATTCTATTAGAAAACAAATCAGATTGCAGATTAAAGTTCTACATGTCATAGTGAATGCAAAAATTCTAGCATCATGAAAACTACCTACAGTAATTTTAAAACTTAGAAGCAATAGACTAATCGTCCAAATCAACGTAGTACAGTTTAACAGAAGGAGAGACTGAAAGGTACAAAAGATCAAAAAAAAATACCATGGAAATGAAAAATTTGTTTACCTGTTCCTCCCAAATGGTTTCCATTGATTGGAGATAAACTACGAATTTTTTGAAGGGAAAAACTTGATTCCCACTTGGACGCTCATCAACAATTTCCTTGAATGTGTAACTTTGACCAGGAGCACCTGAGGTCAACTATGACAATCCGAATTGTACGCCTCGCAGCAGGGGAAACGTGTGCCACATAAGGCGCTCTATATCATCGGGTAAAGCTCTGCGCTCTGAAAGAGATATGCTTATTACAGTTTTAAACGGTTTTCCATAAACAATTAAAAAAAGTTACACTACATTAATTTAATTGCAAGTGCATACCAAAGTAAAAAACTAAAAATTGGGTCCTACCAATAGTTATTTTGTCTGGCTTCTCTCCTAGGCCAGCAGAGGTGTACTTAATGACAAAGTACTTTACTGGTTTTTGTTCAGAGCGACTAGGAAGGCAGTGAATACGAAAAGGAGAGTTTGCTGCCTGAACTAGTGTATTCCTTCGTAATGATAACGGACTAAGTCCAAACAGATTGTGACTATTTTGTGGAGGTCCATGGAATGCATAACCCTCACCACTAGTACTGACTGTTGCTTCTGCGGTTTGAGTCCTTATACACAGGAGTCTTCCTCTTATTGTAAAAATTCAACAGCGACCGTCAACTCCATTTGGACGACGAGTAGCATGACCCGCGTTTTAAGTAGACTCCTTACTACCACTTGAGGCAGCACTCGCATCGGCATTAGTTGTGGGTCAAGGCCTAAAAATAGTATTGTCAAACGGGAACTCACCTAGAGAAGAGGAAGGTGCTCGGGATGTCGATGAACTCTGGCTGTCAGATGCCGGCAAACTATTGGTATTATTTTGCATGGGTCGGCTCTGGTGGCCAAACCGGCGGCTTGCAATATCTCCGAATGAGCTGAAAGATTGTTGATTGAATGAAACCGCTGAATCGCGATTAGCTGTAAAGTATATAGTATGCTAATATAATCTATAAAACAAGCATAAACTAATTATATTGTGTAATACATTGAAAGTATTACTTATCCTTAGCCATTCATGCCAAAACCAAATCCCTCGACCTGTAAATCAAATATGAACTACAACTTATGCGCAGTAAAAGCAGGCAAAATAAAACCTTGAGAAGAATACATGTAATAGCTAAACGGATACATTAAAATATCAAGAAAGAGCTTAGCTTACGCATAAGATAAGAAGTATCCCGATTTTGATTTTCTGAAATTCCATGAATTCGTGACCCGGCACGACCACTTCCGCGGACGCGTTCATTACCTAAACCCCTTATAATCCCACTTCCTCTTCTGGAACCTCGCTGACATTCCATAGAAACTACGTAGCACTTTTTGCAGATAAAAGTTAAATAAATAAAATGATGTGGACAATTTTCGGATAATTGAAATTCTTAACACCCGTCTAACCATAAAAACAACGCAGCGAATGAATAAAAAGCTAGAGAACAGTGCTACCTGAAGAAGATGATTTATTTCTTTATACGTTTAACGGTTAAAAGGAAAAGCAGCGTCTTTTGTAAGGGTAAAGTGTATGAATATGTACGTGTCATGTTACCTTACCATGGAAGCGTGGCTTCTTTGTTACTGGCTATAATGAACAGAAGTGGAAAATTCATCACATTTAAAAAAATATGCAATAGTTGTACAGAAGCAACTACTAGGGGCTAGACACAAATGGCGCTACCCATTATCATCAAGTTGTGGGACCCACCAACGTCTATAAGTGCCTCTTTTAACATTGCGTTAAATATGGCGCTTTTGAGGACCAACCCACTACAACGGGTAGCGCCTTTTTTGTCCAGCCCATTATACAATTTTCCAGGGGTAAGTTGCGTCAACTAAAAGCTAGCACAGCGTTTATACTTTTATGTATACACGTAAACCACTAATTACACAACTGCATAAATGCAATTACAATATACTGTTAAGGGTGTCGTCAAAATACTTTGTCTTTTGTAAGATTTATTTTTCAAATACCAAAATGCGCTAACCCCTTAATTTGTTATAAACTTTACGTGTGAGGTTGTAGGAATCCTAAAACGCACCGTTAGCTATAGTTTAATTATGACTTGAAGTAATTTATGTACACATTATAGATTCTATGGGGCTGTTGTATGACTGTAAGAAGGTGAACTTTATCTTTTTTAAACTTTCCAAAATACATTTCATTAACTTATTGTACATAATTTAATTTTCATTGATCAATGCACGAAATACATAGAATGCACAATTGCACACTGGGTTGTATAATGTGATATAATATCCAGGGTTTAAAGCTGGGCCATTGCTGCTGCCTCCATGACACATTAAATCAAAGTCCCGTCTGCTTGCAATAAAATAAATCCTTGTTAAATTTACATTGATATTTCAAAAAATCTAGCAGTTGGTATCACAAAAATCATTGAAGGATTACTAATTAATTAAGTACTTTAAAACTTATTACCGCAAATTCCCCTCTGAATAAAATCCACGTTGACATATTGTCCCAGGGTCAGGATTAAAGTGTGTCACTTCACCTTTTGTGTTCTTCTGGAGTTTAAAGTATCAGTTTAAGCTTTTTCCAACTTCAATTACAAATAGGGCGGGAGCAGTAAGACATCTATTCTGATAGAAATTGTTAAATGCGTTCTCCTAACTTCCAACTAATTGCATCATGTTAACGTCTTTGAGGTCCATGGAACAGCAGATTACAACATTCCGAGGAAAAATTTCAACGTTAAACACAAACCGCACTTGTAGGCATTCTTTAAAATAAATAAAACAAGAAACCAAGCTTATAACTACCACATAAGGAATATTAATTATAGAAAATTAACATAAACATAACCTAATATATGTACAAAATAAATAACTTTAATAATCGAATCGAACCTTCTTATATTCGTCAAGATAATGTTATGGGTTCCGCTGATGTATTGTAAATTTCGGCATAACTTTGGTAATGTTGACCGGCAGATGTTTTGCAGCAGACTTCTGCTACTGCTTTTCCTAATCTGTATCGTTTTCCGAAATTGAAAAAACATATACCGATTACAAATGTTCGCTAACAAAAACAAGCAAATTTATTTTTTGGTATTAAGTATTTATGCATGAGTTAATGTATGTTACATTGCATACAATTAAAATCAAAATTAAATACATTCACAAGTGGAAAATGGTTTGGAAAAGCTCATGGAATACCGCCCAACTTAACGAATAGCTGTGAAGCAACGTATGCTGCAGCTTGACTGTACTGCCGATGGAACAGAAACTTTGTAACATTAGAGTCCAGTACTACTTGGCTTGGTACTCTGCAGTCACTCAGAATTTGATCACTTTGCGATACGTTGCTTAATGTCGGCTAGGAAATAGTACCATTACAGCTTGATATTTTCTGTTTTTGCGAAGGAAAATCTGTTAGTTGTGCTAAAAAGTTTTCTACATTAAACTCATCAACGGTGGCGCTGAATACAAAAACATAATATATACTTATAACCATGGAACATTTAATCACACAAGCAACATAGAACAAAATGACTAGACAAAATATTTTTAATTATTTTTTCCCACTACTTAGGTTTGCGTATCTCAAAAACAATTTTTTGACCCCCTTTAACGACGCCTGCCACAAAGCTCTTCATTCTCGCAAAGTCATAACATGTTCGTTTGTCATAGATTACAAGCCACGACAGCAATATCTAGTTAGAGATAACTTGGCGGCTGCAAATCCTAAAATACCAACTTTCTATTTTTGATTCACGGTTTTCTGTAAATATATTGTTGCATTTTGAAGAAGAAGCGCTAGCAAACTGTATTTCGGGCAATTTAAGCCTTGCTCCTTGAAACGTGAATGTGGACTCACCAATTTCAATTCCCCAATTTTGTAGTACCATGGAACTCTTAAATGTCATAAGTACGTTTTAATTGATTGCCACTGAATTAGTGTACACATATGCTGAAGAATGAAAAATAATTTAAAGACCATTGATTTAAAGAAAACAATTTACCTCAACATATGTTGCGATTGTATTGCGAATTTGACAAATCCACGACATTTTGTTGTGTGGGGAAGGCCGCTAGAATGTACTTAGTTCATTTCTAAGCTTCGAATCCTCTTTTATAGCCTCACTCAATCCAAAGATGTGACACAATTCCGGAAAAAGAATACATTCCATTTCAAGGTCAGTCGGTTTGCTTATACCTGAAGTCGCAACTGTAAGCAGAGTTTCTTCTGCCTTTTGATTGATTTTTTTCCCAGCAAGCAATTGTGTAAAGTAATTTAAATAGCTCATAATTTCATCTCGGTAGGTCCATGTTTTGTTCGGGGTCTGACTCCATTCGATACGTTTTACTTCATATAGTCTTCCATTGTACATCGTAACAATCCTTAAATCTTTAAATTCATCCTGACAAAGTTTTCGTCTCGCCTTTAATGAATCTGGCGTCCAGTTTATAACTTTATGTAGCTTATTCATTCTAGGTGCCATGAATCTGGCTATCATCACAGAACAAGGATCCTCTTGGATGACGAAAACTTGAGGGCATATTTTTAAAAATGGTTCATTGTGTTTCTATTAATGTGAGATTGTGCATGCACGAAGCATACAAATGCGGTTGGTTACCTGCAAATATACAAATAAAATAAGTTTTTAGCATTTTTCATTGATCTTAATATAGAAGACTTAAACACACGTCATATATAATTAAAAGTATATCATTGTTTTCCTAAGTATAACGTACACTATTTCCAACAAGCAACTTTTTTAATGATTTTGCAACAAGTAACTTTCCGATTCAAAACAGTCCGGCCAGCTGAGCGCTGCTAATTAAAATTATATTAACAATGTGTTTTGTTTTCGGGTTGTCTTTAGTAATCATTTCCTTAAATTCAATCAAATACAATCAAATCTTCAAAAACAATTTTGTTCTTTAGTTCAATTGGCGATATAAGTCTTGACTTTCCGTCAAAAATAAAATCTATACCTAACCTAGCCTTCATCTTTGTAATAAAACACCTAGTTTAATAATAACTGAGCTCATTTCCTAGTATTTTTTAACTGTATTAAAACCAGGACTTTAGTAGATTTAGTTTGAAAAGATTCGAAACTAGAGCAACTGTATCTTGCTTTATTCCTTTCACACTCGTTACAGCTCCAACCGTATCAAAATCTTTGGTGTCAGGAGAAATTAGATTCCAATCGTAAGGAATCTCCGGAAAAGGAATAACAGAAGAGTGCGTTCCAAAGTATCAAAAACAAAAATCACACCCAATCCAAGTAGCCGGCGGACGAGCTGACCAACGAAGCGGCGGACGAGCTGGCCAACGAGCCAGCAGACGAGCTGGCCGACGATTCATTTTTTTAAAACTTCTGTGGAAAATTCTGTGAATAATAACGATAATATTTATTAATGATTTCATTGTGGTAACGTGACAGCTTCACAAATTTCAACGTCAAATTAAATCAAAATTAAAATGTATTTCTAATTGCTAATATTTTACAAACACAATTTTAATCCATAGAAGTATACTTTTATGTTTCGACAAAAAAACTAGATAGTTTTATGTAAATATTTTTTTCATTTTTTGACGATACTGGAAATAAATGAGGAAAAGTATTTGACCAAACCCATTGCCTGCTATATATAAAACTAAACAAAGACACTATTTTGCAAATTTATCTAGTAACAAAAATATTTATTAGTAACTTAAAAAGTAATAATTAATTTGCATACGTAAAATATGTAACGTAATTTTATTGTATCTTGCCAATATTTATGCTAAACAAACTTTCAAGTTTTAGTAGTTAGTAAATATCACCTTGGTATTTAAAAGCACTATAACTTAACAGCGGCTACTATTGCAATCAAATTACAGCTTACGACTATTTTACGTTACTGAAGTTCCATGGATTAAATCGTTAAAAATAAGCAACAAGTAAAATTGTAAGTAACTTACAATGCATCGCGTTTTGCACTTATCGTGACTCTTAACCCAATATAGGCAACATCAACTGCTAACCTAATTACATATTTAAATATAAACGTCTAAAAATACGGATATTCGTAATATGAATAAAATTCAAAGTAAATGTCACTTACTTACTACTTAACCACCGCAATAATAATTGAAGGATGATTTCATAAGTCCAAGATGTACAGTAATAGTTGACACAAAAATAACAAGTTCCTGTCTTCAAACACAAAGCAGGCTTTAGTAAAAGCGAGTACGATTAACGTCAGTTGAACTCCTACTATTTTGAAAGATTGCAACTACCGATTACTGCTGTGAAGTTCCTCATATCGAAACCATGTACTTTGTTTTCTGAAACAAGAATTGATTAAATGAAATTATTATTACACAGTGTAGAATTTATACGAAATCCTCAACCACTCTTTTACATTAAACTGACTGAGGTTGCCTCATTAAATATTATATTCCATGAAAAAAGTGTAACGTAATTGCAGAAAATTAACGTTATAAAAAAACTTGCAGCGTCAATAAATTGATTGAATCCAAAAATAATGAGCAGAGTAGTAATAAATTAAAACCACGTTAAATTAAGTAACCAAGCTTTCACTATTAAAATCAATCATTTCATGGGTATAAATACAATGAATAATGATAATAATAAATAACTGTAATACTTAAGTGTGATTCCAAAAGTTCACTGTGTAGTAGTTAGTAGTTGACGACACTTACAATAAAAGCAGTAACTGTCCTCAAGACAAAACAGAATCCATGGAAGGTTGATTTAAAAAGAACTCAGTTGAGCTCCTGCTCCTTAGAATAATTATAAAGACTGATAAGTGACCTAGGCGCAACCGGATTAATTATCATGATTTTCACTAATAAAATACAAAGCCGATCACTACTAGGTCAATTAAAAGACAAATAGTGAAAACTAAGCATCCAAACAAAGCTTAGATGCATGGAATATTTTTAAACCGGAACTAGAGCTTGAAATGCAAAGTAAACACTTTTGTACAGACTTCTTACTTAAGTACACTTATTAGCATAATACAGTGGCCTGGTATTATGTATGTAATAATAAAATTACTTCACAACAAGATGTAATTTAAACAAGTGGTAAATACTCGAGTAGTTTTTTCCAACTTCTTTGCTCGCAACTGACCATGGACAAGCAAAGTCGAAAAATAATATTTTTTCGTACTTATTAAACATGTAATAGTCACTGAATTATTTGTATTATTATTCACTCACTCGTAAACTGCGAATATTTTTTGGTCTCTTGACCTCGATGTCGAAGCTGACGAGAATAAAAAGCATTAAAACTGTCCTTAAGACAAAACAGAATCCATGGAATAATTAATTTGATTAAAGTAGGTGAGGTCTCTTCTAGAAAAGATAATGAAGACTGATGAGTGACAGGGTCAAATGAGCATTGACACGAAGCTTAAACCCATGGAATAGTTTTAAAAGCGTTACTCTAATTTGTAGTACAAATCACTTACTTACAACATGTGTATTATGTATTATGTAGATAAATATTCACTTCACAGTTGAATTTATTTTTATAACTATACAATTATTTTCTTCTGACTTTAAATTCGACTGCAACTGACCATGGACAAGCAAATTCAAAGAGTAATATTTTTACGTACTCATTGAATATGTAATAGTCACTGTAATATTTGTATTATTATTCACTCACTAATAAACTATGAATATTGTTTTGGTCTCTTGACCTCGATGTCGAAGCTTAAACTGACCATGGAATATTCGATAATTATAATAACAATATGCACCTTGCCATTGGTTGGTTATTTTGGAAACTGAATATTGATTGGTCTTTTTTCAGTCGACGCAACCTGACCGTAACTAAAACTGAATTTCAAAGTTGTCACTGCTTGCCTATGCAAAATAAAGCACTTTCAGTTGTCAAGCTAATCAGAGTTATTATATTTAGTTGATTACTCTTCCATGGGATATAAGTTGGTATTATTTGTATATTTATTTGTGTTTTGACCCCAAGAAACTGACTATGACTCTAATTAATGCTAATAATCAATCCAGGTGAGGACTTGGCAATGAAGATGGTTAGCTAAGGATGAAGAAGATGATGAGAATTTAAGAGTAAGCGCTCGTTGTTGGATGTGGTGGAGAGTTGCATAGACCAAGGTGGAAGGGAAGGCAAGGTGCGTGAACAGTGGGATGACATGTGCGCACTGAATCCCATGCCATCCCTATACCATTTGAATTGTCCATCAATCACACGCAATAGGACTGAACCTTTCTGCCGTAACTTATAAAAAATGAAACAGCAATTTCCACGTCATATGAAATTATTCCCTAGACCCATGAAAATAGTGAGCGGCGTCGAAATTATTTTTTCTTTTTTAAAATAAATATAATATAACACTGTAATTGAATCAAAATTCGTAAACATGCCTATGCTTAAAAAACTTTGTAAGTTCACCTGTAAAAGCTTCACTTATATCAACTAAGTTAACATCTTACTGATTGTTCATTCAAATAATTAACTTTAGATCTTGGTAAAATAATTAAAATAGTATTGGCATGTATTGAAATTACTTTAGTTTAAAGATAAAGTTGAAGTTTTTATTCTACGAGTTTTACTAAGCGGTTACAAGCGTTCAGCAATTATTATTAGAAATAACACTTTAGAAATAATTAAATATCAATGTGTGATACGAACAGTTTATGTAGTCGTTAAAATATACAATTGCAAAACGATTTACCCATTTATTATATTTTAATAAATTAGAAATAAATTGGAAGTAATTTGGAAATTGTCAGGTATGTAAATATTAGATAAAGAAAATATTTAAGTGTAGCTTTTATGTATTCATGGATATATAAATAATGACCTACATATATCCTTAACTGTGCCGCTATAATTGATTTGATTTGATAATAAACTAGTAGTTAATCAAGTTAATGTGTCATCAAAAATTATTTACAGTTCAGCATACGCTGAGTGTTATAGAATATATTTTAGACAACTTAGTTTATTTCACTGATTGCATTTTTATTTTAGCTAAAATGGTCAGTAAAGACAGTTCTTAGTTAGTATTCAGCAGCAAGATTGTGATTCTGAATCCAAATTTCTAGTCTGTTTTACCTATTTTAAATTTGATTTCAATCATAAACTTAGCAACTACGTGCGATTTGTTAAGATGAGAGCAAAAATAAATCAAATATATTTCTAAGATGCTTTCAAAATACACGTATAAAGAGCTGTATTTGTTTTCCAAAACCTTTTTATTCTTCTGCACGTTTCCCTTTCACTGCGATTCCAAGTCCAGCCAACTAAAACTGGTGAAAAAATAAATTCCGTCACTTAATTTGGTACTGTTTAATACTCTGGCATTCCTTTTAAGTAGTGATTTTAAATCGCACCATCGAAAATTTCGTCGATGACTGCCAGATGCTTTCTAATAGACTCAATTAAGAAAAGTAGAAAAATATCATCTTTTTGTGTCGATATTCTTTACCTATTTGGTCATATTGAAATGGGACTCTTTCATGTCAATTTATTCCTTCAGAAAACAAGAATTACGAAGCTTTACACAGATTTGTTTCAAATAGATCGGATGCTCTCGGGCAGACACACTATCGGGCCTGAAGATTTGCGGATTTTGATTTTTCGCTCGCAAACTCGCCTATAAATAAAGTAGTGTTGCGTAATACCTCCAGCCCATTGAGCCCATATCCACTTCCAAAATCCTATATACAGCATTGTACCATTACAATAAACGTGTACAATAAGGAGTCAACGTGCTTTTGTATTAGGGTGTTATCTCATACATTTTTATTCAATAAATTTAATTGTTTTGATTTGCAATTATTATAGATCATAAAGGGTAATTATAATTAACAATATTTTCAAAATAAATTAAATGTAAATAGCCAAAAATGTTACAGCTCCTAGCTAAAGTTACTACTTAAGGATAATGTAAGGTTAAGGTGTCTTATTGTGGCCACTGGCTGTATATCTTATACAAGTCAATGTATAGCCAAATTGTACCGTTAGAAAGTTCGGCTTTCTACTGATTCTACTACTTTGAGTTTCTAAAGTTTTCAACTGATATGAATATCCAGTATTTTATTGGCCAGCCACAATTAGCACACCGGCCACAATTAGGAATCCCCCCCCCCTACTTCTTCTCTTTAAAAATAAAAACAGAATGAACATCTCAAGTCGGCTAGCCTCCATCACAGTCCTTTAATATTATTCCCAGTTTTAATTAAGCCAGTAACTTTAAATATTTTTCAAGTTGAAAAAATAAATCAAATTACATCCAATACTTCGAAGACTAAGTCGTTAAGCCAAATATCAAAGTTTATCCCTAGTTGGCCAGTTTGCATCCCAATCTTAAAGCTACCGCCATTTTTTGTAAACAGGCTCGTCAAAGGCAAGAGAATAAATGCTGTAAAGTGTAAAATAAAATCAAATGCGTGCGTCACTTGGTATGTCATCAACTTTTAATATTTTTTAAGTTGAAAAAAGAAATCAAATTACCTTTAACACTTCGAAGACTAAACCGTCAAGCCTTTTCTCAAAGTTTATCCCTAGTTGGTCAGTTTCCATCCCAATCCTAAAGCCACCGCTCTTTAATCTGTTTTCGTCAGGCTTGTCAAAGACAAGGGGATAATTGCTGTAAAGTGTAAAGTAATATTAAATAAGCACTTTACTTGTTATGTCAACAATTTTAATAGTTTTTAAGTTACAGTAAAAACGAACTACCCACTACTCCGATACTTCAGTAACTCATCGATTTTTCACTATCGCAGCCAGAAAAATGTCAGTCACAGAGCACTCCAATACCCGTATAATCTGATAATTGAGAGTCAAAGGCTCTCAACTAAATACTTGTATTAATTTTTTAATACATAATTTCCAAGTGGTGAGGTTTAAAATTAACTATTTTAGGTTCAGCTCTGCAGAAGTACAATATTGTTAGTACTAAAAAGAGAAGAAGTAAATGCGAGAGGGATCAATTCAGAGTTGGACAGTATGTAACTAATGCCGTAAACCAAAACTTTTTCAGGCTGAAGTATATAAGCCTCAAATTTGTTTCAAGTACTGTACCTACATGAACCGAAAGCATTCTGAATTTGACTGGTGTGCACCAAATGAACTAAATTTTGATAGTTCAACGAGGCTAGAGTAAATCATGTGTACTACGCATAACTTACAAGTTTCAAGATTTGAGCACCCCCAAGTGGGGTTAAACATGTGCTTAGTAGTATTACGATGGCAAATTGAAAAGTAGTTTGCCTTTGAATAGGTCAGGTAAGTTTTGAAATGCTCCTCAAAATATTATCGTTGTCGGATTTTTGAAATAATGTAAGCTGTGCATCCAGACCACTCTATACCTAATGAAACAAACTTGTATTTTTCCACAACTTTTCATGCTACAACTTAGGTTGTGTGCCGTATTATCAAACTATGCATTTCTCTAAAAACTTCGTGCACAAACAACGTAAATGGAGTGTAGTAAATTTAGCACACCATCCACCACAGTAGTCAAAGCATAATGCATTCTGTAAATGGCAATCTTAAACACAGGGTGCCGCTTATTTCTAAGATACCCCTAAATGTGATGAAATTATTTGTGTGCGGTCCCTACTATATACAATTAAGTGTGCCGTAGAAATTGAAGTAGGGACAAGTTATTAATCTTCAAAATAACGCTAATACAACTGCATAATAAATTAATGTTCAACTTTTTATTTCACACAAACTTTTTTACGTAAATGATAATCCACGTTTGATGCTCGTGTAAATGTTTTTTTGCATAAATGGCAACAAGCAAATCGTTTTTTGTCGTGTACACATAGCTGGTGACGACGAAAGTTGTCTTTGCGTTTGATTACCGAGTCACATTCTTTGCAGCTATATATTTTAGTTCTCTTCTTACCTTAATTAAAGTTTACAAATTTCACATCTTGATATTACAAATGTTACATACATACAGGTATATATATTCTTACTTTTCTGCGTCAACCAGTGAATTCGCTTGGAGAAACCTTGAGAAGGTTTCACAATAATATCTCGCAACTGACCATCTGAAATTTTTCGCCTTGTTGACGTTCTACGATGCTTTTTGTTCTTAAATGACTCATATTCTTGTATTTTTTCCGCTGCATTTGTTAAATCCTCAGCATTTACCCAGTTGTCTCTGTTGAAACAAACCCAATTAAATAATAATACGACTTACTTCACTCTATATAACAAACTATAAATCCCACAGTACAAAATTTTACTTACTCCCAAACAACGTGATATTGCTTTTTGCCTTCAAAAATACGTTCACCAGCAATATATGCAATATCGTATTCTTGATGAATTTCAAGTACTTCTAAATCTTCGTTTGCCATATTGAATAAGAGGTAGTTTCTCACTAGACGTGCGTCACATGTGAAAGCTGCTGTACAGCTGCGCCATCACTATGTTCGTACTGCTGAAACTATACGCCACATTAGGTTACGTAAAGTAAAGGTATAAAAACTATTGCTTTCTGGAGAGATGTTTGAGGAGTGGTTTCGTTTCAGGAGTATATTTTATGGAGGAGCATACATTGAAATACGCAGTTTAGCCTTTCTACGTCTCCGCGTTGCGCAATAGTTGATAGTAGGAGAAGCAGGGAGTATATTGTATACTGTTATTACAAAGATAGAGTACAATACTTCTTCTTCTTGTCTTGTGTACAGGTTTTTTGAACAGTCTAGGACTTAATAAAAACATTAGGACTTATACCTCACACTAATGTACGTATATATGAAGCTACTATATATAGTCAATGAAACTTGAATTTAGGCAGAGCGAGACTAGAAATTAAAAGAGCAAGAACGAAACTCTCTTCGACTGACTCCGAATTATTACACTGCAGTTTCACAGTTGCAACCTTGTAGCCAAATTATTCTACTACACACAGTCACTCTCATCCTACTAATATTCCTACACCCTATACCTACCCACGTCTAAATAGGAATATAGCAACTAAAAGATAAAGGTGAATTTGGAATTCATTTTAAAGGAGTGGCCGCGGAGGACAACATCATGAAGAAACACATAATTGCAATTATAAGGTAACAAGATATTCGGTTTAAGTAATTTTAAATAAGACCAATACACCATTCAATATATTATTTACGGTATTATATATTATAACTGAATATAATTTAATTTATAGCATCATATGCTTGTCTGCGTATCATATTGAAAGCCAGAATAGACCAACAACTCAAAGAGAATGTGAAGAAAATCAAATAAATGAAGATGCAGCCGAGCCGTTTCCAATTAATCCAAGAACAAGCCAACCATATATGCCAATTAAATCAATCTTTAAAAATTGTAGAGCCCTACTCAATGAATTCGAGCTTGTGGCAGACAAAACAAAATCACAGTTTATCGAATTGGCCAAATACTGTGATACTCCGAGTCACTGCAGCTCGTTTTCGTTGTCCAAATATCGAATTGTTGTAATCGACGAAAAATCTAAAATTGTCGCTATGTGTAAACTGAGAGGTCAAATGCACTTCAGGCCAATACCAGGTCATCGTCATGCAAAAAGTCATTGGTTTTTTGTACTGGGTGATGAAAACGTGGAGAATATAGACATGAAGTTTAGGGAGTGCCAAATTGATAAAACATACAAGGGAAGATTTCCTCATAGTGCTGAATTCCCGTATGCAGTGGTTCTTTTATGGGCTTCTCATGAAAAGACTCTAAATTCTGTTGAACTAAATTGCGACGATAAAAATATATGCACAAAAAAACTATCCATTATTCCCAAATGCAAACTTTAAAAAATCACCTACAGGATATGTATATTGTTGGAAGCCTTACTTCGTACTTGAACTGCGATACTTTTCAACAAATTTATCAAGATCGAACAGCAAGACTGCAATACATAATTCGGGACTGGAGCGTAGTTGGTGAAGTAGGAAAATCGCTGAGTAGATGCGGGCAGTCAACTGAAGCATTGAACCCTGAAAGTATAAAAACTAGCGTTACAACCCCAGGTATAAGAAATATTACGATTTGTTAATTTTTTTATTATTTTTATTATTTTTTATTTTTTTTAATTTTTAATGTTAACTACTGTCTCAATAATTTTTTGTAGGTACACGGAATAAATGTAGACATGCTACTACTGTAACATTAGAAACTGTGCTACCATTAATAAACAATCCAGTAACAAAAGATTGGAATTTAGGAAATCGTTGCCACAGCGCTAAAGCTCTAGTCCGTGGTGAAGCTCTACCGCTAACTTCACATGAAATAGAAGAAATTTACAATTTTGGAATTGAACAAGAAATTGAAATTGAAACTGAAAACGATATGGAGGACTTTAATATGGAATTAATAGAATTTGAAGATGCAGGTTTGGATTGTGAAGGTGCACCCATTTATGTCCAGCAAGATAATGAACGAGATATAAATGACTATAAATTTTTAATTCAAGGATTAGATCAAAGCCGCACATATATAAATGAAGACTGTAACCTATACCAAACACAGCTGTTACAAATTCCTTCGAGAGATATCGATACTTCTTTTATTATAAACAACAGTAGTACATGCTGGTGGCTTGATTTTACCCCAAAACGCGGAACCACTGCAGCTAGTGCAACGTGTAAAATTTGCAAAAAGTTACACACTGCTGGAGTTCTAGTAGACAGGCCAAAATCCAACGAAAACTCAAAATTAATTACTGAAGGAGACTGGTCTTCGGATTCAAGCCAAAGAAGGCGGTACAACCGTAATTTAATACAAAGTCATTTAGAATCCAAGTTTTATCAAATTTCTCTGCAATATTTCACAAATATTGACAATGGAAAAACAGGGGATGCTCTGTATAAAGCTATGATGGCGAAAGATAAGCCGTATTACCAGTTCTTTGAAGCCACTGTTAACCTTGCCTTACTTGTTTACACTTCAGTAAGAATGGGAATTCCATTCGGTAAATTTAGAGTTTTAATGGAAACTTTAAGGTATATGGACAATAATGTTGGCTATGTACATCATACAAAAGAGGGATCATCCAAAATTTTAGGAGTGATAAGCGACAGTTTAAAACATCAATTAATTTTTCATTTGCTATCCAAAACTCCCAAAATATGTATTATTTTAGATGGTAGTACAAGTGTGTCTGGCCATTCCAATGTTGCCGTTCTCTTTCAGACTTGGGACGCCAATGACAACCCACGTCCTGTTACGTACCATTACATGTTATCGCATCTTAAATTTGGTGAAAAAAGAGCAGGCTACTTTCGCATTTTTATAGAGCAACTTGAAAACGACAAATTGACAGAATTTGTTAAAGCTAATGCTATTGCAATGACCGCAGATGGAGCTAGCTCAATAAAATTTACATTTTACGAGCAATTAAAGGAATACATTACAAACAAGGATCAATTTATATATAATCAGTGCTATGCTCACAAACTACAGCTTGTAATTAAGTCAACTATGACCAAATTTGTATTTCTGAAGTATATTGATCAACGTCTTAATCGCTTGCACTCTTTCTTTGGTAGAAAAGCATCAAAAAAACGGTTACTTTTACGAGATAACATGGCTCTGTATAATGTAAAAGAGTTTGCGTTGTCAAGAATCTTCGATATACGCTGGGTAACCACAGGAAATCGTGCGTATACGCGAATTCAGAAGCACTGGAAACTGGTCGTAAGTACTCTAGATCAAATAATTGAAAATGATAAAGAATTTGAAACCGAGGATAGAAATACAGCGCTGGACTTGAAAGAAGATTTGACAGATCCTACGTTTTTGTTGCATATTGGATTTTTAATTGACATAACAGAAGAACAGAAGTCAATTTCTTTAGATTTTCAGCGAAAAAACTCCTCTCTTATTGGAAAATATACTGTTATCAAAAATTTAAAAACTAATATGGTCCGATTGAAGACGAATGGATGTACTAAGCTTCTAGAGATTTCAAACCAAATTTTAGCTGTTGAAGAACATCTAGATGTGCCAGATACATTATCAGAAAAACTGCAGCTAATTGAAACAGAAGTAATGGAGTACTACGAAGTTGGATTGGATCCACAGGTTAAAAACGAAAATTGAACCCTATATAAAATGTGGGACGACTACTTTGACGATATAACTACTCAAATTGATAATTATTTTCCCCCAAATGATTTAAAAAATCATTTTGATATATTTTACGCCCCTAATTTTCCCCAAGATTTAGGGAACAATCAAAACTCTGAGTATGGTCGTGTTGAGCTTCTGGCTCTAAACGCAAAGTTGTCATGGCATAAGTTTCCAACTATTCTGCATGCTTCGTTTCTCAGACTTGTTCATAGTATTGTATCGGATCCTGATTTTGTGGGGAAAAAAGGCTTACACCCTGAACGTTTTTAGTATTACTACTTGCAAAGAAATGTCGAGTGGACTGCTGATTTTAAACCAGTATTGCGTTATGTTATGACAATAAGCCCTAGTTCTGCAGATGCAGAAAGAAGCTTCAGCCTTGTTACAGCCACCCAAACTACTGGAAGATACAACTTAGCCACTTCAAGGATAGACAAAATCCTACAAGTAAAAATTAATGGGGAAGAAAATATTCAAAAAGTAAATGCATTTACCTATGCACGTGAATTTATTTCAAAATTTTGTAAAGCGGATGAGATTGGAAGGGTAAAACCAAATTTTTTGGGATCTCACGAAGAGTTTGATTTATCTGGAAAACGATTGAAGACAATTTTTGAAAAGCGTTCTGAAAATTAGATTGAAGTTTAGAATAATTCTGAATTGAAAGTAGCGGCGAGCATTATATTATAACTTGTTTATTTTAAATAACATATTATTTCGGATTATTATGTTTACATATTCACAAAGTTAAGAATTTTTGCTTACAGCCGCATTTTGTGCCAATCTGTAGTTGATTATAGTTGCAATACGCAAATAAAGTAATTCATGCATTGAAATGGTTTGTTGTTATTAGTTATTTTATTTTTATATACTACATAACCTACCTATTTTTTCATAGCCACGTATTTTATTTGTATTTTTTCGATTTATTGCAGAAGTCATAAGCATTAGTTTACCAATTACTACATGGAACCGTATATTACTCAGTAATGAGGAACTGAACAGCATCATAAAAATATCCTATACTTTTTAATGCATCGATGACTGCTAGCTATGTACATAATAAACGTTCAGCGGTTGAATATGGAACATCAGCCAGCGTGAGTCTGAATCGGGTAAATCACAATATTCTTCATGTCCAGTAATTGAATGAATTAGGACTAAAGCATTTATTTTATGTTCTTGTATTTTTCATGTATTGTTGCAGTACAATACTCATCATATGTCCCAAAACGAGTGACAGATGGTTGCGATTTCATAATTCTCCCAATGGCATGCTCTTGTTCAATTGTAAGCGTTGTGTTTGCTGCACTTTATTTTGGAGATCCCAACAACTCTCGCTACGTTATTTCTTTCTTCAGGGCTTCATGCGAAACAACAACAACTTCGACTTGGATGTTTTGGGTCTATGGTATATTTGAATATTATATTTGTAACAATTGTGGCCTTGTAATTTTCGTCTATTGGTTCCCGGTCCTTGCATATGTTCAAAGCACCAACTTTTGGCTTCGGTTTCTCACAAAGCATGGCTTGAAAAGTATAACAACAAAAAGATGGGTCACTAAAACACAGTCAAAGGTATTGATGCCGTTGCAGCATGTACATATTAGACGTCTTTATACGACTAAATTGTACAAACAACGCCTAGTATAAAATTTGCATTTTAACGACTGCTTAGAGTCCATTTTTTGGCCAACTTTTCAAATGTTTTAGCTGTCTGCCCAAATCCTTTCCAATTACGTTTGCATCAAACTTCATGACGCGATTCCAATGCCTGGCTTCTCCGTGTTTCCGTTTTTGTCTGTGTATTGGTTCTTTGGGTGTTTTTATATGTATACAATATTTGGCTCAATAAATGAGAGTTTAAATGACTTTATTTGGGCTTATAAGACTAGGGCCAGAAGCAAGTTCGTAAAGATGGAGGTAAGAAGCTTAGGATCACTTGGGATTCGTGTAGGTTCAATGTATTGTTTAGAAAAAAATACTTTTTTCACTGTTATGATGATCGTCGTTAATTCAACAGTGAATGCGATAATGGTTAATTAATGAACATTGTAAGGACGTCTATATAAACTTATGATTTAGTTTATTTTCATGCATTTTTTATTTCAGTCTGGTTATCTCCATTATCCTTAAGTAAAATTAAAGATTATAAAAAACAAGAAATTTAATCACGAATTCGTGTCTCTTCCAATTCTAATCTTAATTTTAATTTATCTATAATAATGCCAGTTATGTTCGTTAAAATGATACTTTTATGTTAATCGATGTGTGATGGGTTTAAGGCCTCCAGACACATCAAAGACTGAATTAATGAATCAATCATCCTAATTTAATCGATATATAATTTCCATATTACTAATAAGGGATTTTTCTTCTGTCCTAATAACTAAGAAGACATAGTTTTCTGATAATATTCTGTAAATCCGTGTAAATAATTAAAAATAATTTGATATTTATTTTCGTGTAGTCAATTATGGTTTAATTTTCATCTAATTTATTTGGTAAGTTTAATAGTAGTTGTCCCCTAGTACTACTGTAATTTCTACACATTCATTTATTTTCTTTCGTATTAATTAATTTATGATGAATTTCATATACTTTATTATTTTAAATTTATTTCCTTACAATTCGCTGAGTACGTAAATTTAAAATGTTTTCAGAACTAAACAAGGGACTTTGCCCCTTGTTTAATGGCAGTATTAACAGTAATATGGGGCAGTAATATGTAGTATATCGTGTTATTTGTCATTGTCATTTTTTTCTTTAACGAATCATGCAGTATTATTAATTTGTGCCCATTTGCATAATTTGGAACCTTTCTGAAGTACTGGACTGATTTTGACGAACATATATACATATCACTTTGAAGACCTTGAAAAAAGAAAAATCCGTTTTCTTTTTTCCCTTCATATGACATACCACACTTTTTATGGCGATTTTTTGAAAAGCAGCCGTTTTTTCTAAAACATTCAAAAACTGTTGCAATATCACTGAGCTTGAACGAAATTAGATTCTGATAAGTGTACCCTAACTAGAACCTAATTTATTACTCATCAAAAATCGTTTCTCCGTAATTAAAAAGCTCAATCTCATCGCTGATACCAATTTTGATAAGCAATGAGGTTACATGTACTTTTTCTCTATTTAAACTCTTATACTCATCTTCTTACTATTTAGCAATTTCTTTTACTTCCAGCCTATAAGGATACGTTATATAAGGATTTAAAAATCGATGTTTTAAAAATTGGTTTTAAACTATTAAGATATTACGTTGATCTTTAACATAATTAGATTCCGGTAGTTATCCCCGTTGAAGTGGTGTCCAAACTCATGGAGTGGAAGGCGGAACACAGAACTCAAAGCTGCACTCCGCTGTATCTACTCCGCTCCACTGAGAAGTGAAGTGTAGCAAGAGTTTCAAGCATAGTAAGACAAAACAAAAGTGACCTGGCTGTTTTCGTTCACGACCGCCCTCCCGGTCGACAAAACCAAAAAATGTTGGGCTCTACCCAGGCTCACTCAATTTTCCTCTGGACTCATTTGGACTCATGCCATGAGCCCATATTGAGGGCTCATGGGTTTTTCGTTTCCGTAGTGGGGTATTGAGTCCGACTCATTCCAAAGTGACCGTCTGGCTCATTTTGGACTCAGTACTGTCTTTCAAAAAAATATCGAGTACTGCAAACTGAAAACTGCAATTGGTACTGGCACTGGCACCTGGCACTGGCACTGGCACCTGGCACTGGCACTGGCACTGGCACTGGTGACGGTTACTGTACTGCTAGTAATATTTAAATTGAAGCAGTGGCTTGTGATTGTGGTGTGTAAGCAGCGTAAATGGCAAATGGTGTTGAAACTTGAGCTGATGTGAACTATTGTGAACCGTGAGACCGTGACACTTAACTATTTTAAAATAAAAATAATTGTGTTATTTTAGGTAAATTTCAACTACTTATTAAATGTCTGATCCGGATTACATTTTTAACAATACTTTAGACAGTTCAGATATTTTGGACGTTTCTGCAATCACAGGGCTAGATTTAGATCTATCTAGCAGTTCAGATATTATACCTGGCGGGATTCGGGGGTTTGACAATATTGATAATGAAGCCGAATATATTAATAGCAAAAAAACTGATTTTATATTTTCATCTGAAGATAATAACAGTAGAAGTATGACTACCAGAAGTTCGAAAAGCAGGAGTATTGGTCTGAAATTTCATGAAAGTTATTCTGGGCTGATTTAGTACTGTATATAGTTATAAATGTATCTGCACTACTTGTAAATATTTTCGAGTTATGTATTTTGTGTAATATATTTTATACTATAATTATTTATATTTACAATTAATAAATGTATCTGCACTACTTGTAAATATTTTCGAGTTATGTATTTTGTGTAATATATTTTATACTATAATTATTTATATTTACAATTAATAAATGTATCTGCACTACTTGTAAATATTTTCGAGTTATGTATTTTGTGTAATATATTTTATATTATAATTATTTATATTTACATTTTACAATTAATTGTATTTCATTAAAAGTCAAGATTTTACTTATTTGCTTGACATTTTATTACATTTAAATGTTTTTTTTTATTCATATTATCTAATATGATTTAATAAATTGTACTAAATAAAAGAATAAAATAAATCAAAATGTTCAATTTGTAATTTATCATTCAGTTTTGGTGTTGATTCCGTTCACACAATGGAATATTAATACTATTTTATTTTATTATACATTTTTTATAGGTAGGTAGTAGTAGGTACAAATTACTTTTAGTATCTGAGGGGTCGGCTCATTTCTGAGGGAAAGAGGTGGAAATTTTTCGTCGGACTCACTGTGAGGCCCATGGGCTCCTTATGGACTTAAAAAACGAACGAACTCGAACGGCACTTTTTTCATCGGGCTCACTCAAGGCTCAAAATTTTTGGTTTTTTTAAAAATAAGTGACTACCGTTCACAAGTATTTTGACAAGCAAAAGTGACCGACTGTCTTACTATGGTTTCAAGGTACCTTTTGAGGTCTGAGTTCGAGTTCCAAAAAATCGTAAGATCCAGTGTTCACGGAATTTTCTGCCCCCGACATTTCCTACCCAAAAATGCTTTTTGTTGTAAAATGGAAACAGAGTATTGCATGTTGGGGTTTTGGAACAATGCATCATTGGAAACTAGAGAAACTTGGTTGTCACAAATTAGGGGCCACACACAAATGACGCCACTCAACTTTAGCAAGTTTTGAGACCCACCCACCTCCTTCGTGACGCTCTTGAGCATCGCTTAAATAGCTATGTTTAACATGTGCTTTTTCACGAAAAAGTTACTCAACGAAAATGGGTTCAAATAATATGTCATTCGAACGGCAATGATTAGCAGAATGAAACTTACAGCGAGATATTCCAACAGTTTCAGAAATTTCAATAAAAAACAAGTTTTTTTCCCGAAAATTTGGGCGAATTTTTGAAAATTCCGTCTAAAAAGTGTTGTATGGGCTCACAGTGAAAAATGAATCCCCCAGTGTTTCTATTTTTCAAGAGCTTTAAAATAAGCTATAATTCGTTCAAATCGGATCAATATTTCAACAATGTAATTAATTATGTGAATAGGTAGTAATAAATCATGCATGGCAAAAATTAATTATTACAGATTCATGAACAGAAAAATATTTTCTTTCATTTTACTGTTTTTATTGAATGGTTAAACATGGGTAACTGTTGCGAAATAAGTAAATATCTCTAAGCGATATAGTTTATTCATTTATGGGTTAATTCACATATAATTTTGCTCAACAATTTTTTTAATTTATTGATTACAAGTAGACTCATGAAATAGGTTGAAAGTAATTTGGATATTATTTAAGGAAAACATTTATGTGTAGTTTATTATAATTATTTCAACATAAACTAAATAAGTTTTGTTAATGAGCCTTTATGAAATATTTACAGCCTATAGAGAACTAGTCCACCTGGGCAATAACACGAAATATACTTTATAGGTAAATAATTTCATAAGTGTTTAAATAATAATCAGTTTAGCTAAAATAGTTCATAAAGAAGGTTTTACAGCAGTTACGTTGGAATTTGTTGGGTCTGCTTCGTTGCATTACGTATACTTTTGGCCCTTCCTATTTTAAAATTTAATTTCACCCCATTATTAACTTGGCAACTATGTACAAATGTTTAAGTTCGTAGCAAAATAAATCGACTTTCAACATGCTTTCAAAATACACTTATAAAGGATTTAATGTGTATTTCAAAACAATTTCGTTTTTGTGCACGTTTCCCTTCCTCTGGGATTCCAAGTCCAACGAGCTCGAACTGACAAAACATAAAATTCGCAACTTGATTTGGTACTTTTTAATCTTCTGGCATATCTTTCAAGTAGTGATTGCCGCCAGATGCTTTATAATAGACTCAATTAGGACAAATATGAACATTTCATCTCTTTGTGTCGATCTTTTATTCGTCATTGGTCACGGTGGATTTAGTATCTTTCATGTCAATTTATTGCTTCAAAAAACAAGAATTACCAAACTTTACACAGATTTTTTTCAAACAGATCGGACACTCTCAGGTGAATTTATAACACTGCAACGTATACCATAATATAATTAGATGGATCAAAAAATTAAATCGTTTATTTTAAAATATTACTTGTGCAGCACAATACTCTTCATACGTCCCAAAGCAAAGGACGGATGGCTGCGATTTTATAATCCTCCCAATGGCCTACTCTTTTTACGTTGTAAGCGCCGCCTTTACTGCGCTTTATTTTGCAGATCCCCAGAATCCTCGCTATATCCTATCTTTGTTCAGGGATTCTTCAGACGACGGAACAAAAATGCCGACATGGATTTTTTGGGCTTATGGTTTGTTTGAATATTATATTTGTTCCAATTGTGGCATTATAATTTTCATCTATTGGTTTCCGATCCTTGCCTATGTAATAAGCACCAACTTTTGGCTCCGATTTCTTATAAGACATGGCTTAAAGGAAAATAGTAGTAGGAACAGATTGATCTCAAAAACATCATCACTTAAGGGACTCATGACGGGGCAGAATGTGAATATTGGACGGCTTCACACGATTAAATTGTACAAACAACTATTGGTGCTAAACATGCATTTTAATGACTCCTTGGCGAGCATCTTCTGGCCAACCTTTCAAATGTTTCATCTGTCAAGCCAAATCCTTTCCAATTACGTTATCATCAAACTTCATGACGCGATTCCAATGCCTGGCTTCTCCGTGTTTCCTTTTTTGTCCTTGTATTGGTTGTTTGGCTGTTTTTACATGTATACAATATTTGGCTCAATTAATGAGCTTTCAAATGACTTTATTTGGGCTTACAAAACTGGGGCGAGAGGAAAGATTGTGAAAATGGAGGTGCGGAGCTTGAGACCCCTTGGTATCCGTGTAGGTTCTATGTATGCCTTGGAAAAAAATACTGTTTTCACTGTTATGATGATTGTTATTAATTTGACAGTGAATTCTATCATTGTTAGTTAATGAGCATTGTTGACGCTTATCTCACATTAGTACTCAGGTTGGCTTTATGTAAATTTTACAATTGTACAGATTTTTCAATCTTGTTATCAATTTTGTGGTTCATAGCATCATTATGAAACAACAAGTATTCCAGGGCATAAGCAACATATCGTTTGTGAAGAACCACAATGACCAATATCCATTTTTAGCTAAAAACAATATTAACTATCTACAAAAATATTCAAATATTTCTTGAAAGCATTTTAATAGAATATTTTGTACTCTTCAAAAATATGTAAATATAACATTTTGCACTTTTCAAAAAATGGAAATAGAACATTTTACACTTTTCAAAAACATGTAAGTAGAACATATTACACTTTTCAAAAACTTTTAGTTACCATTTGACGCATGTTTCTCATGTTGTTTTTATGACATAGCTCATTTTGATTGTAGCTTAAATTGGATATAGGTCATTTTGGTTCTTCACAGACGATATTTAGCTTTATCGTACTACAAATATTTGTAAGTACCTAGGTAAGTTGTTATAAATATATAGTGAAATATTGTATGTAAAAGTTTACAAACTAGGCTACTGTTGTTACACAATTAAAATATTAGGGTCAGAAAATAGCCAAAAAATTAACTGATTGTGAAACTGGTTTACTTTTGTATAGGTGTGTGTTAATAAATGCGATGAAGAATTTAAATTATATTCTATCATAGTCCATTTGTTTTCATCATATTAACTTTCCAGAAGTATTACGCTAACCACTATGTTAATCATTTGTAAAATAAAATTTAGTTTAGTTAAGTACAAAATTATACGAATATTAGATTATGCTAGATTAGTTAGAAATTTAATGTATGTGTAATGTAATATTATATCTAATTTATTGTAATTTAGTAATTTTCACTAAAGTCCAAATTCGTGGATAATAAATAACTCAATTATATATTATGTATCACGTAAATAATGGAGAAGATATTGCCAGTGCCAATTAAATTATATAATTCCGCATTAACTGTCATTAAAGAATTAAATTCTATTGACCTCAATTAATTTTGTTGCTACACTAATAAATTCGTATCAAATGACTAAAATAATTTCCTATTCGTTTTAATAACTTTTATGTGGAATTGTCTGTCCACGTAATGTCAAAAGTAGCTTACTTATTAATTCAAATTCTCACGAACTATCAATGACAAGGAGCAAGATTCGCATTGTACTTTGGCATTTAGTAATTTTCTTACGTCTGCTACTACTCAGTTCTTCAGCGAAAGCTTGTATTTGGGGATTGCTTAATAAGGATCGTTGATTGTCGTTACTTGTTATTGATCTTATTTATATATTTGGACACGGTGGCTCTGCTGTTTTTGAAATTAATGCATATCAACAGAGAACAAGGGTTGCTCATCTTGTGACACAAGTTTTCAAAATTGATCAGAGGCTCTCAGGTAATATATGTGGGGCAACACCACTTCTGTTTATCGTAAAAGTACTGCAACTGCCTTAATATTTTTAATCCTTTTTATAGGTTTCTGGATACAAATGTTTTTGTAATAATTTTCGAAATTCTATCATATCTAACAAGATCTTCACGCCACGTGTACTCTTTTGATTTTAATGACAATACCCGCAATAACTTAGGCCGCAGTCGCACTTGGTTACTACAGATCCAAAGTAACTCGGCTGTATTTTGCGCCGTTCACAATCGCTCGTAATCACGCACCAAAGTTTAAAGGAATCAATGTTTGATCAACTTTGCAACGCCGTAGCTCTTACAATTGTCGTCCGATTTTCAAAACATTTGAAGTTTTACTGTGAGTGATCTCTAGGACTTTGTATTACAAAACACAAAAATTAACACTTTTAAAATTTCTTTTAAGTTTTCTGAATTCATGTTTTTGAAAACTACTTTCTTTGAAAAATACACCAATTTTATAAACAAAATTAATGTTTTAAATTTTAATTAGCTTTTAAGATAAAGCTTCAGAGATCACAACAATCACAAAGCTTTGTTTCTTTTGGAGCAGCAGGGTTGCAAAGTTGCAAAAAGTCGAATTGTTTGAACTTTGGCGCGGGATTGTGAGCAAACGGTGTAAAATGCAGTAGAGTTACTTTGGATCTGTGGTAATTAAGCGTGGCCTAATTGGGGGTCGTCCATAAATGATATGATGGGTAGGGTCAATAGGTCTACTTGGAAATTGATGACATCCTATGTTAAAGATAGCCATTTACGCAAGCTGATGACAGGGGAGTCATAGGGTCCTAAATATGGAGATATTTCGATGATATCATTTATGGACGACCCCTTGTTTGTGGGTATTGTTTTCTAAATCGAGACCGAGACAGTACATGTGGCGTGATTCCTTTGTAAGCGATAAGTAAATGGGTATCTTGAACCTCTTTGTTTTAGGACAATATTCATCGTATTTACCTAAACGTTGGACAGATGGATGCGACATTATTATTCTACCGATGTCATATTTCCTACCCATCTACGTTTTAGGATTTGCAGCCCTTTATTTCATTGATGTACAAGACACTCGTTATTTGCTGTATTTATTCAAAATCAATTCGTGGCCTCTCATCTGGTTGTACGGACTATTTGAGTACATCCTCATTTTTAGTGCTTGTGTGACGCTTTTCTTCAATGTATTTCTCATCTTAGCTTACGTTCAAAGTTCAAACTTTTGGCTTCGATTTCTAATTCAAAATGGGGCCAAGGAATTTCATCGTACTGACAAATCTCCCCATTCAAATCTCCAAAATGTAAAAATAGGACGAATAAAAGCGTCAATACTCTACAGGCAACTTTTAGTGTTGAATATGCACTTCAACGATTGCATGTCAAGTATTGTCTGGCCAGCATTTCAAATACAACACATTTCCTTCCAAACACTTTCAAATTACATTGTTATTAAGCTTCATGACGTCATTCCAACCCCTACCTTCTACATTTTCCCTTTTACGTCTGTGTACATAATTCTTGTGGTAACTTACTTGTACACCGTGTTTAGTTCTACCCACGAGCTTTCGAATGATTTTTTGTGGTCTTTAAAGAGTAGGGCAGGGAGGAAGATTGACAAATTGGAAGTGAAATGCTTGAGCGCGTTGGGTATCCGCGTTGGCTCCATGTACATTCTGCAAAGAAATACTGTTTTGACAGTTTTGTTAATTGTAATTAATTTTACTGTAAACTGCATTATTGCCAAACCATAGGATGTAAATTGTCTCATACAACATCCTTGATTAGTATCTGGCAGCCCTGGCAGGACAAATACGAAGAGTTGAATTCAAAATTCAAAATAGTTTTACAAAGATATCCATTATATAAAGAAAGCTTTCTTAAATAAACATTTACGACATATTCGGGCAACTCGGAATTATTAGCCGACAAAATAAATATTGGCCAAAAGTTGGTCAATGAATTAATATAAGTAATTACAGTAAAACTTTGTTACAACGGCCTGGGCTACAACGGCCACTTTGATACACCGGTCAAATTTTTTAGTCCCGGCAACAACGCTATACTGCGTAATGTTAAAGTACAGTCTTACAACGGTCAATTCTACAACGGTCGCCTTGATACACCGGTCCAAATCTATGGGCCGTACATCACTGTTACCATTAGAATGATATTTGTTACAACGGTCTTTGGCTCGACTTTTTCTTTCTTAACATTATCTCCATCTGTAAATGGAATTGAATAATATTTCAAGAAATAAATAGGCGGGTGGATACAAATGACACAAATTAGAAGGGATCTAATAACACGAGGAGTACCACTAGGCTCTAGGAGTTAGAAGTTTTGCTAGCTTTAAAATATTTTTTTTGAATTTTAACTTCTGTTTGCCTTGGCGATTTATTAGCGAATGAGTATGGCTCCAACAACGAACAAGAAAAACCGCAAGCAAATGACAATGAGTGAAAAAGTGTCAATCATTCATGAGCTTGAGAGTGGAAAAAAACAGTCAGTGGTTGCAAAAGAAAAGTCCCTGCACAAATCAACTGTACAGACGATTTGGTCAGGCAGAGGTCAGATTTTAAATAATTACCTCAAATTTGCACCTAAATCAAAGCGTGCTCGAACTAGTGGATTCCCGAAAATTGATGAAGCTTTGACACAGTGGTTTGACGCTCAGAGGCAAAAAAATGTACCACTTAAAGGTCCATTACTGTTAGAAAAAGCGAAAAATTGAGAATTTATTGTCAAAACATAAACTTCAGAATCTACATCAAACACACTTACTCGATTTTTTTGAGTTTTCTAACGACTAATTACGATTTACTATTACGAGTGTACAAACATAATCACAATTTCTGTATAACTTAAAATTTTTTCAAATTAAAAATATTGCAAAAATCAAATGTCACTATACAACGGCCAAAGACCGTTGTAACTTTACTTCGGACCTTTGATACACCGGTCAAAACTCACCACCCCCTTGAAAGACCGTTGTAACGAAGTTTTACTGTATAATCTTGTGAAGTAAATTGGAGACTAAATTTAATTTCGTTAGTTATTTAGGAATTATTTCTAAGGAAAGCAATTAAGCGT
This sequence comes from Dicyrtomina minuta, assembly GCA_949802685.1. Lineage (NCBI taxonomy): Eukaryota > Metazoa > Arthropoda > Collembola > Symphypleona > Dicyrtomidae > Dicyrtomina > Dicyrtomina minuta. The sequence continues at coordinate 61,525,421 of OX461808.1, read as the reverse complement.
AGTTATGTTAAAATTGGCAAGTGTACGTAATGACACTTAAATAAGTGTACAACTTATATATACATTAATTATTGAAAATAACTATACAAGTTCTTCAAGAGTTACGCTAGCGTATTTCACGCACCGACGAAGAGATAAAGTAATACAAAATACAAAGTAGGCAATTAATTTCAGGACTATTTGAATACATATTATTTGAGCTAAATAGGCCAAACCCGACATATTCTTGATTACTACTATTTGCAATATTCTAATAAATTTGTTCTTGCCAACTTTAGTTTTATACTTGAGCTTTATTTCACGAATTCACAAAATACATTCCTAGCTGAAGATCCCTTGCTTACGAATACTTACGACAGTGACGAAAAACTATTTCAAATTTTTCCTAAAATGCTTTCAAAATACACGTATAAAGGACTTGAAGCGTATTTTAAAAACACATGGTTTTTGTGCACGTTTCCCTTCCATTGGGATCCCAAGTCCCATGAACTCAAACTGACGAAAAATATATTTCGCCATCTAATTTGGTATTTTCTAATATTGTGGCATCTTTTAACAGTAGTAGTTAATGCCAGATGCTTTATACTGGGCACAATTGAGAAAAATAGGGAAATAGCATCTCTTTGTATCGATCTTCTCTACTTCCTTGGTCACAGTGGATTTGGACTTTTTCATATCAATTTACTTTGTCAAAAATCACGCATTGCAAAACTCATCACTGACTTGTTTCAAATAGATCGGAAGCTCTCAGGTAAATTAACAGCACTGCATTCTATAATGTCTTGCAAAATTTAAAGGAATTTTTATTTTGCTCTAATTTTCCAGTACAATATTCAGCATATGTCCCAAGACGAATGACAGATGGCTGCGACTTTATAATCCTCCCAATGTCGTACTCTTGTTGGCTTGCAAGTGCTACCTTTGCCGCACTTTATTTTGCAGATCCACAAAATTCTCGCTACGTAACATCTTTTTTCAGTGTGTCAACTTCGACGTGGATATTTTTGGCTTATGGCATATTTGAATATTATATCTGTAACAATTCCGGTCTTGTAATTTGCATCTATTGGTTCCCAGTTCTTGCATATGTTCAAAGCACCAATTTTTGGCTCCGATTTCTCATTAGACATGGTTTGAAAAATGCAACAACAAAAAGATGGATCACTAAAACACAGCCGTCGCAACATGTGAACATTGGGCGACTTCACACGATTAAACTGTACAAAGAACTCCTGGTTTTAAACACGCATTTTAATGACTGCTTGGCCTCCATTTTCTGGCCAACTTTTCAAATTTTACATCTGTCAACCCACATTCTTGGGAATTACGTTTGCATCAAACTTCATGACGTCATTCCAATGCCTGGTTTCTTCATGTTTCCATTTTTGTCCTTATATTGGTTATTTGCATGTTTGTACATGTACACTATATTTGGATGTATTAATCAGCTCTCAAATGACTTTATTTGGGATTACAAGATTGGAGCAAGGGATAAGATTGTCAAGTCGGAGGTTAAAAGTTTGCGATCACTTGGCGTTCGTGTAGGTTCAATGTATATTTTACAAAAGAATACAGTTTTCACTGTTATGATGATTGTCGTTAATATGACTGTAAATTGTATTATGCTTCATTAATTTTAATTAATTGTGTTGTAATATTGGGAATTCATATCGTTCAATATATTTTATGATTAGCCTTTTTTGTGCAGTTACTAACGTTAAGTCAGTTTTATTAGGAATCCATAGGAAAGAATATATTTAGATTTCTTTTCTGCACCTCCAAATGACAAAACGCCACAAGGGGACATTTTTGTCAGGGCCGGATAGTGCGGTAAGCGCATTATCCGCGCGGCAGCCCGCGCTGCTTGAATTTTCAAAAAACATGTAATAGGAAATTTTGCGGTTTTCAAAATTTTGTAAGAAAATAATATTTTGACTTTCCAAAAACATGCAAAATAAAAAGTTTTGTACATTTCAAAAACATGCAAAATAAAAAGTTTTGTACATTTCAAAAACATGCAAAATAAAAAGTTTTGCACATTTCAAAAACATGGAAATAAAACATTTTCCACTTTTCTCAAAAATTGTAAATAGAACATTTTGCACTTTTCAAGAATCAAGTAAAAAGAACATTTTTCACTTTTCTAAAATATGGAAGTACAACATTTTGCGTTACTAAAGAAAACCATCAATAAAATCAAAATGGTGGTTTTTGTATGGAAACAAATTCCTGCCTAAAAGCAGGAATTTCCTTTGTCCGGCCCTGCATTTTGTAGTAGATCTACACTAGAATTAAATTGGTTACAATACAAAGATATTTATTTAAGTAAACTCGTTAGAAAGAATCATTGTGATTTAAATATTGTCATCATGCCATATCAAACGAAGCTGGAAATCAAACAAACAACTGGTTTAATTGCTGTTCTATTTCCCATGATTAATCACTGGGGATTATTTGTAGAAGATGATTTCTTGATTATATATCCTGTATACTTCCGTGAATGTAAATAAGAATTAACGAGTGTATGATTAGTTTACAATTAATGTTAGTATAATTAATGAAGCATCAGCTCCCATATAATTATTAAAGAAGTGGCTTCCGCGTGTAATTGATTAAGAATCTATTGGTATTTGATTCCTTGCCATTAATTATAAATTAATTTCCTTATAATTAATTTATTTAGTTAGCTTATTAGTAGTTGTGCTTGTCATCACTGTATATCCTACATGATTCATATTTATTACTCACTACTGCAATTCCTACAAATTAATTAGTTCCTGTAACTTAATTAACTATTTATCATAACTTAATTTACTGTTAGTTAACATTTTCAATGTATTTCCTTGCACTTTGCTGAGTATATATAGACTTAAAACATTTTGAAATAAATCATACTTTCGCCAACTTTCACTGCATCAACTAATCTGTCTCCGTCTCCAGAGCACGAACTACTCATTTATTTAGCATCGTATCTCTTGTACCTTCACATAATATATCTTACACAAGTACTAGTAGTTTAGGGCATAGTTACGCCACTATCCCCAAAAATAGATGTATTGATTTCTTTAATCACGGTCATAATAAATGAGTTTCCAATTTGCTTGTATCTTTCTTAACATAGCATTACTTAGTAATTCCAAATTTCTGCCTTACCAGACGTCACCGTGCCCGGCTCAACCAAATAACAACAGATTATTTTAAATTCCTTCAACAAATGCTTTAATCGTTTTTCTGATAATTATTGCTAAAAACAACAACTAGTATAATTTCGAAAAATTAATATATCAATTATCTTTATTTATTTAGGTCAATTATTAGTGAATTTGAATAATTATGTCACTGTTTGTGTTTCTAAATTGTTTGGAAAATTACTCTAAAAGTATTTGGTAGGAGTAGGCAGCATTATTTACGGTGGAATTAAAGGAACAGTCCAATGTTAGTATCAAATTGTTGGTAAATTAGTTGAATGCCAATTAAATCTGTACAATTTCGCAGAAGTGTCAACTTTAACCCTTCAAGTTGTTACACTTCTACTAAAATGTGCAATTAACTCCCTTCTTCAAACATTCGTGATTTTCGTTTATCTTATGTGTATAAGTATCAATAATTTCAATTTAAATGTGTAGAATTTGTAACTATAGCTTTAGTTAGATCTATACGTTTCAGTCATACGAACTTGACAACTGAGTTTTTCCGAAATGCTTTCAAAATACACATACAAAGGGTTGGATGTATTTTTCAAAAGCACCTCGATATTTTGTACGTACCCTTTCCGCTGGGATTCAGAGTCGCATGAACTTAAAGTGAGCAAAAACAAATTCCGTCATGTGGCTTGGTATTCACTAATATTTTGGCATTTTTTTGCGAGTGTACTTAATTTCAGAGCTTTAATCACGGGTGTAATCATGAAGAATAGGGAAATCTCATCCCTTTGTGTGGATATACTTTTTTTAATCGGTCACGTTCCCTGCCTTTTCTTTCATCTCAATTTGTTTCGTGAGAAAACAAGATTAGCACAGCTATTTACTGACGTTTTTCGTACGGATCAGAAACTTTCAGGTAAAAAAGCCTATAATACACAAATTAATGCCGTTTGTTAGTTGCTATCGTCGGTGAAGAACAAAAATGACCCATATCCATTTTTAGCTAAAAACATTATTCACTATCTACAAAAATAATGAAAAGTGTCTTGAAAGTGTTTAAATAGAATATTGTGCACTTTTCAAAAACATGAAAATAGAACATTTTGCACTTTTCAAAAAACATGTAAATAGAACATTTTACAATTTTTAAAAATATGTAAATAGAACAAATTGCACTTTTCAAAAGTATGTAAATAGAACATTTTACCCCTTTTCAAAAACATGTAAATAGAACGTTTTACGTTTTCAAAAAATTAAAATAAAACATTTTAAAATTTCTAGAAATATGTAAATAGAACATTCTACGGTTTTCAAAAACATTTGAATAGAACATTCTACGGTTTTCAAAAACATGTGAATAGAACATTTTACAGTTTTCATAAATATGTAAATAGAACATTTTACATCTTTTCAAAAACATGTAAATAGAACATTTTACTGTTTTTTATAACATGTAAATAGACCATTTTTCACTTTGATTCTAGCCTAAATTGGATATGGGTCATTTTGGTTCTTCACACACGATATGTGAAACAAAATTAATTTCCTTTTACTTTGTTGATTGGACTTTCCACCTTCTAGTACAATACTCATCATATGTCCCAAAGCGAATGACAGATGGTTGCGACTTTATAATTCTCCCAATGGCCTACTCAGTGTACATCCTTAGCGTTGGCTTTGGCGGGCTATTTTTTGCAGATCCTCAAAATTCTCGCTATGTTCTATCATTACTACTGAGAGGCTCAAGCACAACAACAGAACCTTCCTGGTGGATCATCTGTATTTTTGGTATATTCGAGTCCTGCGTTTGTCACAATATAGGCCTTATTCTTTTCCTCTATTGGTTCCTTGCTCTTGCATATATACAAAGCACCAACTTTTGGCTCCGATTTTTCATTACTAATGGCTTAAAGAAAAGGAATACGAAGAATTTATTTGTGGAGAAAGAACTACAGCAGAAACTGGCCAAGCAGAATATAAATATTAGCGGGATAAAAACTCTACAGTTGTACAAGGAACTGCTCGTGTTAAACATGCACTTCAATGACTGCTTAGCATCTATATTTTGGCCCTCCTTTCAAACGTTTCATCTATCAGTCCAAATTCTTTCAAACTACGTTTGCATCAAATTTCATGACGTCATCCCAATGCCTGCCTTCTCTGTTTTCCCATTTTCCTCCATTTACTGGTTATTTGGGTGCATGTACATGTACACAATGTTCGGCTCCATCAATAAATTGTCAAATAATTTTATTTGGGCTTTTAAAATAGGGACGGGGAATAAGATTGTACAGATGGAAACGAAAAGTTTACGGCCCTTTGGTATTCGCGTGGGCTCTATGTACTTGCTAGAAAAAGATACAGGCTTCACTGTCATGATGATTGTGGTAAATATGACCATTAATTTGATTTTAATGAAGTAGTAAATGTTTTGGGAGTGCCACATTTAATGGAAAAAGAATCAAATCATGAATTAACCAAATTAAATATAGTAAATCGGTGCTCAGTAATGTAGTTACATGAGCGATTTCATTGTTCAATGTTATGTCATAAAATTGCGCACTAAAAAAATAAAATTATTCATAAAATAATGGTTTCTAGTGTGATCCTTACCACAGTCTCAATAATTGTAATTGGAAATAATTATATTCAACCATAACAGTCAAGAAAGCCATCGCACTATAGCTCTGCTACAGTTTGTTTAATGACTGATAGATATTTTGCGACAGTTCATTTAATAGCTATATATTAAAATCCGGGTTAAATTACGCTCACGCGCGTTTTGAAAACAAAATGCGACTCGTTCTTGGATATTAATGGGCGAATATTGACCATATTAATTACCGATTTGTGTTCAGTATGGTCCTGTTGTTAAGTCATTCATAGCCAAAGTACTCATTCAAACATGCCAGTAAATTTAGACTTTAAAATTATCAAGATTATTTTTTACAGTGTAGTCGTCCTCAGCATTTTCACAATATCAGTTGGTAATAAACTTACCAAATGATTTGCCTATTTAATAATCACGATTAGTTTTTTTTAAGTCCGTTTGTCCATAATTTGTGAAAGTAAATACATTTTTTTAAATTATTATTACAGGATCCAGCGATGGCGCTAGTTGCAAAAAATTCAAACTAAACGACGGTTGCTCATCACTCATCCCATCATCCGACCAAAAAATAAAACATACAAATAGCAAAGAAAAAAATCCAAAAATCCAGCCTAAAATTGTCAACGGGACAGATGCGACGCTCCATGAATTTCCATACATGGTCTACATTAAGAGAAACTCAAAATTTAGTTGCGGCGGAACCATCCTGAATGAAAACTACATCATCACTGCTGCTCACTGTTTAACCAGATAGACTAATGCAGGTGCATATGAGATTATTACAGGGGATCACTCCATGGAGAACAATGATGGGACGGAACAATTTCGACGAGTCACAAAATTAATTGCACATGAATTTTGGGATTCAGATTTTAAACAAAATGACATCGGGCTCATCCAGTTAGAACAACCACTAGAATTTTCAGAATTTGTTTATCCGCCAAAGATGCCAGAACCAAATTACGATGCAACAGGGCAAATGGGAACTGCTACTGGCTGGGGAAGACTTTTTTCAAACGGACCCCTTCCAACTACTTTACAAAAAGTGACCCTTCCTATTATTACCACTGAGAAATGTGCAGATGATTATAGCAAAATTCCGTTTTATGACTTTCCAAACCTGAGCACAGTGATATGTGCTGCCTATCCCCAGGGGGGAAAAGACACTTGTCAAGGAGACTCTGAGGGACCAATAACAGTCATGTCGGAGGAGGGTTGCAATGTTTTTATCGGCATCACACCATTTAGCCGTGGGTGTGCGGACCCAAGGTATCCGGGAGTTTACACTAGGGTAGCCAGCTTTATTGATTGGATTAACTCCAATGCCAATTAAAAAGGATGTAGAACAAGTGCATTCTAATATGCAGTCACATCACAGTGTAACGTTTTTTACATTCGCCTACATCCGCCCGTCAAAGTTTAAACAAATTAAAATTTTGAAATTTAAAAATCCCGTAACTCCTACAATTTTGATCCGATTTCAAATTAAGCTGTATCAAAAGAACACTGAATGAGTTAGATGTCTAAACCATTAATAATTACATGTTTTATTTTGAAAAATGAAACAAATTTCTATACATAGTTACGATTTGAAAAATGTCAAAAATGTTGTAGCTCCTTAAATAAAAAATAGGATTAAAAAACTATTTTAAGGCCTTTTTGGTTTTTTTGAAAAAATATTTGATCCAACGAAACTCATTACGCGCACCATGTTGTTAAGCCATTCTAAGTTTTTTTGAACACTGTTTTTGAAAAAAAATGTCGCATGGAAAATCTCGCTGATGGTTTTGCGAGTTATGCTCGTTAGTTTCTTCTTTTTTAAAAGTTGTTATTTAACTTTTTCCTAATTTATCAAAAACTAAACCCCTTAAATAAAAAGGCGGCATTTTGAAATAAAACATTACACTATCCATGACCGTTGTGAATATGACAATTAATTTGATTTTAATGAAGTAATTTATTTAAATGTTTTGAGAGTGCCACATTATGGGAACAGAATTAAACGAAGATTTAAATGTGTGAATTATTAAGGTTTACTTATGTAGCTAAAATTCATTAATAATTTGTTAAATTTGTTTTTAGAATTAAATAAAACCCAATTAGCATTTTGTTAATTATTATTTCTAACGATACAGTTTATTTCAACAGTATCACAAACACCAAAAACAAATTATTTAAACTTGTTTATCATCTAATAATGGCGGATGTATTTTTTACATACACGCAGTATTTAACTTAGCTATGCATATACATAATTTAACAGAAGATACTTACAACTTACAAGAGAACGACGCGACATGATACAGTCAGATTTCAGAGGGAACTTTTCCGAAAAAGTAGGCTTCTTTCCAACCAATAATATCACAGATTTAAAGTAATTCAGGTTCATTTATAGCGTTGATTGGTCACATTGGCCAACCAAAGATTTTTAAAATTCAAATTTAAAAACTTTGCCGCTTTGTATCACCTACAATTCTCATCTGATTTTGATAAAATTTAAGTTTTTCCAATCCTTAGAATATTTTCTTAAATTATAATCCAGGATTGTTTAAAATTCTGAAATTAATTGTTTTTCTTCAAAAAATTGGTTTAAAAACTTGAGTCTCAAAATTAAGTGTTTCGTATATTTTGTTTATTGAAAAAAGTGTAAATTTTTGAATTTAAACAAATCCTGTATTTAAGTTTTAGAAAATAGTCACAGGATTAGAAAACCGTCAATTTTATTAGAATTAGGTGAGAAATATAAAAGCTACAAGGTGGAAATCTGAGTGTATCATGTCGCGTCGTTCTCATTTTGTAAAAGTAAGCTCTAAAATATGTTAACAAAAAGTTAGTTATGAAGTAAGAGGAAATTGATTGTGCTATCAAATATAATTTGAAATAATGTAAAGACTAAGGGCTTGTCAATGTAGTACAAAGTCCCAACCCATACCCTCAGCTTAGGCATGGACAGCAGTTCCTTTGGAAATATGAGTAGCTTCATTTGCGCTTCCCTTACAGTAGAATGAAACCCTGTACTTGATTTGAATTGAACATGCCTTCCTACGTTCTCCCATTTTAGCAGCAACATCAGTTTAGTTGACCCTCTGTGAAACTCGGCAAATGTATCAATCATAATTACCAACATTGACGTGCAGGTTAAACCAAGGCAGCCCAATGAAATGGCTAAAATTCCATGTAGTTTAATAGCGGCGAAGGTGCAAAAGACCGCGAACAAAATTAAAAGGCCTTTGCACCCATAAATGATAATGAAAAATACATTATTGAAATTTCTGAGGAGCAATTCTAAAGTTCTATAAATTTTGATGAGATCAAAGCTAACACCTACTTTGTTGCTAATAATGATGAGTAAATTATCTATAATGCACAGTGCAGTAAAAATATACATAAAGGAAGCAAAAATAATTAGATAGCAATTGAAAACGAGGCCATACATAAAATAAGCATGGAAAGCTAAGGTACAGAATCTAGGAATTGGTGGGAGTGAATTTGGTTGAGGAAATAGGGATGAAAATAGTTCTGAAGATGTTGGTCTAAAATACCATGATACGACGAGTAAGACACTTTCAACGGCGAAAGAGTAATAAATAAATGCGAAAAATAGTTTACATTGTTTAATTCACTTTAAGTTGTATTTTAGTCCCTTTGAAGTGACAGCAGTGGGAATATTTTTCGATTTCAGTTTCTAAAATTTTTCTGTTTAAAAAAATTTAGAAATTCATTGTGTTATCTAATAATCTACCCAAATTATGTATTTTACTTTGCTATAATAAAATTTATAATTTATAAACTCTACCTTCAAGTTGCTCCAAGAACCTCAAATGTTTGCTAATAAAATTTGGGAATTCTTCCCATTGGGTAAAAACCCAAGTTTGAAGAAGGAGTGGCATTGCATAGTACACGACTATAAATTGCATGTAGATCTTCTCAGCTGTGGAAGTTGTCGATGAAATGTTCGTCTCTAAACAGCGATACACAACAAAGAAAAAGTACATCAATGTGATGAGGGCGTTAATGTACCAAGCAAAGATTCGGACTGAAGCATTCGATTGAACCATTTGGGGCCGATTCGTCGCTGAATTCCATTCGTAGGGATGGACGCAGACGAATTTCCCGATTGTAAATCCCCGTCGTAAAAATTCGAGTACAGTTTTTGATAAAATTATTGACATTTTGGCAATAATATTACTTTTGACAATTATTTGAATTTTGTTAGTAGAGAATAGTGACTATTCGGTACTGCTAAAACTACTAAATAAATTTTTTATGAAAATCTAGCTTGAATTAAAACAAAAATTATTCTATTTTAACATTTTAATTCCGTAATAGCAATAATAAATTAGGCAGTTTGCAACTACTATATAGGTAATTAACACCACTGTAACCCCTTTAATTTATGACAATTAACAGCACGCGCTTCTCTAATCCACTCTCAAAATGCCCACAACATTTGTGATAAATGTTATAAGTGGTACTCGATTATAGCTAATTTATGTCACTAATTACTAGTATATATACATAATTCTACTTTAATTTGTCCTATTATAGTAATTTGCATTCAAATTTTGCCATTACTATTAAAACGTATATCATTGGTTTTGTACGTTTTGGAATACCAAAGTATCGGAACAGAAAATTGATAATGATCATTTTGGAATAAACTAATCAAATTATCAAATATATGAATAGTCACATTTAATTACGAAATCATTCTAATACGTGGTACTATAGTTGGAAGTTGAAACTGAATTTAGGCGCAGCGGCGGATCTAGAATATTTTTTGGAGGGTCTATTGACCGCCCTGGTGAGGGGGGGCTAAAATCCTCTTGTACGTGTCTAAATATTTCTGATATATTGACAGTTAATTTTTTGTTTCCTATAGACAATTATGGTGTTATCGAAATAATATTATGAATAAAAGAAAAATGAATTACTCACTATATTTTTTTAAATGATTAAGGGTGTCCATGCGCGATTTAAAATGACTGGTAACTTTCCATGTTGTATTTAAACAGGTAACACTTTCGGGACCTGGAGAACAACGACTAAGTCACGGATGCAAGAAAATCTCGGAGAATTCAAATGTGCGAGTCTTTTCTGATATACACCAAAATTGCTTTTAACACGAATTTGATTTTCTTCGTCATGAATTCAATGTTACGTCCAAAATCACCTGAGTTCCTGTCCTCAGTCCTTTTCTACGTGATCGACAGGGAAGGCTCAAGGCTCAGACTCCAACAAATGGTCATCAATAAAAATTCTTGTGTGGGCAGCATTGTCTATTTTTCAAGCGTGGATTATTTACGCCCTGTAGTGTCGTATACGTGGCTTTTATTCCAGCTTTTACCACTGTCTGCCCCCTGGTAGCTGTCCTTGACGAGCTAAGGTACGGTTTGTTTTAAAGTTAGTGCATTCTTAAATCTTTAGCAGTAATACTAGCTATGATTTTATTCAACAATTTTATAAGGTTCACATTTTGTTTGAAGTGAGAAAACATGTATTGTAACTGGGTCAAAACTTAGAAATTTTTACAACCAAATCCGGACGTGGAGAGCATTGCAAATTCTTGTGAGGGAATTTGATGACTGGCTATCAATTTTAATTGCTGGGATAAAGATTATTATAGTCTTGACATCAGTCTTCTGCTCCTACGGAGCAATTAAATTTCATAGGGTTCTTGCAATTGGTTTCGGGGTCATGGGAGCAGACTGCACACTCATTCTTGCGATAATGTTTACTATTTTCTACGGATTTGCTGAAAAAATAAAACAGCTGCTGATTGAATGGAAGTCAAAATTTCTAGATGCTAATGAGAGAATTTAATTCAACAATGACAGCAACGGTTTAAGCAAGAACAGTTTTCCATACTTTGGAAAAAGCAACAGCCACGTAAGGTTTACCCACCAATTTAACAAAAGGTACCTGAGGTCACTGAGCCCATTTTCCTTGACCATACGTGGCATGTATCGCATTGACAAGGAAATGGTTTTAACCATGTTCAGGGTAACTTTGGAAACTACGGCAAATTTTATTATTATGTACCGTTGACGTTTTTAAATAATAAGGAAAGAAGCAAGGTTGTAATATCAGAATTGGAAAGCATTCGAAAAAAAGTATAAACAAGGAAGTTTTTCAAGTTGGTTCATTGCGAGCAAATGGTTGGTGCGATCGTAACCAAAACTAATAAAGCTTTGCCTACTTGCTGTTCTGAGCTTTTTAAACTAGTTTGAGGATAATTGGTGAATAACAGTGACTTGTAGGGTTGCACCAGCCGACGGGCACAGTACTAGCTGCTAATAGTCGTTTGGAGCAACTAAAATATTGCTGGAAGTAGACAAAAATTATTTTACGCCTTGGACCAACTAAAGCTAATTTGACCCATTGAACCACTTTCCAATTAACTTTAGTCATCAATTCTGCAATACGCATCTTGTAGGAAGGTTATGGAGACGATTACTAATTAACTCTTTAACACTTTTCAAGGGTATTTTCTATGGAGCTTTAATCTGCTCACAATAACGGCTGAAGTAAATTCTTCCTTAATTAAGGTTGATCGATAACAAATTGCACACCATCAATTTTAACAGAATTCGTCTGTTCTGGTGAAGAGAGGCGTTTGCCTTTTTGCTGTTGCAATGTTCATCCGGTTAAAGGTATTCCAGGTCGTATGCTAGAATCATTCCTTTGCAGACACGGAAAGAAAAAAGAAACCCTCGCTCATGTTTTAGGGAAATGTCATGTGGGAAGCTTACTGGGGTCAAAAAGGCATGATGAAGTACAAAAAATTCTGTAAAATCAGTTGAGATCACTTGCCTGGATTGTGCATGAGGAAAAGACTGATGGTGCCTCAAAAAAGGTGAACATCATATGCTGGCGTAAAGGTTTAGGGTCTGGGTACATTTTTGATCCATAGATTCGTATGAAACAGTATTCTAGTCAGGCAGAAGAAGTTAATATTAAAAGCAGGCTCATTACAACCCATGCATTCCTTATTTTCTTGACAAGTATCAACTACAGAAGTTGGAAGTGGTTGGACTTTTTCATGTAGCTGGGTTTACTATAATTGGTTTCTTTGAATCATTTCATAGAGAACTATTTTAATAGTAAGCAATTATTTAGTTTTTATTTAGTAAGTAATTATTTTAGAAGGCTATTACATTTTTTTGTCATGATTTTGAAAAGTCCAAAATGTTGTATTTGCTTGCTTTTGAAATGTACAAAATTTTCTACTTGCTTGTTTTTGAAAATAGCAAATGGTTCTATAGATGTGCTTGTGCATAAAAAGTAATACAGTTTTCGTTTAATTATTTTTTGAAAATTCAGATTTATTATTGAAATTTAGACCCCTCAGGCAGGGTTCGGAAAAAGCCGGTCACTTTGAATAAAAACCTGGGCACCGGCTAAAACCTGTTTTAACCGGCTAAAACTGGCTAAAACCGGCTAAAACCGGCTAAAATCCCCCAATCACTACAAGTGCAATAGAAAAAAATGAAAAAGACAGAAAAATGGTATTATTGACCATGTGTTACAGCAATTAAATTATGAATTACTTCTCATAAACATGATTTTTATTAGTTTCTAAAAAAATAATTGAAAGCCTAACTAAGTGGTCAAGGGAAATACGATTCCGTTAGTCCGTCTAAATAAAGGCGAATGTCGACAAAATACGCTTAGCTGAAGCATTACTAGCGGTACAATTAAACAATTTAGTTAACATTGTTGAATAATAATTTTTATCAATATCAGTTATGTATGGAGCAAATATTAAAATTTTTAATCAGTGATTCAAGTAAATTGATTTATGAACATTTACCAGTTTACATTTAACTGACTATGTAAAATGCAATTTTCTGCATTCCTTATTATTGCCTAAAAATATATAAAAGAGCCTAAAAGATATTGATTTAATCTCACAGGCGTTATTGAAAATAAAAACATATTTTGCTAGTCGCTGTTAATTCAATTTTAGTGCTTAAATGAGTTTTAGCCAGTAAAAGCCGTTTTGACCCAAAAACGAAAATTTAGGGGACCGGTTTTAACCGGTTTTAACCGGTTAAAACCGCTGAGTTAAAGCCGGTGGTGAAAACCACCCCCGAACCCTGCCCTCAGGCCAGCGTAGGACTGCATGGCCGCATACTTATATTGAATACTGTGTTAAATACACCCGCGTACTGCGTACTATTTAAACAAAGACCTCAGACCCGCGTTCTATTGCGAACCCGGGCGTTATTACAAGACATACTTGTTTTCGGAATTAATATGTTTCATTTACATGCCTTAATGAATGCAAAATGCTCTATTTACCACTTTTTTAAAGAACGCATTCATAAATATGTATAAAGATACAAGCATTAGCATGCTTGTTTTAAGCTGCAAAATATTCTCACCAACCGCTTTCAAAAATTGGAAATAGCTTCATTTGCATGCTTTGAGTGACATGATATTTTAGTGGTTTTGTAGATAGTTTATTTTGAATTTAGCTAAACATGAACACAAGTCCTTTTGATACTTACGGTAATTTATATAAGGGAAATTTCTTTTAATTAAACCAGTATGCCAATGCAATACAACGAATTAATTTGCAAACTCAACAATGCAATGCAAGCCTAAGCTAATGTATTTGGTTTCATAATGGCGCAGTTAGAACATTTTGCAGTTATGAAATGCTTTTAAGTGAGTTACGTGAAGTACTACAGCTCCTCAGAACACGTTTCAGAATTTTTGATAATTGAATAATTTGTACAGATGATCAGGTTTATTCAATTTACAATTTATACAAGTTTATATAAGTGGTATACCTGTGATTACTAAAAATTTCCATAGTTACGTTAATGGGAAAAATGCGAATCTGAAATTTCGACCATTTTTGAAGTTACTAAAAAAATTATTTTGCTGAAAAAATTTACCAGTGCGCAGCATGCATTTAAGCGATTTCTAGTTTTTTACGATGCTCTTTTCGAAAAAAATATTACATCGAAAAACTAGATTATTACTTGGCGGGGTTTACTCGTGAGTGTATCATGTCGCGTCGTTCTCATGTTAGTAAAAGTAAGCTCTAAAATATGTTAACAATACATTAGTTATGAAGTAAGAGGAAATTGATCGTGCTATCAAATATGATTTGAAATAATGTAAAAACTAAAGGCTTGTCAATGTAGTACAAAGTCCCAACCCATACTCTTAGCTTAGGCATGGACAGCAGTTGCTTTGGAAATATGAGTAGCTTCGTTTGCGTTTCTCTTACAGTAGAATGAAGCCCTATGCTTGATTTGAATTTAACATGCCTTCCCACGTTTTCCCATTTTAGCAGCAGCATCAGTTGAGTTGACCCTCTGTGAAACTCGGCAAAAGTATCAATCATAATTGCCAACAGTGACGTGCAGCTTAAACCAAGGCATCCCAATGAAATAGCTAGAATCCCGTGTAGTTTAATGGCGGCAAAAGTACAAAAGACCGCGAATAAAATTAAAAGTGCTTTGGACCCATAAATGATAATGGAGAACACATTATTAAAATTTCTGAGGAGCAATTCTAATACTCTATAAATTTTGACGAGATCAAAGTTAACACCTAGTTTGTTACTAATAATGATGAGTAAATTATCCATAATGCACAGTGCAGTAAAAATATACATGAAGACAGCAAAAATAATTAGATAGCAATTAAACACGTTGCCAAACATGAAATAGACATGAAAAGCTAAGATAAAGAACTTAGGAATTGCTGGGAGTGAATTTGGTTGAGAAACTAATGAGGAAAATAATTCTGGGGATGTTTGTCTGAAATACCATGATACGACGAGTAAGACACTTTCAACGGCGAAAGAGTAATACATAAATGCGAAAAATAGTTTACACTGTTTAATTCGCTTGAGATTGTATTTTAGTCCTTTTGAAGTGGCAGTAGAAATATTTTCCGATTTCAGCTTCTGAAATTTTTCTGTTTAAAAAAATACAGAACATTTTGTTATCTAATAATCTAACCAAAATTATGTAGTATTTTACTTTTTTGTATTTAATAAATTTCGAATTTATAAACTCTACCTTCGATTTGTTCCAAGAACCTCAAATGTTTGCTAATAAAATTTGGAAATTCCTCCCATTGGGTAAATATCCAAGTTTGAAAAAGGACTGGGACTGCATAGTACACGACTATAAATTGCATGTAGATCTTCTCAGCTGTGGAAGTTGTTGATGAAATATTCGTCTCTAAACAGCGATACACAACAAAGAAGAAGTACAGCAATGTGATGAGGACATTAACGTGCCAAGCAAAGATTCGGATGGAAGCCTTTGATTGAACCATTTGGGGCCGATTCTTCTCCGAATTCCATTCGTATGGATGGACGCAAACAAATTTTCCGATTGTAAATCCCCGTCGCAAAAATGCGAGTGCAGTTTTTGATAAAATTATTGACATTTTTCAAATAATACTTTTGAAAAATAAAGAAATTTGTGAGTGGAGAATAGTTACTACACTGTAATGCTGAAACTACTACATAAAATTTTCATGAAAATCTAGCTAGCATTAAAACAAAAATTGTTCTATTTTAATTCCGTGTATACTAATAATTATTGTATAGACATTTAGCAATTAACTAGGTAGTTAGCACCAGTGTTACCCCTTTAATTTATGACAATTAACAGCACGCGATTATATAATTAGCTCTCAAGTTGTCCTTAATATTTGTTATAAATGGTACAATTAATACTTAATTAAAGGTTATTTATGTCATTAATTACTATTATATACATAACTCAACTTTAATTCCTATTTTAGTAATTTGCATTCAAATTTTGCCATGACTATTTAAACGTATATCATTGTTTTTGTGCGTTTTTAATGGTTGCCGGACATTTTTTCCCCGGGCATTTTCCCCTACGCAGTAACCTCGGACTCCCCCCCCCCCCCCCCGTATCCTTATTTAAGATGCATATTGCAGTGCAAGTGAATTGAAGTTATGTGTATTTAGTAATGTAATTTTAAGGTAAGTTTAAAAATATCTTGCCCATAATTAAACAAGAAAACTGAGGATGGTACAGAGATAAGAAATTTTGATAAGGTTTGTAAAGAATGTGAAAAGGGAATTGCTCTGACTAGGTGATTGACTTTGGCAGTGAGTAGTGAGTGGTGTAATAATTCTTATTGTCTGCTGTGGCTAGTCAAGATTGTGAGTTGGAAAGTTGTAGTGAATCAGGTAAACAAACCCCAGATTAAAACAGTACCACTCTATTTTTAGAACCCAAACTCTTAATAAATATGCATCATAAAATCGTACAAATAAAATAGAACATTGAAAAATTAAAAACATTATAGTTTTTGGGTTTTTACATGATAATTTTTCTTCGCAGGGTACGAATTGCTAGGGTACGACTGGGACCAGGCACCAGGATGCCAATTGTTATGGAACGAATGGTACCAAGGTACGACTGGGCTGGGTACGATTGAGCAGGGCGCGACTGGCAAGGCTACTTTTTTTAATACGAATTATCAGACCAGAAAATTGATAATGCTAATTTTGGCATTAACTATAATCAAAATATGAATTGATAAATTTAATTACAAATTGGTTCACAACTAGTAATACTATCATGCTGATACATAGTTGGAAGTTGAAACTGATAATGAGTTTAGGCGAAATTAGTGTATTTTAACTCAAAGTTCGAATTTAAAAGTATCAAACTAACATACCTACGTATGTCTCCGATATCCAAAACAACAATTAGGGTAAAACTTGTTTTATTTTACTGAAGTTTAGGTGGACAATAAATTACAATTAATGGGTTTTAAATAATTGAAAACGATAACAAAATACGATTAAACGAAATACTCATTAAAATATTATTGAACTTCATATTACATATTTCAAAAATACTATATTTAAATCTTATTCAAAATTTGCATAAAGTTCATCAATATACTCGTCCCACAATTCCATTCGTTTAGTGAAGGGTTGGTCGTATTTATTTTTGTCATCTAATTCCATCCACTTCATTCCATTATCTTTCAGCAAAATAGGACCCCATTCAATATCCAAGTTTTTATCTGCCTCAGGCCTCCCATCCCTTGCAAAAGAGACCCACATATGAACCATTTTCTTGGAAAATTCAAACCATGGAGAGTCCACTAAAATTTCCGGGTATCCTTCGTAAAGGAATAAAAACTGAAGTTCGTCTGCGTGAGCTACACCTATTCCCCATAAAAGAAAAAAGAAAACAGTTAAACATTCATAATTGCAAATAATAATAATTTGGTGGTAGGATCACGCTTTTGGCGGCATGATTTAATTTAATTTGTTTGGGTTTGAAGCTTACCATATGGTGGAGGATAGACTTTCTGAATATATTCTTGATAGCTTCGAGGGGGCTCCTTGGAAAGTCTGTAGAAAAAAACGGATTCTCCAGTTACATTTGCGTGACCCATGCCAGCTACCCGACTGGCATGAACTGTGGAATCCGAAAGGAGGTCCCACAACTGGAAACGGGTCTCATTTGAAATCTTCTCCGTGCCAAAATAAACTTCCCGAAATTTTTTGGCAACCGTGTGCTGAGCATCATCAGGGATTCCGACCAATGACGGGAGAATGTTGTCGAATTGATCGTTCAGGTATTGTGTACCCCCCTCTCCAAATGACATCACTTTAAAAATTATTTTTAAATTAATTTTATTTACCAGCTTTTTGCCTATTTACGTAATATAGTTGAAATTATCAGCTTTTTGAAAAATATGCATTTGTATAATATTATGATATTAACGAACATACAATCGAACTTGATTTCTTTAGAATTAATCCCAACAATGAGAGGTACATTGTTCGCAAAGCTGCCCTCTCTCATCAGTTCCCAAGGAAGCGCTGACAAGAACTTGTTTTTAATGTCATCCTCCTGCTTTTCACTGCTAAAGAAAACCGTTGTGGAGGCTGGACCTGATGACAGAGCAATGACGTCACCATTCAGTTCTCGGAGGCATTTAATAGTGTTTTTATCTGGCAGTGACATAGTATTATCACTGTCCCCACCCCCACACCCCACCTCTGTTATAAATTCCTGCATGATTTTCATTGGGTCTTTTATCACTTGACCTTGTGGAATGCTCGTACCACTCTGCATTACTGCTCGACTAAATAATCCTGAAAGCAAAAGTTACATTCATAATTTCATCTATTTTTAATTTGAAGTGTTAACAATTCTGCACACACTTTCTATTTTCTATTTATTGTTTTTTTTTTAATCGTATAAAAACAATTTAAAAATTAATAAGTTACCTTTACTCATAGTTGACAGGAGGTGAGCATGAACAAAGGAACCACCGGAACTATTCCCAAAAATTAAAACTTTTTTCGGGTCACCCCCAAAGCGCTGAATATTTTGTTGAATCCATTTCAGGGCTAAGATTTGGTCACGGGCAGAGAGGTGACCAGGAAATTCTCCTGTGCCAGTTGTAAAACTACCTGTTTCAATATTATTATGTTTTCATTCGTTTAATTAATGCAGATTTTTTTAATTTTATAAAACATATTTTTCTGTAGTATTAGACATTATACAGGATTACTTATTTTCTACCGTATTTTAATCCAGTACTCGCTTACCCAACATCCCAAGACGATAATTTAGAGTAATTAAAATGCAGTCCTCGTCCATAAAATATTTTGCACCATAACGTGTTCCATTCCCGTGCGGACCACCTCCGTGGAAGTATACTAAAACTGGGAGGTCAACAGGATCGACTTGGCTCGAGGATTTTGGGAGCTATATTTGATTATAATGGAAATTGTTAATTTTATAATGTTATAAGCAACAGCAACACAATATCGAAAGAAAGTTTTGTGCAAAATGCCAAAAGTGATTTAATATCTACATTAACATAACCTGTATGTTTTATTAATAATTTAATATTTCGTACTGCAAGTACATATTGTCCCTTACCTTTGGAGTGTAGATATTGAGATAAAGGCAGTCTTCACTTCCTGATGTAACATTTGGTGTGGCAGCATATTTGTATTGTTGAAGACATTCTGAGCCTATCTTTGTTCCGTCTCGAACACCCCGCCATCTTTTTGGTTCTTTTGGCAGCTAAATTTTGATAAATGTGGGAAATTTTAAAAACTTTTTGGCTAACAAACTAATTACTAACCATCGTAATAATTACGATTAGATACGGAAAGGGAAAACGTTTATGAAGAACCAAAGTTACTCAAATCCATTTTTAGCTAAAACAAAAATCTACTGTCTACAAAAATATCTACATCCATAAAATGCCATAAATGTCAGGTTCTCGACAATATTTGAATAAAAAATTTTAAACACTTTTAAAAAGCAAGTCAATAGAATGTTTTTCAATTTTCAAAAAACCCAAGTAAATAGAATATTTTGCACTTTTAAATACCAAGTAAATAAAATATTTTGAACCTTTCAAAAATGCGTAAATTGGAAATATTGCACCTTTCAAAAAACTCACGTAAATAGAATATTTTGCACTTTTCAAAAACATGTAAATAGAACATTTTGTAATTTTTAAAAATAAGTAAACAGAATATTTTGCACTTTTCAACATTTACATTAAGCATTTTGCACCTTACAAAAATATGTTAATTGAACATTTTGCAACTCACTTAAACTCGTAATTAAATAACATTTTACTCATCTTTCTCATTTCTTGTTTTTATGACATAGCTTATTTTGATTCTAGCCTAACTTGGAAATCGGTCATTTTGATTCTTTACAGACGAAAAGTTTCCAAAAGGTTATAACTATTGCTACAGATAATTATCTAGCGAACGTTTTCCTTCAATAAATATTTTAAACTAATAGTGTGAGTCACCATACAGCAAATCTTAGATTTCCAACAGGTGGTTGAGCGTACGGCACGTTAAAGAATGCGAAATAATTTCGATTTTGTCGAGATTTCAAAACCGTTCCTTGTACACGACCTTGACGGGAAATATGAACAATTGCAGCAGTTTCTTTACCATCACTGCCTTCTGCTTCTGTGCCCGAAGCCGCAAATGTAATTTTTAAATTACTATTAGAAACTTCTTTTGCCGTGATCGTATCCTTTTCATTACTGGATACTAAGATTAAAAGAGCTGCACCTAGTGCAAGCCCAGCACAGCAGACAAGAATAGATTTCACGTTAAAATGAGGACCAAAAAATTCTGTCGTTTTATTCCAAAAACTGAAAGTTTTTGACACGGGTTCTAACAGTGGTTTTCTTTCACCCATTTTTGAACAAAACACTTTTAAATTTATAATTCACAATTATTAAACATTTAGGCTTCACAAAAAGTGAAATTTGAACTAATAACAGCTAGTAACGTTGTAAACATTAAATACGCCTACCTAATAAACATATCATAGAAATCGAAAATCAAACAGTGAACTAATTTATAGACAGATTTACAAAGAAGTTATTTGATAGTAATAATAAAATTCGTAATCTGCTGTAATCAGCACTATAAGTATTGTCAGTAGTTTTGAAAAGCATTGGTTTATAGTGATAATTAGTTATTTAATTCAAGTGTAAACCTTTTGTCAAACTCAGGCCATATAATTATTCATCTTTATCTCTTGATATAGGAATAGTTGAACTTGAAATTCTATTTTAAATTAAACGACAGATAAGCTTTGTGTCGTACTTGTGTGACCAAGACAAGTACGATACGGATATTTATAGTTTATAGTTTTATACATAGTGGGATAATTATACAAAATAGAATTATCATCATGGTTGTGTCAAATGGTATGTGATAGTTCCTAAATGGATGTTGTCACCCATATCTATTTGTTTTTGGAACCACCCACCCCTATGTCATTAGAATTACACAAACGGCTATCTTGAACATGGCATGTAATCAAAACCTGACTAAACCTATCCACCTGACCATTTAGCATCATTTATGGACGACCCCTAATGACAATTGCGATAAGCACATGCCCTCAAGGCTGTAATCCAAATTTAATCTTCATAAATGACCCTTTGACAAATCCTGTGATGACAATGACTTTAAGGGGAGCACTACACCATTTTCAGGCTACGTATAAGAGAACTTTTATTGTAGTAAGTAGTAAAGAAGTGGTAATGTGTTATGTTGCATGTAGATGCAACATACCACATTACCTTGCAATGAAGTTGACTCCCAGCAGTGTTACATAACCAGGCGGCGTCGAAATAAATTATTATGTTCATAGCTAATACAATCTCACATTTAATGTAAACTGTATTTTGGGGCACTTTGGGGTTGATATTGGTGTTAAATATTAGTACTATCATTTCTCCCCTCCAAGTTCTGTCTCTCTCGACAGCATAAATACGCTTTTCAATATTTGAATTTAAGGGCGCGTATGCTGTGTTTTGCGCAAATAGAACTAGCATCAAACCAATAGATATGACTATGTAACTTTTTTTCCATATTGTCTGATGTCATATCTAGGCATCTGGGAAGCGAAATCCCAAAAACTATTTTTATTTTGGTCACTAACTAAAGTTAAAAATGGTCAAAATTAACATGCGATTATATGAGGAACGAAATTCCTCCTATGTTTGGTGGTTAATTGCAGCTAAAGGAAAATGCAAATACGGAATATCTCTTCTGGAGTGCCTAGGCATGTATGATGTACTCAAAAGTTTGAAAATATTGCATGCAGGTTTTCCCAAAATTTCGATCTATTTTTTCGAAATTTTGTCCTTATGTTGGTAATGAGGCACTTACAAAACCCTATTCTGAAGAACTGCGGTGGGGCTACGGGATGAAATTTAGGAGCGGCAGTAATTCATGAGACGGCGTTGAACTACGTCATTTAAATTTTCTGTCTTTGTATTGCCCTTTTCAACGTTGTCAGTCACTGAGTCAGGGTGAGTAAAATCCCTCCAACCAAGAATCGGGATTTAACAAATTAGATCTGATTACGTATTCAGAAATTAGAAGAATGAATATAAATTATATAATGAAAACTTTGTACAAAATACTTTATTCCTTGTTATCAAGAATCGCTAAAGCTTGACGCCGTTAAGAATTTATTCTGAGGGTGGAGCTCAATTAGCTCTACTTATTTTGCGGGGTTGCTCAAACACAGCATACGCCCCCTTAATGAGGAACTAAAAGCATGTCTATGTTTAACGCCGACTCCGACTACAAAATCTTACTGTTATTTGGTGTCGTATTATAGTGGTCCATGTCTTTGCTGCGCACGCAGTTTTTATCACTGCCTCATGGAAAACATAGGACATAAAATTTCGTGCAAATTCCCAGAAAATTTGGCAGCAATTTAGTTCAAAATGATTGATTTTATGAAACGTTTGAACAATTGTCTAGCGACTGACTAAGCGTTTTTTCCATATTTCAGTCTACAAGTTCCATTATTTGGGCGTAAAAGTTAGGCTGCCGAGACCTCCCCATTTACCACAATGGTGAAAGATCAATTTTTCAAAAATGCATAGTTTCAAATTGAAAAACGTTTTTTTGAATTTTCTCTTAGTCAATTGCTAGACACTAATTGTAAGTAGAAAAAATTAAAGACACTGTAAAAAAATTAAAGTAATACTTATATGCTCAAGCAAAGCCTGGGAATTTACCGCTAGAAGTGCAGTGCAGTCCCCCTTAGTATGTTTCAAAAAATTAAACGTCAACATCTCTGGTTAGTTAGTCTGTTTATTTCGTGGCAATTCATTTTATTAATTTATTGTATTCTTTTCACAAGTTTCAAGATTGTACTAATTCCTGACAATAATAAATATTATGACATTATCTCCATATGCCATTGCAATTAGCGGCCCGTTATTATCCATGTCCTCATTATACTCATTAAAATTTTGAATTTCATTTTCCCTCTGATAATGGTTATTATGGTTTTCCCTTCCCCCTCCGCCACCAACATGTACATTTTCTCCAACAATCACTCCCATTTCTTCATCGAATTCTTCAAACTCGTCCACAAAGTTGTCATGGTTGAGGTCAACACCCTCGTCTGTATTATTATTATTATTATTAGACTGACCTTGACCTTGACCTTGACCCTGATTAAAAATAAACTCTCTTGTTCCATCCATATCTTCTAAAATCCCATTTTGAAACTCGACCCACTCAATGTCCAAACAGTTCTGGACTAAACTTTTAATCCAAGGGAGTCGGATTAGGAAGGCGCTGGAACTGTTTAAAGGGGAGGCGCGAAGATGCAATTTTTTCAACTTTGTAAATTTCCAGAGTTGACTTCCCAAAAGCTCCAGTTCGTCTTTGCTATAATCTTCCACGCGTAAGTTCAGCTCTGTTAAGTTTTGTAAACACTGCGGAAATATATCTATGTGAGTGATTCGCATCCCTAGAAGTGTGGCTCTTGCCCGGTTTGTATTCCCTTGCTGACCATTTCCGTTTTGGGCTCCGATTGTGGCATCCCATTCGCTCCTGTAGGCAGTCAAGCCAAGCTTCAAAATGGACAAGGAGCTACATTTTGTCAAGACGGTGGCGTCGAAAGCAAATAATGCTCCAATAGTGTCTTCCTTAATGAGTTGTGAGCGGTTCTTATCCAAAATCAAGATTGGTGTTATGATTAATTCAACTAGATTTTGGTAATTTCGCTTAATGCAGCGGTAGAGAGTTGCTAGGAAATTCGGGAGGTGACTACTATTTACTGCTGCATTATTTTCTGTACTTTCGTGATTAAGGAATTCGTTTTTATCGTAATGCAAAAGTGCAGTGTGATGAATTGCTTTTAACTCAGATTGACAATCTAATAGATACTGGACACCTTCGGTGAAGTTACCGTCTAGCGAAAATGCGATATGACTTAAGGAAATGTCTTCCAAGGGTGAGTAAATCTGACTCGTTGTGTCTTTCCCAACTTTATTATTATTGATATTTTCCAAATTTTGAATAATTTCCTTTGATTTATCGATTAATAATGATTCCGGCTTCAAACCACATGGGCCCAGATTAAGTGTTTTTAGTGTGTGTCGATGTTTTATAATAAAGGTTGTAACAAGGGCCGGATCCGCTAGCAAGTTGGACCCGTATTGTTCCATCACGTAATTTTGTTCGGGATAGCTCCATCTCCGTTGACTACTGTCACTCTGGCCACTGTGAAGAATGGAATAGAAGCGAAGGATTTGAAGTTTAGTGAGTGTTATTACTTGGGTGAAGAAATCTATGAGCCAGTATTCATTCTTGGTCAGTGCAGCACTTGCAATAATACTTAGAGATAGAATTTTTTGGTGGCTAATTGGAAACTTTAGACCTCCACTTTGATCTTGGCCTTCGAAAGTGAGAGTGAGGAGTTGTTCTGGTTGAGATGTAAATCTAAATGGGCTGTAATCATCAAGGAGAGCATCTTGAAAGTTGATATGAAGAAGGTTTGGACAATTTTGAATAATTGCGAGGATATTAGAAGACTTTGTCAGAGCAGAAAATTTAACAGTTGTGAGAGAGTTACAAATATCAATTGGATTTGATTGAGGTTTTGTGGGCGAGAATGCTGAGACTGATACCGAGGATAATAATATAGCTTTTATATCGTGGAGACATTTGCAAATATGAATTTTTGTTGGTTGACTCCAGTTGAGCCGTGGAATTAAGTCACTTGTTATATCGATGTAGCTCCCGCCGTTATTGTCTCCATCGGATTCACTCATCGAAGTATATGAAGTACTTTGATGAAAATGAAAATCAAATCAACAATACAATAAATTAATGACGAATTTTACAGTTCACCTCTGGTCAGCGAACAGTTGTTGAAGCTATACTGATTACTATTACTATTATGGCTGATAATTAGGCATTAGGCGTTGAAGGGCTGGATGGTCGATGAACAGGAAAGCAACTGGAAAGGGTGACTGGGTGTGTTTTTGGTCAGCCTTTTTTTGAATTCCCAAATTCGCACACACACCTTCGACATCGACCTTCGAGGTGCAAATTCATCAACTGAAAACTGAATGAAATGTTATTAAATTAAACTTAATGGTGTAGATAAGGGTAGGGTTGAACTACCTTTAATATTTTTTACTGGTACAAAAAAACAATTTTCAATGTTTCGTTTTTTTCTGAGCTATTCGGAATTTTGATTGTTTTATTTTTTGCAATAAAGTTCTTTTGAAAATTTAGTTTCAGCAGCTTAATTAGTTTTATATTATCGTAAAAAAACTAAAAACTATTTTAGAAAGACAAAAGTGCATGGCAACACCTTCATAACTACCCTGTCAATTGGTACCCTCTGTTTCGTACCCCGCGGGTTCGTCACTCGTACCCTTACAATAGACATTATATAAATATAATATGACAAAGGAAAAGCCTGCAGTAGACAGGGGCATATTTCTAGTACCCAGTCAAATAAATTACATATTGTCACAGCTCATATAGTCGGCTGAACTTTTCCTATTGAAATCGTTTATTTTCAAAAGGGATTAAAACAATATTTATTAAAAATCAAAACTATGATCCAAGTATCTCTAGTACGGATTTCAAGGAGCTTCTTCAGCCCTTAGTCTAGTTCTGGCTCGTCGACGTGAAATTTCAAAGGTGTACCGCGGAGCGTTATAAATCATTGTAATGATAGGTCTGGAATTATTGTTCCTCATGTGGGGAATTTCTGCATCATTTACATTTTCATTATGGCCATTATTTGGTATTCCACCTGCAGCTCCACCATTGCCCCCACCAGTACCAGCACCGTGACCCCCATCGATACTCTGCCCCCCTCCTTGAATAATTCTCCTCGTCCCATCAACATCCTGCAAAACTCCATTGTGAAAAACAACCTTCTCTATTTGTGGCAATCCGATTAAATCTTGAATCCAGGAAAGACGGATGAGAAATGAATTGGACGGATTCAGCTGTGATGTTCCAAAGTAAAACTTTTTTAAACAAAGAAATTCTTTAAACTTCCCTGCCAGTTTCTCCAATTCATCTCGACTATATTCTTCAACAGGGAGACAAAGTTCAACTAAATTCCTCAAAGGGATTTGGTCCAGATTTTTGAGTTTTGTCCCTTGAAGAATTGGCGGGAAATCACTCCACATTTCAAATTCGTCACGGTAGGCGCGAAGACTGAGGCAGAGATACTCAAGTCTGGAACATTGTGAAAATATACTGCAGTCAACTGTGAACTGATCCAGAGTATTTTCAGTCTGGTCATTTTCGAGGTCAATTGTAAATAAGGATCGTCGGTCTCGATTTCTGTCGAAATAGTGAGAACTCGTAATGATTGTTGGAACGAGTTTAACTTCTTTCAGTGACTCCGTGTTTCGCGAGATACATTCAAAAATATGCTGCATAAGTCTTGGGATATTTCGGACCGTTTTAAGATTAATATTTGAGACTAGGTTAAGGGTTTCCAGGTGATTCTGTGTGTCTAGTAAATAATTAACGCCACTGCTTCCGATGGAAACGCTGAGGAAGTTGAGTTTGATTTCTTTTAATTTGTCTAATGCTTCATTTTTTTGAAGGGTATCGGTATCAGAATCAATCATCATAGATTCAAGTTGTAGTTCAAAAGCAGGCCTCCCAATCCACAATTTTTCTAAGGTATGACGATATTTCAAAAGAAATTTACAAATCACGTGAGTATCTATATGTGGCCCATATTTATCCATCACTTCGGTCGTTTCTTTCCACATCGGTGTCGTCGTCTGATTCCCCCCATTTCCAATATTATTTCGATTATTGTTATTGTTAGGTTGACCTTGACCTTGACCTTGGCCTTGACCTTGATTACCCCGAATCCCCCCACCTCCAATCGTTGTAAAACTATAAAATGACAGGGATATTAAATTTGGTAAGTTAATATCATTTGTGAAAAAATTAATGAGCCAGTACTCATTTTTAGAGAGTTCTAATGGACAGATTATTGTCAAATGTGATACTGTTGGGTTTGAAATTAGGAGCTTTGTTGTTGGTTCGGTGTCGGTATTTTCGGTATCGGTGGTTTTTGACTCGGACTTGGGTTCTAATAATAACACTTCCTTATTGGTTCGACTTGGAATTTTATGACAATTTCGGTAGTCATCAATGAGGGCATCGTTGAACGTGAGATGTCTTAGATTAGGACAGTTCAGAAGGAGGGATTTGATATTAGATACTTTAGTAAGACCAGTAAACTTTATGTGAACGAGTGTGTCTCGACAGAATATCAAGTCATGTAGGTGGATATCGCGGAGGCATTTGTGGATGCAAACACTTTTTTGATTCGTCCAAATGAAGGTGCTGAATGTGT
Organism: Dicyrtomina minuta; assembly: GCA_949802685.1. Classification (NCBI taxonomy): domain Eukaryota; kingdom Metazoa; phylum Arthropoda; class Collembola; order Symphypleona; family Dicyrtomidae; genus Dicyrtomina; species Dicyrtomina minuta. Next base: position 61,497,471 of record OX461808.1, on the reverse strand, counting down.
CACTTGTCACAAAAGTGTAGGTGGTGGGGGCTGGGACGAGGCTGTCTGTGTCCGTCATTGGGCTGAAAAAGAAATTACAGTGTAAGTGTAAAACAGTAATAAAGTAATGCAAATTAAGTAATTTTGTCTATTTTATGTTAAGCCAAGTAAATCAATTCATTTTTAAGTTTTTTGCATTATAGTGCTAATAAATACTTTATTTTATTTTTGTAGAGTGTTATAGGTTGTGACGACCGTTGTGAGTTTGAAATTATTATCTTCTACGTTTTTGGTTCATTTTCATGAGTTCAGCCCAGCCATCATTCACTATTAAATAAATTCAATTCACCCAAACAAGCACCGCATCACTGCACTGCAGACTGTAGACCGCAGCTTTCGATGATTTTTGAAAAGTTTGAAATAATTCCATAAGAAATTATTGCATTACTGCCTTTGAAATTAAGTTTAGTTTAAAAAAGTTTGATTGTAGTTTACTAAAAATAATAAAATAAACGCTTTTGCAAATTATTGAAATAAAATTTTATTAAAAACGATCATAGGCAATTTAAAATCATAGCTGTGTATTCAGTGTAGATAACATTAATTTTTGGATTTATTACATAATGTGATAAAGTAAACGTGGTAACATTTTATCAGGAGTTTAAATTTTTTAATGAAAATGTTGTCCATTACAATAATGAGGAGGATAGATGGTACGAAATTATTATGTTTTGTTATAATTTTCTGCTAGGTTTAGGTTGTATGGCTGTGTAGCACCCTGTCGTGTTTCGTGTTTAAGTTTAAAATTTGGTTTTAGGACGCTTCTCCATCCACTCTTTAATTCCGGATGTACTAAAGACAGTTTCAATGAGCTTCTTGATAGCTGGGAATTCATCAGCCAATGTGACTCCATAAACAATCCGGATATTGTCAGTGTGTTGTGCGACAGTAATATCCGCCCAGGTCAATTTTGTTCCAACCAAGTGACCTCCATTAGCCACCAAGAGTGACTCGAATTTAGTCATATAACGCTCGGAAGTGTCTGCAGTCACTTTACGTAGAGCTTCCGCTTTTTCAGTCTCGTCAATACCTTCAGTTGACAGATATTTTACGAAGTAGGAAGTCCACACTACGTAAAAAAAATAAAAAAATCTATTTAAGCAAAATATATTGATAATGCCATATTGCGTTAATTAATTATTAGGAATTAATAATTAATAAAATTTTATTAAATTACCTCCCAGAAAATCTTTAGCAGCATCTACAATCTCGTCACATTGGGCTGCCTCCAGCTCACTCTCTCCAACTAGTTTGTATTTTCGGGCTAAGTAGCGTGTGATGGCACTGGATTGGGATAGACCCTGTCCGTCAAATTCCAAGAAGGGTACTTGACCGAATGATAGTCCTTTAGACGAAATTGTTTAATTAAAATTATTAAATGAAATACAAAATAAATGAAAATTAATAATTTACAGGTTATAATATATGCGAAAACTCACGAGCTTTAAGTTCAGTGGGAATGGAGGGTGGAAAACTTGTAAACGGGACTCGTTCGTCTTCCCATTGTGCCCCACCGTATGACAAAATAATGCGGATAGGTTCAGCTAAGCCCCGAGCGTCAAAATAATGCAAAGTATAAGTTTCGCCTCCCATGATTTTTGAATTAAAATGAAATAAAATTCTTTGAAATAATTGGTAATGGATTGAATGGTTTATGTTTATCGTTATCCAAGCAACTCAATGTTCGTGCTACTAAATTCTGATTCCAATTTTACGTCCAGCACCACCTAAACGAGTATACACTATGAACAAATGTGTGCATAATGTAGGAGCCTAAATACCTATTTTTTGCTTTGAGGCTTTGAGTTAAGCTTATCTGTGTTATGCGTTATGCAATTTCTATGTAATAGCAATCATAATGTCATAATAGTAATTACCTATTATGTTTTAAATTGTTTCAAGGTCTATTCGTCGCGTTTTCAATGTCATACTGGGAATTGTCAGTCATGATTCTTCTGCTGATCATACAACTTTTTTGTACTACTATATCTCAATTCTATTTTTAATACACACGTGTGAGATTCATTTCCTGAAGCACAAGCTGTAAAATGTCTATACTTTAAGAGATTAGATACACTTTGGAAGATACATACAATTGCTTGTCTAAAATATACTGTATAGGCTCCAGCTCAAATTTTTACATAGTCTCATGGAAGTTTTTTTTTACCAGTCATAGTCAATAGATATAGGATATAATTAATTATTATGTAGCACCCCCTAACTACTTAATTAAATATTTTGCAGTGACTACCCAGTGTTTATTTGAGACCCGGCACTCATTAATATTTTAGACTGACTGCTATAGGTGCCCCTTCTGTTATTGCCCCTAAATAATGAAGACTACAGTGCATAGTGTGAAATCCAATTAAGGGCGCGTGTGCTATATTTTGTGCAAATAGAACTAGCATTAAAACAACAGATATGACCATGTAACTTTTTTTCTATGTTGTCTGATGTCGTATCTAGGGACTTGGGAAGCAAAATCTCAAAAAATATTTTTATATTGGCCACTAACCGCAATTAAAAGTTGCAAAAATTAACAAGCGTTTACATGGGGAACGCAGATCTTCTCATCTTTGGTGGTTAATTGCAGCTAAACGAAAAGTAAAATACCAAATATCTCTTCTGGAGTGCCTAGGCCAATGTATGATGTACTCAAAAATTTGAAAATATTGTATGTAGGTTTTACCAAAATTTCGATCTATTGGTTCGAAATTTTGTCCCTATCTTGGTAACGAGGCACTTACAGAGCCCTATGCTCAACAGTTGCGGAGGATGAGCGCACGAGTCTGCTCGGAGGAGCAGTAATTCAAGAGACGGCGTTGAACTACGTCATTTATATTTCCTGTCTTTGTATTTCCCTTTCAACGCTGTCAGTCATTGAGTCCGTGTGAGTAAAATCCGTCTAACCAACAATCTGGGTTTAATAAATTAGATTCGATTACATATTCCAAAATAGGAAGAATGATTATAAATTATAAAATGAAAAAGTTTTACAAAATACTTTATTTCTTATTACCAAGAATCAGCTTGACGCCGTTAAGAATTATACCACATCTTGAAGAAGATTGTTGTTCTGGTAGAAGGTCGGTTTCTTCAAGATTGTATATCTTTTTATTGTTTGGAGCGGGTTTACTCAGACACAGCCTACGTCCCCATAATTTCGGACTTTTTCTATTACACAAGATAATTTTTTTTTACATCTTTATCTATTTTAAACGCTGGGCAAAATTATTATTAAAGTTTATCTAATACAAACTGCAAATTAACTGCACTATTCCTTGCAATGTAATTCCTATCGTTAAGAGCGCGTATATGCTGTGTTTTACACAAATAGAACTAGCATCAAACTATGAGATATGATATGACTATGTAACTATTTTCCTGTGTTGTCTAATGTCATATTTAGGGACCTGGGAAGCGAAAGCCTGAAAATTATTTTTATTTTCGTCACTAACCGAAGTTAAAAATGGTCAAAATTAACATGTGATTATAAGAGGAACGAGAATCCTCCCATGGTTGGAGGCTAATTGCAGCTAAACGAAAATAAAACACCAAATATCACTTCTGGAGTGCCTATTGCCTAGAATGTATGAACTTCTCAAAACTTATGTTGGCAATGAGGCACTTACCATCGCTCACCTCTGCAGCGGGTGGTAAAATTCGGAGTGGCAGTAATTGGACGGCGTTGAACTACGTCATTAAAATTTGCTGTCTTTGTATTGCCCTTAAAGCTCTTCGACAATGGATGAACGACCAAATAATTATTATTGTTGTAACTTTTTAGTGTAACGATTATGAATGTAATTAAGTGCTACCAGAATTTTGGAGAGAATTGTTTGAAATTTTGTGTCCTATATGATTTTCATAAATCGGTAAAAAAAATACTGCCTCAGTATTTATACCCTTTCTCAAACTTCGTATTTCCTGATCCAACGCTTCCAAATTATATATAAGCGGCATCAAGCTAACACATTGTTTTCGTCAACTCACAAATAAAATATTAATTCTCTATTTTGAGATTTACACAAGTAGAAGTTTAGCTCTATTTTTATAAATATGAGTAAAATAAATAAACAAGGGCTAACAGCAAAATAGGGCAGTTTGAATTTTATAAAGCTGCGTACATTCTTATTTATAATCAATTTCTGTGAAACAACCAAAACTTCAAATTTTTGAATTTCCAGCAAAAACTTTAAATATTGTATTAACTCAAGATTTTGACCAGACACTCAATGAACTTACACAAAAAAAGTATACCGTTAATTTATTATCTAAATAATTTGGTGTCACTAGCCAAATAGGTAATAGTTTTTAAATGGTTTTAAAAAATAAATTGAAATTTTAAAAAAGTTAAAGGATTTTAACGTGTGAGATTTTATTTAAAAGCTCTTAAAAAATAAGCAGACATCTTTTTTGGATTTTAGATTGTGGCCCGTACAACTCGTTTTTGGCAAAATTGAAAAATTAAAACACCGTTATCTTGAAAACGTTTTGTCCTAATGATGGCGCGTTCCGTTATTTAAATTCTGCTAATGATTACCTGTCGAATTATATATTATGAATCGTTTATTAAATTGGTCCAGTATTGCAAAAGTTTCAAAATTCCGGTAAGTTATGTAGTTGTAGTTCAGGTAGATAGGTAGTAACAAAACAATCTACAGTGTATTGACACCTTGTTGTAATGTTTTATATTGAGAATTCAAATGCGTCATGCGTCCATTTTCCCGTAAGAGCGGATACACCTCCTTTAATTTAACTAAAACTATAAGTATACGAACATGAATAATAATGTGCAAAATAAGATCCATTAGTGTTTTACCTAATTTTAAAACATAAAATAATTTTTAAAAGTTGGTTTTCGGACGTTTCTCAATCCACTCTTTAATTCCAGCTGTACTGTAGACAGTTTCAATGAGCTTCTCAATAGCGGGAAAGCCATCAGTCAAAGTGCCTCCAAAAACAGTTCGAATTTGGGCAATGTGTTGTGCCACAGTAATATCCGCCCAGGTCAATTTCTGTCCAACCAAGTGACCTCCATTAGCCACCAAGAGTGACTCGAATTTAGTCAAATAGCGTTCTGTAGTGTCGGAAACGACTTTCCGTAATGCTTCAGCCTTTTCAGCCTCGTCAATGTTCCTATCAGGGATTAAAACTTTTTGGCCGTAAACAGTCCATGCTATAACATATAAAAATATACAAAAATCTAATTTTAAGTTAACACATTCATAATGTCGCGTTTTTTAATGAGCTCTTTAATTAAACTATTAAATATCGTTGGTGAAGAACCAAAATGGCCCATATCCAGGATTAGCTAAAAACAATATCCACTACCTAAAAATATACTGAAATATGTCTTGTAAACATTTAAATAGAACATTATGCAATTTTCAAAAACATGCAAATAGAACATTTTGAACTCTTCAAAAACATGTAAATAGAACATTTTGCACTTTTCCAAATCACTTAACTAACATTTTACGCCATTTTAAGCATGCTTCTCATTTTGTTTTATGACATAGCTCAATTTTTTAAAGCTCAACATTTTACGCTTTTAAAAACATGTAAATAGGACATTTTAAATTTTTGTAAATATGTAAATAGAACAATTTACACTTTTCAAAAACTCCTAATTATTAAAATGTGACGCATTTTTCTCATTTTTTTTTATGACATCGCTCATTTTGATTCCAGCTTAAATTGAATATGGGTCATTTTGGTTCTTCACAGACGATATGGTTAAATTGCCTCCCAAAAAGTCTCTAGCAGCATCCACAATCTCGTCACACCGAGCTGCCTCCAGCTCACCCTCCCCAACTAAATCGTATTTTCGGGCTAAGTAACGTGCGATAGCACTGGATTGGGATAGACCCTGTCCATCAAATTCCAGGAATGGAAGTTGCCCATATGGTAGACCTTTACATGAAATTTTTGAGTTTAAATAGTTTATTAAATAAAATTCAAATAGGTCATAATTCGAATGCAAAACTCACGAGATTTAATCTCCGCAGGAGTGACGGGTGGAAAAGATAGAAGCGGAACTCGTTGGTCTTCCCATTTGACTCCAGCATATGACAAAATTAATCGGATGGGTTCGGCTAAGCCCCGAGCGTCAAAATAATTCAAAGTGTAATTGTTGTCTCCCATGATTTTTGAAATAAAATTAAATCAGAAAGTCCTGCAAAACTGTGTGGGTTTAATATGGTTGGGGCATATAAGGTTTTTGTGCTACGAAATTCTAGTTGTAGTCACTCCACCAGCACGACCAAAATGAGTATAATGAACAAATACGATGTATTATGCGTTATGTAGCCTAAATGATTATTTTTGCTTCGAGTTTACCTTTTTCGTGTACTTCTAACCTTTGTACCCAACTGACAACTTTAACTTCAGCATTTTTAATTAACGTGTAAAATGAATGGAATAAAAATAATTACCTACTACGTAGTGGTTGGTTTCATGGCCTATTCGTCAGTTTCAATGTCAACGAGAATTTGTCAGGCAGGATTCGCAGGATCGATCCTCATGATCAATTATCATGCAATTTTTTTAGTGCTATCCTATAGTTCTATTAGGGGAAAATGCTCATGTTCGAGATAATAGATCTGGTAAATGCAATAATATGTTATAGTTGTTGTATGTGTAACTTTTATGTGAAATTATGAGTGGAATGTAGCTAAGGTGCATGCATACCAGTCAGCACATTTAGAACTACATAAGGAATTTACTGGTATTAGGTAAGGTATTATTTGACTTGTAGATTATACAGTAGACTCTTCGACAGTGCAGTGGATTGAAAATTTTATTGCTCAAACTTTCTAACGTTCCCAGTTTGAAAGTGCTACCAAAATTTCATAGAAATTGCTTTAATTTTCATGTCGATGATTTTCACCACGTGCTCATAAAATTATTATTTTAATTTTAGATTTAATTTTTACAAGAAACAGCTAGTTTTTATAGCTTCTTCAGTATTTTTGTAAATGACCCGTGATGTGCCTCAAACCTAGAGAAAAAATTGATTATGTTTATGTAACAAATTTTAGATTATTAAAAAAATACGTGCTAATAAAGAGCCGCATGCGTCTATTTAAAAAATAATAATTACCGCTTGACCGTAAGGGAATTTCTTGGGCGATAAGTCAAATGTCTCCATAAATATGCGTCGCCCCTTGAGTTTGAGAGCGATGGACTTATCAATAATGGCAGTGAAAAATCGTCCAAAGTAGCTGCAGCATAAACAACACACAATTATGTAATGTAGGTGGTTTAATTGTACGAATTATGGACTCGACCGATATTTCATAGTTAATTAAACATACATAGCATTGTACGTATTATATAGTAATAAAATATGGCTAATAATAATAGCAATCTCATGCAATTAGTTTATACTCACAGTGGATGGGGCGGAGGTGTTGGTGGTTCAGGGGGCGGTTCTTCTGGAGCTTCTGTAGGGGGTTCGGCATCAGTGGGTGGTGGTTCTTCAAGTGGAATTTTTGGCGGCATTGGTTGCTGCATGGGGTGTGGATATGGGGGTGACTGATAAGGTGTGTAATAAAATGGTTTTTGTGGATAATCTGGGGGCATTGAACCCGGCGGTGGTAGTCTGCAAGGATACGGGTACGTATATATTGGTTGTTCCTGCCCTGTTGGCCCTGAATAGGGACTTTGTTGGTAACTTAGAGGTTCCTGGTACTGGGACTGGTACTGGGGCTGGGGCTGGGGCTGAGGCTGGTACTGGGGCTGGTACTGGGGCTGGGGCTGGTATTGAGACTGGTACTGGGGCTGGTACTGGGGCTGGTACTGGGGCTGGTACTGGGGCTGGTACTGGGGCTGGTACTGGGGCTGAGGCTGAGGCTGGGGCTGGGGCTGAGGCTGAGGCTGAGGCTGGTACTGGGGCTGGGGCTGGTATTGGGACTGGTACTGGGGCTGGTACTGGGGCTGGTACTGGGGCTGAGGCTGAGGCTGGGGCTGGGGCTGGGGCTGGTACTGGGGCTGAGGCTGAGGCTGGTACTGGGGCTGGTACTGGGGCTGGTACTGGGGCTGGTACTGGGGCTGAGGCTGAGGCTGGTACTGGGGCTGGGGCTGGTATTGGGACTGGTACTGGGGCTGGGGCTGGTACTGGTGGGGATAGGGGTGCGGATATTGGAATTGAAAGTTCTGCAAGTTTGAAACTGGAACTCCAGGTTCGTGTTGAAATTGAAATGGTGCTGGCGGCGGTGGTAACTGGTTCTCACTTTTGCCGTCATTACTAGTATCAGCAGGAGGCGAAGGGGGAGGCTTTGCTTTTTTTTGACGAGAGAGGTTGTTCAAATACGTGGGTGACACAGGGAAGTCCAGTACACAAAGTGGTTGCCTTATATGTTTAAATTTCGGGGAAATCGGGGGTTGTTTCGAGCATGGGGGTGGATGTTCCCACTGACGCTTAAATCGTGGTTGCTTTGACTTTGACTTTGACCTTTGGTTGTTTCGCCGCTGAGCATGTATTTGGGTCGGGGGTGGTTGGTGTTTGTATTGAGATTGCCGCCTTTTTCTTATTACAGTGAATTGGGATTGTTGCAGGGATGGTTGTTGGGGTTGTGGTAGAGGTCGCTGTGGTGGTGGCCGAGGAGGCGGTAGTGGCGGTGGAAGCGGTGGGGGCTTCTTCACAAACACTGGTGGAAGGAACGGTGGGGCCGGAGCCGGAGGCGGGGATGGAAACAGTTGGTGTTGGGGCGGGTGTCTGAATTGCCCACTCAGGGGTGGGCACATTGGTAGAGTTTCGGGCGGGAGGGTTGGTTGTTGGTTTAAATTCATAGGGAGCTGCGGGGGTGGAGACAGTGCTTGTGACTCTTGATGTAACGGAGTAGAAGGTGGCGCTGGTTGTGTTGAGGGTGCACTTGACTGCGGCGGGAACGGTAACGGTAACGGTGACGGCTGATACAAAATATCACGTGGAATATCCCTTTCCTCCTTGTAGTTTCCGGTTTCCATAAAAATTGGAGGGACAGCCTGTGAGAAGGAAGATATTTGATAATAGTTGTGAACCAATTCGACGTCACGGTTGGAACCGATAGAGGGTGATGGGTACGTCGGATGCGGAGGCGGACTTGGAGGCTGGTTACGGTCACGGTCTGCTAAAAATTTAGGAGAGTCAAGATTAATATGGGCTGGCAAGGTTTTTATCACCACTGTTTCGGATTCCCAGCCCGAACAATAATAGCAAAAGGTCAATAAAATCCATACGTTCTTCCACATTTTAAAATTAAATTTATGCCTGTGGTGATTCTTTAAACACAACACAACTCCACAAAAAGTAATTTGTAATTTTCTATGTATTTGGCCGGGGTTTAGAAATTTAAAAGCGTAGCTTCTAAACTATTTACGATTATTAATTCCGAATTAGTTCACTAAATTTTTAAACGCGCTTTGGGGTACAGAATTAACACCACTTTGTATATTTTTACTAAAAAATTTGGTTTTGTCTTCCCAAGTCAAATAGATAAATGAGTAAGAATTAATGTTTCTAGACCTGTCTCGTTCGCGATTGTATTAAATGAGAAAATTCATTACTATCTCGTAGCCCCGTGGTAATTCCTTTTTCCTTCGATTACCTTCCTATTGTACTACAATTTGTAGTGCTGTTGGCTGCTGCACTAATTGCTTTTCTCTAAGAAACTCTCCCACCTTGACAAGTTTAGAAAGTTGAAAGCTCACCCATATTACTGTTGGACTAATTGGTTTTTAGAACTTTTAAAGAAAATGAAGAAATTTACCAAAATCACTTCAAAAATAGACCAAGGCTTTCTCCATAATTATACACAGTTATAGTTTTGCTCGTATGTGTATTTATCCTATACATATTGACCTTATTGTAGACCAAATTCGTCTAAATTCTAAAGGTGCTACAAGTTTCTGTTTTATTTGTAATATTCAATCACGCATTTATTTGGACCTTATGTTTGAAGATACATTGCATTGGTAGTTATATGTGTTAATTTGAAAACATGGAATAATTTTTAAAATTTGGTTTTTGGACGCTTCTCAATCCACTCTTTAATTCCGGCTGTACTGTAGACAGTTTGTATGAGCTTCTTGATAGCCGGGAAGTCATCGGTCAGCGGGGTCCCATAATTACTTTGGATATTGTCAACGTGATACGCCACAGTAATATCGGCCCAGGTCAATTTTTGTCCAACAAAGTGACCTCCATTAGCAGCCAAAATTGACTCGAACTTAGTCAAATAGCGCTCTGAAGTGTCTGCAGTGATTTTCCGTAATGCTTCCGCCTTTTCAACCTCGTCAACGTTTCCCTCATTTGCAACGTATTTTACCCAGAAGAGAGACCACGCTAAAACATGGTTAAAAATTCAAAATTCGGTAAGTAACACATCTATAGCAGTGCAACTTTAAAACTATATTTTTTGTTAAATTAAATTAGTTAATTAATTTGGAAATGTTTATCAATTATTAAATATGGTAAAATTGCCTGCCACATAGTCTTTAGCAGCATCCACAATCTCATTACATTGGGCTGCCTCCAGGTCACCCTCCCCAACTAAATTGTATTTTCGGGCTAAGTAACACGCGATGGCACTGGCTTGGGATAGACCCTGTCCATCAATTTCCAGGAGGGGCACTTGACCGTATGGTAGACCTTTACAAAAATGTGTATAACACGATAATGTTGAATACAAATTTACAAGGTAAAATATCCTAAATTTTAAAAATTAAATTTACAGTTAAAAAACTAAAACTCACGAGCTTTAAGTTCAGCGGGAATGGAAGGTGGAAAACTTGTGAAAGGCACTCGTTCGTCTTCCCATGTCCCATTGTGCCCCAGCGTATGACAGAATTAATCGGATGGGTTCAGCTAAGCCCCGAGCGTCAAAATAATTCAAAGTATAAGTTGCGTCTCCCATGATTTTTGAACTCAAATGCAATCAAATCCTGCGAAATAACTGTTAGTGAATTTAATTAGTGGCTTATGTAGAGAGATGCAGCTCACTCTTCTCGCTACGAAATTCTGAGTGCAGTTCCTTCTCCTTCACGAGCACAAACTAACACCTAAACATGGATAAGCTGCACGTTGTAGCGTTATTATGTAAGTAATGTAGATAGATAGTAATAAATATTTAACTTTTTGTTGAGCTTATACCCAAATACATGTAGGTACCTACATAAAATGTCTCTACGCCACTGACAACTGCATGATTGGCACGATGTACTTACTGCAAAATCAGTCGTCATGGTCATAATCATGGTCAAGTATTACACAATCAATAATATTATTATCAGTATTATCAATACTGCTATCTCAGTTCTATTTGTAATACACCTGTGTGAAATTCGGTAAACGGATTATTCCTACCCGGACTTTTCCTACCCGGACTGGTCGCAGTCCCAAGGACTTACTCTATCCTTTCTTCTTGTACTTATGCATTGATTATCGTAAATTATTAACATAAATGTAATTACTAAATATATCGTGGGCGAAGGATCAAATCCGCTAACTTCCATTTTTACTAAAAAGCAAATCCGCTATGTTCCAATTTTGATTTAAATAAGCGTTTTAGCTGACCAATTCATAATAAAATGGTTATCAACAGTGCAAAATGCTCTAATTGCATATTTTTAAACGCAAAACGTTTTAACTTTATGGGTTTTAAAACTGCAAATGGTTCTAACTACATGATTTTAAAGCGCGAATTGCTATAACTTCATGACTTAGAAAATCAAAATCCACTAAATACTGGATGTAAGTCGCAAACTGTTCTAACTACATGATTTAACGCAAATTGTTCTAACTACATGATTTAAACAAGTACATAATGTTCTATCTACATGGTTTTAAGTTTGAAAACTAATCGAACTGCATGCTTTTCAAAAGTGCAAAATGTTCTAACTACACGGTTTTAAGTAGCAAACTGCTATAACTAGATGATTTTAAAAATTGCAAACTGTTTTAATTTCATGTTTTAAAAATTGTAAATATTCTAGTTGCAAAATATTAAAAAGTGCAAAATGTTCTAAATACAACATTTGAGAAGTGCAAAAACCTCTAACTGCATGTAATATTCATAAGCACGTAATAAGGACATTTTGCACTTTTCAAGATCATGTAGGTAGTTAGATTAGTTTGCAGTTTTAAAATCCATAAAGTTAGAAGGTTTTGTGTTTGAATATATGCAATTAGAGCATTTTGCACTTTTGATAACCAAGTTAACGGATTTGATCCTTCGCCCACGATATGTTGGGTTGGCACGATCAACTGTAAAGCCAAAAGTAGCTGAATTTTACGTAGTGAAATGTATGCAATTTAGGTAGCATTTACTATAGTCACAAATTCCCCTTGTTTGTCTTTATTCTTTATTAGCGATTGCGTGGAAATAAAGTAATAAAAATTACTTATAATATTGTTTAAAATAACTCTAGGTCTCTAGGTTTTAATACAATACAAAAGTTGTGGGTGTTTATCTTTGCGCGATGTGTAGGTTATTTCTATGTACATTGGTAAGAAAAGTCCTAGGTTTGGTCGTGGGTAAGAAAATTCCGGGTAGGAATAATCCTACAACCATTTATGCTATATTGACCTTGTAGGCCAAATTCGTCCACAGGTTTTACAGAAGTTTCTTTTTTATATTTTTAAGATTTAATTAGTCATTTATTGGATATGATTGTTTAAGATACATTGCATTGTTGGTATGTAGTTGTATTAAATTGAAAACATTGTGGAATAATTTTAAAATATGGTTTTTGGACGCTTCTCAATCCACTCTTTAATTCCAGCTGTGCTGTAGACAGTTTCAATGAGCTTCTTGATTGCCGGGAAGTCATCGGTCAGAGAGGTCCCATAAACAGTTTGGATATTGTCAACGTGATACGCAATAGTAATATCCGCCCAGGTCAATTTTTGTCCAACAAAGTGACCTCCATTAGCAGCCAAAATTGCCTCAAATTTAACCAAAAAGCGCTCTGAAGAGTCTGCAATGATTTTCCGTAAAGCTTCCGCCTTTTCAGCCTCGTCAACGTTTCCCTCATTCGCAATGTATTTTACCCAGAAGGGTGACCACACTAAAACATTATTAAAAACGCAATATTCAAAATTTTAAAAATAACTTTTTTTTAATTAGCTAATTAATTTGGAAATGTTAATCAGTTATTAAATAAGGTTAAATTACCTGCCATATAGTCTTTAGCAGCATCCACAATCTCGTCACATTTGGCAGAATCCAGCTCACTCTCTCCAACTAAATTGTATTTTCGGGCTAAGTAACGTGCAATGGCAGTAGATTGGGATAGACCCTGTCCATCAATTTCCAGGAAGGGAACTTGACCGTATGGTAGACCTTTACAAAAGTGTGTATGACAAGAAAATGTTGAATTAAAATTTACAGGTTGAAATAATCTAAATTTTAAAAATTAAAATCACAATTAAAAAACTCACGAGCTTTAAGTTCAGCGGGAATGGAGGGTGGGAAACTTGTAAAAGGAACTCGTTCGTCTTCCCATTTGGCCCCAGCGTAAGACAAAATAAATCGGATGGGTTCAGCTAAGCCCCGAACGTCAAAATAATTCAAAGTATAAGTTTCACCTCCCATGATTTTTGAGTTAAAATTGCACCAAATTCTGCCGAATAATAATTATTGTTAATGGATTTAATAGTGTGTGAAGAGAGATGCAGCCCACTCTTCTTGCTACGAAATTCTGAGTGCAGTTCTTCCGCGACCAAAAGCTAAAACCTAAACGTGGATATTATAGTCATGAACAAACATATGATCCAAGTGAGCTCGTTATTATGTAAATAGTTATTTTATTTTTTGTTGAGCTTATTCATATACATATCTGACTGTGTAAAATGTAAAATCAGTCGTGATTTTATTAGTCATCATGGTCATAGTCATGGTCAAACACTTTTGTATACTGATGTCTGTATTCTATTTTTAATGCACTTAATATTATGAAATTCATTTACTGGAGCCTGTTGATCAGTTGAAACCTTCATTTGGGAGCGTGCATAAATTACGTTATTCGTTTGGGAAAGGGGGGAGGCTATACGAGGTCAATCTGCCTATCCTTTTACATACAAAAACAAAGCAGGGGTAGGTGATCAAAATCCTAATATTTCGGATTGCGTAATTTATGCACGCTCCCAAAATAAATTTAATGACTACAAATACTGATATACAGTAAGTACCATGTATTTTGTAAAAATGCTCTCCTATTATGTTAAATCCCATAAGGAAAAAAGAGCGAACAAAACTGTCAGTCTTTTGCATTTTATCAGAAAAATTCACAAAAGTCCACCGATCAAAAATTGTTCTCTGCACAGCAGAATATAGCATTGTATAATTTCGAGTTTTCGAGTAAGGCTTCAACTAGCACAGAAAATGATAGAAATTAATAAACAAGCACCCACTACAAATTACAAGCCTCCCTCCTGCCAGTTTAAAAAAAAATCCGTATATTGAATTATCCTATCAATGTCCTTCACGTAACATCTTGTAGATTGTATAATGTAGTGAAGTGAAGGACTATTCATAAATGACTTTACACTTTTTTGTGGTTACGCATAGATTTGTAATAAACCTAAGTAGAAGTTTACAATACCTATAAAGCTTGTATTATCCCTGCAAAAAGTTTACTCTACAAAAAAAAGTGTGTCATAATAAGTTACTTCCATTTGTTTATTTTTTGTTTGCGCCTGTACGCGCTAAAAAGTTAAACATTGTGCTTTATATGCTATAGAATTCAATAGATTTAAAGCAGTCGTCATGCTATTACATAAATACTGATAGTTATGAAGATTCACGAAATACATTTTTTTAAACATTCATAAATGCGGAAATGGTAATGACAGTCGTTACGTTAAAATCAGTGAGCGTGTGTAGCTTTGTTCTTGGTTGTACTTTTTGATTTTTTTAAAAGAAATTGAAATCATAGAGTCAATGTCAAGAATAAATCCATGCAGAAAGTCAGGCGACCGACTCATTGTCATAGTGCTTGAAACTTTTAAAATATCTCAAATTTCTAATTCGGAAAGAACCCTGCTGGATGTAAGAAAATAGTGCAAAATTATAATACAAGCAGGAAAATGCATCGTTAGGGCTCGTCCATAAATGATGTCATGGAACTGGTCATAGAATAAATTCAGTCACAGCTTTGCATGCGTAAAAAAAACGTCCCACATCCATTCCTGCCTTCATACTTGTTAGAATTGTAAATTACGTAGCACAGCAACAAGTAGGCACCTTGTATTAAAATGTTTTGTATGCATTTACCTGCGTCATTCGTAAATGATTTCCATTTCATTGTAATTTTTTACAAATTGAGTCAAGATTATCTTGCCAGTGCGAGTAGCACCAGGTACATTTACTTAAGTTACAAACAAACAAAAAAAAAAGTTCAAAACGTGTACGTGTACAGACAATATACTTAACGACATTATTTAGAACTAATGCGCAACGAAAACGAAATGAGATGGGCTTTTACTTATTGTAGTGGAAGTAAATCGTCAGTTTAGGGTCGAAGTCCGAAGACTACGCACTATTACACTTACAGATACTCCTGTTAAATTTAATACACAAGACTGTTAAATACTCATACTCATACTTCAATCCATTTACGGACTGTGCTAAATTTTGTATTTTTTAAAATCCTTCACACTTACGTACGTTTCAGTTAATTTGCTTTAAGTTCCCGCCAAAAAATGTTTCCCGTTAAAATTCAAGTAACGTTTCTGGCTGTACTACTAAACGGTCTCCTCGTGATAGCAACCCAGTCAAAAAAATCCGCCGGATCCGAAGCCGGAGCCAACCCGATTCCGGTTCCAGTATTGACTCCGTTAAAATCAAAGTCGAACATTTTATTCATGACGGGAATCCTAAGTCACAGTCACCGTGCAGCAGTGGAGCCCTTAGCCCATGAATTATCCGCCCGTGGACACAATATTTCATTTTTAACCCCAGTCCCAGCCGTAAAGGCAAATCCAAAATTCCACGAGATTTCCACCAAGGGCTATGACAAATACTACAAGGAAATCATGTCTATCATTGGGGATGACTACTTCATCCCAAGAATGAAGGATAAATACAACAACGACATTATTAGTACGTCCTTCTTCCGCGGTTTATTAGAGTCGGGAGCAGACTTCCTTTTTAATAGTGATGAGCTCAAACCGTGGGTTGAGTCCTCTAGCTATGACTTAATTCTTCTGGACACTGCCGCGAATAGGTATGGCCATGCCTTAGCCTACAAATTCAATGCGTCTGTGATTCATTTTACAACGGCAGGATTTTGGCATCACGACGAGGAGATTTTCGGACTCCCTTCAGAAAGTTCATGGGCCCCTAATTACTACCTCACCAATGTATTTACGGAGCAGCTCACATTCTGTGATAAATTGTTCAGTGTCCTGTACAATTTCAAAAATAAGATTGTGATGGACTGGCTAAGTATCCCTAAAGTGGACGAGATGGCTCGCCGGGCGCTAGAAGTGCCCGAGATGCCCTCCATCCTGGAGTTGGAGAAGGAGACGAGCTTGTTCTTTACTAATCAACATTTTTCCAGCGACTACCCGAGATCCCTACCCCCTTTCATGGTTCAAGTCAGTGGAATGCACTGTACAGAGTCGAGCGGGAGTTTGCCTGAAGTATGGAGTAAAGAAATAGTTTTGTAGAATTTTAAATGTATTATGTCGACAGCTTAGGGAAGAATCAAAATGGTGTATATGCAATTTAATCTAGAATTAAACTGAGCTATGTCAAAATAATTACTAAATCACTAAATGAGATAGATGTTAATGTAATGTTAGAATTTTAATTTGATGAGTTTTGACAAATGAAAAATGTACTATTTACTTGTTTTTAGAATAATGCAAAATGTTCTATTCTCATTTTTTTGAAAAGTGTAAAATGTAGTATTAACGTTTTTTTAGAAAAGTGCAAAATGTTCTGTTTCCTTTATGCATGTTTTTAAGCAGGCGTGCTTGGGTTAGCGGTTAGGACTGCAGACTGGAACAAACCTTCCAGTCTCAGACCTGGCTTCGATCCTCGGCCACTGCTAATCGTTTACGGCTCGGTGTTGTACGGTAAACGTCACTGGATGGTTGATTGAAACCCAATCTCCTTCGGTGCTCCTTAGTGACCACTACTCACTGTAGGGGCCTAGGGAATGAGACTCCTTTACTGTGGAGGAGGGGACGGGGATAGGTCAAGGGGTACAAAGACCGAGACGATCTAACGCGGTAGCCTCCTATTTCCTCACCCACAGTGACTGGTTGAGTCGGGTTGTATGAACTTCGGTTAAATCGACCCAATGAATAAATTATTATTATTATTATTGCATGTTTTTGAAAAGTACAAAATGCGCTTTTTACATGTTTTTTTAAAATTGCAAAATATTCTATTCACATGCTTTTTAAAAGTGCAAAATGTTCTGTTTGCATGTTTTTGAAATGTGCAAAAATTTTATTTACTTGTTATTATAAAGTTTGAAACGATCTATTTACTTGTCTTTGAAAATTGCAAAAATATTCTATTCACACGTACGCTTTCTGGATCATGCCATTTTAATTTTTTGCAGATAGCCCATTGTATTTTTAGCTAAAAAAATGAATACGCGTCATTTTGATTCTTCACAGACGATAAATTTTATTTTACAAACATTTAAAAGAGCATTCAGATATAAAATCCGGTATTTTATGTTCTACACTGCTGTAATTTCATTATCCTCATTTAAATTGTTTATCAGGACCTGGAAAAGTTTATTGCTGGAGCGGGTGAACATGGTTTCGTGTACATTAGCTTTGGGACTCTCATTAACATGTCCAAAGTCCCAGAATTCCTTAGGAAAATATTCTTCGACACATTTAAGTCTTTTAAGACGCGATTTTTAATCAAATGGGATGTGGAACCGCCCAAGGATCTGCCTGAGAATATATTGGCTGCAAAATGGTTCCCACAACAAAATCTTTTATGTAAATAGAAAAACTACACATTAAATACCATTACCATTATTCAATTATTCTATCATTAAACCAAATCGCAGTCAACCAATATAATATGTCCACTCAGATATGACAAATTAAAATTTTAAAAAACTCTTTTTTTAATTTATTCCAGCTCACAAAATGATAAAAGGTTTCGTATCACACTGTGGCCACATGAGCACTCAAGAAGCAGTCTGTCACGGAGTTCCCTTTATTGGAATCCCTGTTCTAGGTAAAATCCTTATTCCATTAAAATCTAAATATGTCAAAATATGTGAGAGAACTTGGGTAACAAAAGAGGTTAAGAATTTATCGAAGCAACTTTTTACCTTAAAAAGAACGAATAATAGCAATTACCAAAGAATAAAAACTAAGTACAATATGCTAATCAGTGAGACTAAAGAAAATTTCAATCGTAAATTGTTAAAAAAACTTGAATCAGGGGATATTAAGGATTTTTATAGTCTGGTAGCAAAGGTTTGTGGCACCAAATCAAAGCAGTCAGTAGTACAAAAAATTATGTTAAATAATAATGAACAGAATATAATAGCAACACTAAATAATATAAATCAACATTTTTCAAAAATCAATACGGTGTATAGCCCTTTATTAAAAAGTAGTGTTAATTTAAACCAAAGTATAACTACAGGTGTTCCACTCAAAGTAGTAGCATACAATGTGTTAAAAAAATTGGACAAACTGAAACCTTCTAAATCAAATATAATCACTGGTCCAGTTACTAAAATTATCAAAGAGTTCGAATTTTGCATTGCTGAACCTCTTACCCATATGTATAATTTTTCATTTGAAAATTGTGTTATCCCAAATTAATGGAAAAAAGGGTTTATAAATCCAATACCAAAAAATGTTAACTTAGTTACTATTGATAACTTAAGGCCATTATCTCAAACAGATATATTTGGTAAGATAATGGAGGAATTTATATTTGAAAAGCTTTACTTAGAGGTTATAAGCAAAATAAGTCCTAATCAATTCGGGTCACTGAAGGGTGCATCAACTGTACATTACTTAGTTAATATGTATGATTTTTTGTATAAGTCCATAGATGAATCAAGCACATATGTTTTACTAGTCTTATTAGATCTTTCTAAGGCGTTTGATTTGGTTGATTATAATATTTTAATTAACGAACGTAAATCACTAGAAGTTAATAATAACTATGTCCGGTGGCTGGAGGTTTTTTTGCACCAAAGGTGTCAGTGTGTAAGGGAAAATAATTTTACGTCGGACTTTCATGATATTTTTAATGGTACCCCTCAGGGTACCAAATTAGCCCCATTATTATTTATAATATTAATAAATAGGATCTTTCTTAACTTTAATGATAAGCATCAAGATGGGCTCAATAAACTAAAAAATATATTTAATGGATTCGTGGATGACATGACACTGGCTGAAAAAGTAAAATATAATGAGATACCAAAAATTCAAACATATTTGAATGATATTAGTGATTGGCTGGATGAACTAAAAATGAAACTAAATCCTAGTAGATGCTTATTGATGGTTGTTGACCCATCAAGAGATAAGAATTTTAGCAATATAGAGCTTAAAATTAATGGGGTCGTTCTACCAATAGTGACTAGTACTAAACTCCTTGGTATACATATAAATAATAAATGTACATGGTCGAACCATGTGAATGAAATTGTCAAAGCTACCTCAAAAAAACTATTTATATTACGAAGATTAAAAAATTGTGGAATGTCTCAACAGCAGTTAACCATTGTTTATAAAACATATTTAAGGTGTAAATTAGAATATGCGTCAGTGTTGTTTAGTCAGGGACTACCTAAATGTTTAATGGACAAAATTGTGAGTGTTGAAAAAAGATGTCTAGGTATCATCATAAATAAATATGTTAGTGAAAAGAATTATAAAGCAGTAGCCAGCAAATTAAATTTAATTAACATTAAGGATAGATTTAAAAAATTGTTAATCAACTTTGGTAGTAAGTTAATTAAGTCTGAAAGATATAATAAATGGTTAAAGCCTCATGTTAGAATGAATACCCGACCAAGTAGAAATAATCTTAAGTATTCAAGTGTAACCTGCAATAAAGAACGGTATAGAACATCAACAATTCCCTCGTTAGTTAAGTTACTTAATAATAAGAAATAATAGACTACAATACAGTGTACTTAGAAATATAAGTAGAGTTAGATCTAGAAACCCAATCTGTAGAATCTATTAATCACTGCGCTTGATATATGACGCGTGAGCTTCTTCCTTTTTTCATGTTTACTAAATTGACTTGTTAAATGTTTAACCATAGATAATTATACCGTAAAGAGCAAAAATTTATTATATTGGCAAGTGTCTATCTAAATCTACAAAATGATTACTATTTTCAATGGTAGTGATGCAAACTTGTGCTATTGTTGTGTATGTGATCATAATTTGACATCCTGAATTTAAAAAATCCATAATAATAATAGGTGACCAACCTTACAATGCAAAACTTGCATCTTATCACAGATATGGAATTCATCTTGAACTCGCTGAGTTGACTACTCAAGTATTTACGGAAGCTATTTACAACGTTATTAACAATCCAGCGTGAGTTACATAACCGTTACAGTTAAACAGTAATTTGGAGACAAAATTAATCAATATAGGAATCGTTCACAAGTGGCGTCATCAGTACGGTCCATGGTCCTAAAAATGGAGACTTTTCGATGATGTCTTTTGTGGACGATTCCTTACAGATATATTGACATATTATATGGTATTTGATATTATTACGTGATTATGATTGCAGGTACGCTGCAAATGCTAAAAGGACATCAGCACTTTTCAAGGATCGACCAATGTCAGCAATTGACACAGCTGTGTACTGGACCGAATATGCGTTAAGGCACAAGAATACATCTCACATGAAACCGCTCGCAATGCACCAGTCTTGGTGGGAAAGGCGTCTTCTGGACGTCTGGCTATTTTTATTGTGTTGTGCAGTGGGATCAGTGCTAATTTTTTGCATAGTTATAAAACACGTATTGCAATTCTTCTGTTGCAAGAAGGGATCGAGTGAATCTAAAAAATTGAAAGTCAAGTAAAATAAAAATTGTTTTTTGCGCGATTCAGGCAAGTTTATGTATTGCGACACTAAAAAAAATATGCATTTTTTTTACAAAATAGTTAGTTACCAGTAGTCAAACATAAGAAATTCAGGGATGTATTGTATAATGGGAAACTTTATAATAAAGTCGAAATATTAATAAAAACATGTATTATAATGCCAAAATAACTATTATATTATGTAGGTAGGTAATAATTTTATTTTAGAAAAAATGCAAAGTCCACCCATCAGAAATTTTTTTATGATCAGGAATCAGTTGTGTTGTAGTGTAGTGTGAGGGAATAAATAATCCCTCATAATTTTCTAGAGACACTCACCAGGCGATTATTTAGGGCCGAACAGGGCCGGATAATGCGGCCAGCGCAGGCAGCCCCCGCTGCGGGAATTTTCAAAAAACATGTAAATAGAATATTTTGACTTTTCAAAAACATGAAAATAAAATATTTTACATTTTTCAAAATAAGGCAAATGAATTTTTTTTTACATTTAAAAAACATAGAATTAAAACACTTTCCACTTTTCTCAAAACATGTAAATAGGACATTGAGCACTTTTGTGAATCAAGTAAAAAGAAAATTTTAAACTTTTCTAAAACATGTAAATACAACATTTTGCTTTACCAAAAAAACCATCAATAAAATCAAAATAGTAGTTTTTGTATGGAAACAAATTGCTGCCTAAAAGCAATTCATTTGTCCGGCCCTGTGCCCGAAAGCGCCGAGCATAGCGAGTAATATACTTCGGAAATTTGTAATAGTTGTATGTATTAAAATTTAATGGAAATTAAATGCCGTCCATACATATGCGTCAAGAAGCGTTTACGCTTTACATAAGTTTATATTTTATTTTCCATATTAAATTAATTAGGTACGTAAGTACTTGGACATGAATATTAGAATATTCAAGATCCTTTCGTATCATTAAGTAATTTAAAATTTGAAAACATATATTGACAATTTTTAAAGCATGGTAACAGGGCGCTTCTCAATCCACTCTTTAATTCCGGATGTATTGGTCACAGTTTTAATGAGCTGCTGGATGCCAGGGAAGTTATCAATCAATGATACTCCTTCAATCTTGATATTGGTAATGCAATGTACCACAGTAATATCCGCCCAGGTCAATTTCTGTCCAACTAGATGACCTCCATTAGCAGCCAAAATTGACTCGAACTTAGTCAAATAGCGTTCTGTAGTGTCGGAAACGACTTTCTTTAGTGCTTCAGCTTTTTCAGCCTCGTCAATAATGCTCCCATCAGGGATTAAATATTTTCGGCCGTAAACAGTCCATGCTATTTAAAAAATGTAAAGGTCAAAATTTAAGTCACATATCCGTATTAACAATAAAATTCCTTGAAATTATTTGATTATAACATTTGAAAAAATTATTATTAAATATTTTTGAAGGGAATTGCCTGCCATAAAATCTTTAACAGCATCCACAACCTCATCACATCGGGCTGCCTCCAGCTCACTCTCCCCAACTAAATTGTATTTTCGGGCTAAGTAACGTGCGATGGTGGTCGCTTGGCATAGACCCTGTCCATCAAATTCCAGGAAGGGCACTTGGCCGTATGGTAGACCTTTAAAAAAATGAATAAAAATTTATTACATAAAATATATATGCGTTATTTTACAATACATTATGCGTTATGGTCACAATGTAAATTATATATAAAACTCACGAGCTTTTAACTCAGCAGGAATAGTAGATCCAAAACCAGTAAAGGGCACACGTTCGTCTTCCCATTTTGCCCCACCGTATGACAGAATTAATCGTATGGGTTCAGCTAATCCCCGAGCGTTAAAATAATGCAAAGTATAAGTTTCACCTCCCATGATTTTTGAAATAAAATTGGATAATTAAATCTTGTCAAATAAAATACAAAATACTCTGACAGCAGTTCTTCCACCAGCACCAGCACCACCAAAAACCTAAGTGTGGAAAAATTACATGGAAACAGAAACTAAAATGAACTGCGGATGTATAGGAAAATATGAACCTACATAAATACCTATTTTGCTTTTTGAGTTCAGCTTATCTATTAGACCTTGATTTCACTAGAAAAGTTAACCATTGTTAGCCTTAAGAAACTCGCTTTCAGATTTAACAATGGTTAACTCTGAAAGCGTGTTTCTTAAGGCTAACAATGGTTAACTTTTCTAGTGAAATCAAGGTCTTATATGCACTTATATAATCTTTCTACCTGTAACTGACAAAGTCACAGGTATTAGCTATAGATGCATGATTTATACTTTTTGTGCTTTCTGTGTAAATGTAAGCGTAATCACCTATATGCAGTAATTTGTTTCAAGGCCATTTCATCGTTTTCAATGCCACTCTCTGAGAATCATCCGTCACGGTCAAGCAATTATTTTGCACTGCTATCTGAATTCTATGTTAATACACTTAGGTATAGGTAGGTAGGTACATGTGTTATTGTTTGAAGCAGGGCCGGACGAAGGAATTGCTTTCGGGCAGCAATTCGTTTCCATACAAAAGCCACCATTTTAATTTATTGATGGTTTTCTTTGGTAAAGCAAAATGTTGCATTTACATGTTTTTAGAAAAGTGTTAAATGTTCGATTTACTTGATTCAGAAAAGTGCTCAATGTTCTATTTACATGGTTTGAGAAAAGTGGAAAATGTTTTATTTACATGTTTTTGAAAATTCAAAATATTCTATTACTGTTTTTTGAAAAGTGGAAAATGTTTTATTTCCACGTTTTTTGAAATGTACAAAAAAAATTTAATTGCATGTTTTTACAAAGTCAAAATATTCTTTTTTACATATTTTTGAAAACTTCAAAATGTTCCATTTACTTACATGTTTTGAGAAAATTTTAGCAGCGGGGGCTGCCTGCGCTGGCCGCATTATCCAGCCCTTGTTTTAAGTCGGTGCGAAGGTGTAAACGTATAATTCGCTAGTGAAAAAGCTTACGACGCTGCTGAATACAGGTAGATATAGAATATGCCATCAGTCTGGAACTTTTAAAGAACCTATTGACAGTTTTTATACCTGTCGGTAGATAAGGAAGATCATACTATAAGTATCTTGTACCTACGTAAGTAGTACTCTACTTCTACATGGCCTTCCAACGTAATATGCAAGAGAAAAATAGATGTGTAAGCATAATAACTGCAGTTATGAAGCACAAAAATTACTAAAAAATGAGATACAATTAATGATTAAGGCTCTCAGTTCGAGTATAGATAAAAATGTGTATTAAACACATACATTAAATAATTGGTTAGAACATTATTGACAAAACTTTAGTAAATTGGCATGATTAAATTATATAACGAAAAGAGATATGACAGGTGACGAACTATGAGATACTAGTGTTTATAGGCTACCTAGTAAAATAAGCATTTACGTGTGTTAATTGAAGCCATTTCTTACTACTAAACATATCGTCGGTGAAGAGCCAAAATGACTCATGTAGCTAAAAACAATATCCACTATCCACAAAAATACTGAAATATGTTTTGTAAGCTTTTAAAGGAGCATTAGGCAATTTTGAAAAATTTGTAAATAGATAATTTTACACTTTTTACAAACATGTAAGTAAGTAGAACATTTTGAACCTTTACAAAAACTCCTAATTATTAAAACATTTTACGCATGTATCTCATTTTGTTTGTATGACATAGCTCATTTTGATTGTAGCTTAAATTGGATATGGGCCATCTTGGTTCTTCACAGACGATATGGATGTTATGATGGTCGTTATCGCATGGAATAATTCATCTTTCAGATTCAGATTTGAATCATCATTCCTGCTTTTTACGTTATTCAAAGTTTCAAAGAAACGGGGATAATCGGAACGAGAGTTTGGCAAAGTATTGTAATTTTAATACATAGTAACTATTTATTATAATTATTAACCCCTTGTCGTTTATTAAATACAATACAAAAATTGATATTTACATAATGCAATAAATTTTATTTAGAACTCGAAGACACAGCCTGAGCCTGAAATTTGCCTTTAATATGTGCTGGATCTTCAAAAGGTTGGATATCAATACCAGCTACTAATTCCTTGTATGTTTTTCGCCGAATGTAGCCGTCAGGGAAGTCGGGGTCACGAAACTGCTTTCTCTCCGATTTAATAGACATTATTTTTTCTTCCAAAACTTTATTCAGCGCTTGACCTACTTTGGCAGCTAACTGTTATGGAAAAAATTATCAAATATGTATGTTAATAGCATCCCCAAAATACTCAAATTTTCTACTTTAATACTAACAAATCTCAAGAGTTAATATAGTTTCACAGATTTTTCTGCACTGTATCCATAAAGAATGTTAAAAACGTAGGAATTAAATACATAATAACAATGAGTACCTTAATTGAAGCTGCTAAGGATCTTAGCTGGTAACATCCACGCCCAAGTTTATCAATAGAAGTGACTTTTCCTTGCGGCGTTACTCCAATAGCTAATTTTCCTTTTGAACACGATTCTTCTTCCAATGTTGCATCGATTACAAAATAACGACCCACACGGGGAAGTGTGACCACAACGGGTGCTTCTCGAATGTCTAAGTAAGTGTACTGGTACTCGTCCGAGGTGAAGACAGGGGCTGGCTCGCCCAAATCATAACGAAGACCGGTAACAGTGGGAATTTCACAAATTCCTAGACAAGCTTTGACACCCATTCCAATCACATCAAGGAGATTTCCACCACACTGAAGTACCTATATGTGTGTTCCAATTGAATAAGCTTGAATTTTATTGTCAAATGTCAGTTTGGAAAAGTTAGCAACACATGGTGAAAAGCATTAATACCATATCATTGTAAAATCGATTTTTAGTAGAAATCAAATGTTTAAAATGAATTACCAAAATGTCCACACCAATAACATGGCAGAATTTCTCAGGAACTATGCAAAGTTTTCTTAAGTCGATTGCTCCAGATGTTGCGTATGAGGCGGTAAGGATTCGGCAAATCATTTCAGCTAACTGGTCCCCACCACGACCTTCAAAATCCGGTGAGGCTAATGGAGAACTAAAGAAATCACAATAGTTTTTATTAAACCACTGAAAAAAGCTATCCTCATTTCATGATCTAATCGTAATAATTATAATAATAGCATAATTCAATTTCATAATAACAGCTGATATTCTAATATACTGCACTATCAAACCAGGTCAACTCGTAATTTTTATTAAGTATTGACGAGAACCAGAATTTTATAAAATGATTAGGTATTGCATTGTATTTGCTTATAATACAAAGCATAACTCGTATTAACATCTAAACTCACCAGTCGACTAGAAATTCCATCTTCCCTTGTTCAGGTTTCTCTGGGTGAGGATTTCCTAGCCCAACTTTGCTAGCAATTATTACATCGGTCTCTGCAAGTTTGATCCGAATTGATCCATGAGCATTCGTGATTACATTTGCTTCGATTTCTTTTGAACGGTAGTCAAGACGGGCCCTTCCGTCTGCTCGCAAGTCTTGCTGCAATTATTCAAAATTAAAAATGTGAAAATATGCTTCCAGTATATCGGTATATTATAACTCACGTATCATATATTGCCATATTGCATTAAATGCCACTAATCGTAAGTTATTATTATTGCATGAATGATAAAGAATTTATGGCAGAATCATCTTAAACTGTAAGCATTATAAATCATTACCTCCGTCTCCGTACTTACAACTTAAGAATACAAACTCAATTCAATTTAATTTAAAATTTACATAACATAAGATCACAATGAACCAAGTGAAAACATAAGAAAGTTATCTACTACTGTCAATTGTAGAGGGTAGACCAAAAGATTTAGCCTTAACTTTTGAAAAACTGTTGAGATGAAAATAATATTATGAATTATTACCGCAACTCCGAGAATGATGTAGTATTTTTCCTCATCACTTAAATTTATTTCAGCCATCGTCGCTAATTAGTGAGCTGATCACATCCACAATGTTGAACTGTAGTAAACTAAGCTAAAAATTCAATACGAAATACTAAGCCCCTGGTTCCTAATTGTCGTAATTGTGTGGTTTTGTCTAATTAAATAAAAAGTATATTCATCAGCTTTCGTTCAAAATTCACCACATGCTTTGCTTTTATATTATAGAATCCCGGTTTAACAGTTTGCTTTCCCGCAAATTGTTTCGCAGGAAATAAGGCTCCCTTCGTTCCAGGAGTAAGTGAATGAGAAATGAAACTCACATAGCATGGGTCTGTCCGTAAATGACGTCATTGCAATATCCCTAGCTTTAGGATCCTACGCCCCCCCCCTATCTTTAGTTTAATCACTGCTTCTATCTTTAACATAGGATGTCATCAATAACAAATCCCACCCATTGACCTCACTAGTGAAATAATTTACGAATGACCCCGATCCCAATCAAGATTTCATTTTAAATGAAAAACATGGTTTTCATTATACATGCATTTAAGTTATGCATCCGATTTTGTAAATAACATTTTGGCTAATATTCTTAACAAGTTTTTAGATGGGTAAAATGACGCATAATTAATACAAAATATGTATTTACCTTTATAACTATGTAATAATGTTACCTGTCTGTATTTAAATCAAATCAAAGTGGTTGCCATCTTCTGACTTTTCGGGTTTGAGTTTGGAGGTTGTGTTGTGTGTGTGTGTAGTGTGTACTATGTGAATTTGGAGCCGGAGCCACTTAATTAGATTTTTGTGATATTTTGCTTTTAGTTGTGCCATATCTTCAATGCAACAGTAGGTACATTTATTTAAAGGTAGTTTGGGCTTTTGTATTTTTAGCTAAATTGCATAATCGGATATCTGAATATTCTCAGTGGCTAAAAAATCTACCTGCTATACATGGATCTAGGATCCCAATTGTGCATTATAAATGATAATGTAACTTGGAAGTTGGAAGTTGGGCAAACTGTCAAAGTCAACTTGAGTCTTTTGTAGGGTCCAAAGTTCAGTATTTTTTCTCAAGTGAATTATTTACGCAACTCTATACGCTTATAATTATTCAAGTTTAAAGTGTTTTATTTATTTTATAAGTTCAAGTGCGGACACGAACTTTAATTGTCAAATTGTTGCTCAACTACTTATTCCATAATATTCATTTCCAACCAAACCAACGCCGGCCAGTGAATAGTGGATAGTGAATCACACCGTCGCCGACCGAATTTTATTGTAATTGTTGTTTATTTATAGGTGAAGATTGTGGCATAAGACCTTGATTTCACTAGAAAAGTTAACCATTGTTAGCCTTAAGAAACACGCTTTCAGAGTTAACCATTGTTAAATCTGAAAGCGAGTTTCTTAAGGCTAGCAATGGTTAACTTTTCTAGTGAAATCAAGGTCTAAGTTGGAAAGCCTTTTGTTTATTACATTTTTTATATAATATTAAAAATTATCCAAACTGAATTATTAATTCCATGTTTTGTCATTTGGATTTACTTGTTGCTCAATTTCAATCCTGACCTGCCGCTCTCTGCTACCAGCCAGACAGACTACCAGTCAGTACCAGTGGTTTATCCTTCCAGCCTGTCACACATCTGCCTTTCTGCAGTTTAAATCAAGAATAATTTTTAGAAAAAGCTTTTAATTTACAACCTATCTAAAAATGATTCAGAATACTGGGTAAGATGTTTCCTTTCCATTTCAAATTTGACATGTTGTCTGTACCTAATCAAAAGTAAATATTTTATAGTTTCAATCATTAATTGCCACTAATAATAATTTCTTTTATTTGCCATTATTTTAGAAGATTCGCCGGCCGTACGGTAATGATAAGTGGAGCCAGTCGTGGTATTGGTCGTGAAATTGCTTTAAAGCTAGCGAAAGACAAGGCAAATATTATAATTGGAGCCAAGACTGCTGAACCACATTCAAAATTACCTGGAACAATTTATACGGTTGCAAAAGAAAGTTAGTATTATTTTTTATATGTGATATTAATTGTAGACTGTACTTTATATTATTTAAGCTCATTATGAAAATTTGAGTTCAGTATAGTTTTAAACTATATTTGTATACTTAAGTGATTTATTTAGCGCTTGGGTCATTCTCGTTGTAAATTTTTAAATTATGAACTTGGTTTGCAGTCGAAGCATTGGGTGGCCGTGCATTGCCGTGTATTGTGGATGTGCGGGATGAAAAAACTGTTCTTGAAGCGGTTGAGCGGGGTGTTAAAGAATTTGGTGGTATTGATATCGTCATTAATAATGCCAGTGCAATCAGTTTAACTAAAACCCTGGATACGGAGATGAAGAAATATGACCTCATGCATCATATTAATGGACGTGGAACTTTTCTTCTGTAAGATTAATTTAATATTCCAGAATCAGTAAAATCATTCTTACTTGATGCGCGGGTTTAAGTTTGGATTGTAGTTCAAGGGCATGAAAAGCTATAGCTGAAAGATTTTATATGCCATACTTCCCCATTTGGGGAATCATATCGTCTGTGAAGAACCAAAATGACCCATTTCCATTTTTAGCTAAAAACAATATCCATTAGCTACAAAAATATTGAAATATGTCTTAAATGCATTTAAATAGGACATTTTAAACTTTTCAAAAACGTGTAATTCAAAATTTTTCCAGTTTTTCAAAAAACATGTAAATAGTACATTTTCCAGTTTTTCAAAAAACGTGTAAATAGAACATTTTGCAATTTTTAAAAACACGTAAATACAACATTTTACACTTTTCAAAAAAATGTAAATTGAACATTTTATGCTTTTCAAAAACTCTTAATTAACATTTTACGCTTTTCAAAAAAATGTAAATTGAACATTTTATGCTTTTCAAAAACTCTTAATTAACATTTTACGCATGGTTCTCATTTTGTTTTTATGACATAGCTCATTTTGATTCTAGCCTAAATTGGATATAGGTCATTTTGGTTCTTCACAGGCACAGGCGATATGGATTTTTCTGATTCCTATTGTCAGGGTTCGGGGGTGGTTTTAACCGCCGGCTAAAACTAAGCGGTTGTAACCGGTTAAAACCGGTCCCCCAAAATTTTAGTTTTGGGGGCAAAACGGCTTTAACCGGCTAAAACTGATTTAAGCCTTAAAATTGAATTAAAAGTGGCAGAAAAATATATATTTGCTTTTCTTTTAAGACTTAAACAATATATTGTGTTTAAGTGCTGCTGTTTTGCAGTCGTTTTTAGCCAAAAATAGGCTGAGATTAAATTATTTTTGTGGAGGATTTTACTATTTGTTTTTTCAAATTCTAACTAAAAACCAATAAAAGTAATATTTTCTTATAAAATATGTAAAGTCCACAGCTTATTTGCTGTTATACAACACCATAAATTCACTGCATTTTTTGTTCAAGCACTTAATTAAATTGGTTACTAGGTTTCAGCCGGTTTCAGCCGGTTTTAGCCGGTTAAACCCGGTTTTAGCCGGTGGGCAGGTTTTTATTCAAAGTGGGCGGTTTTTTCCAAACCCTGCTATTGTACGCTTTTTTTTTTGTTAAACTAATGTATTACTTTTGTACCTTTTGTATTAAAATAATTATCTTTTTTCAAAAGGTCCAAAGCATGCATTCCATACTTAAAACTTGGTCAAAATCCTCACATTCTCAATCTAAGCCCACCCCTTAACTTGAATCCACGCTGGTTTGG
Source organism: Dicyrtomina minuta (assembly GCA_949802685.1). Taxonomy (NCBI): domain Eukaryota; kingdom Metazoa; phylum Arthropoda; class Collembola; order Symphypleona; family Dicyrtomidae; genus Dicyrtomina; species Dicyrtomina minuta. The sequence continues at coordinate 61,466,770 of OX461808.1, read as the reverse complement.
TGACAATCTTGCATACACCATGTCCAAGTACAATATGAGTATGGTGGCTCTTGGCCTGTCTGAAGAGTTGCGTGGGGAAGGGATTGCAGCTAATTGTCTTTGGCCCAAAACTGCCATTTTCACAGCTGCGATGGAGATGATTGGGGGTGGGAAAGGAATTCAACCACAGTGCAGAAAACCCGAAATTATGGCGGATGCTGCATACGCTATTTTAAGCCGGGATAGTCTCAAGTACACGGGGAATTTTGTGATCGATGAAGATATTTTGAAGGAGGATGGTGTAACTGATATGGATCAGTATGCATATGACCCTAGTATGTTTTTTACACTATATGTGCTCAATTTTCTAAATTACCTGAATTGTAAACAACATAATAGAATTTTTCCAAAATTTATTTATTTACATATTCTCACTTTTTACACTTTTCAGAAGCTGAGCTCATGCCAGACTTTTTCCTTGATGACCGCTGCAGCCATACAGTTCATGCGAGTCAATACGTCATCGCAGGTGTTACCGGAACTCCATCCCCAGCCTCCGAAACGACCCAAGCTACTTCATCCGGATCAGGTTCCGGTTCCGCTCCAGCAGCCGATGGTGCCTTAGGCGGCTCTGAAGTGGAGGACGCATTAGCAAAAATCAAAGAGAAGCTAAATGAAGAGCTCGTCAAAGGTGTGAATGCTGTATTTCAATTTGACGTAAAGGGTGACACTGGTGGTCTCTACTATCTTGACTTGAAGAACGGTGCGGGTAACTTGGGTCGAGGAGAAGCTCCAGAAAAACCCAATGTAACTCTCACCATGGACACTGTCAACTTTGTTAAGATTTTTACGGGCAAAACTAATCCCACGACGGCCTACATGATGGGTAAATTAAAATTGAAGGGGGATGCTACCAAAGCTATGGCTCTGGATAAAGTGCTGGGTAAAATGCGCTCAAAGTTGTAATTCAAATTTTTAACTTTAATTTTCAATAATCAGAACTAAAGTTTTACTAAAAAATAATTGTTTAAATTACATTTATTTAATTATTATTAAACTGTAATCATGTGTGCGGTACTGGTTTGGCACTCAGGGCTTCAACATAGATAGTTAGGTACCTATATAAGTTTGGTAAAAGTCAACAGTTATCTCGTATATCTGGGTTTTTTTTCGTTTGAATTTCGATTTCGATAAAAATGACAAATTCAAAACAAAGTGCACATATTATACTGATTTTTCGTATAGGCGCATTCGAAGACACGTTTAAACTAGCGCCATTGTAGGTTCTGGCGAGCTAACGAACTACTGCACCCACAGCAGAGTTCATCTGCGGCTACTTAGCATTAAGAAATGACTTACTTGAGCATTTAATTGCAGCGTTTGTATGCAATGCAATTTATAAATTTAAGTCTCACGGTAATCAAAAAACTATATTATTTCTTGTTATGTAAACATTATTTCCACAGTTGCTATATTAGTCAAGATATTAAATCGCAAAGATAGAACCCCAAATGCAGGAATGTGTGTGCTTCATATACCTACCGTAGGATTTAGGATTGACCGAGCTTGATGCTCGGCAAGAATAAATTTTCCATGCATACGAATGAAAACTTTATCCCTGCTGACTAGAGAGTATCAAGCTCGGTTAAAGTCCCAGACGCCCAGACTCCGCAAGCACAGAACGCGTCGTTATACATGTCGTTGGACGGCGTAGTCTCTTCCTGCCCCATAAGCATGTGTGTCCGTCCAATCCAATCCACTACTGATGACTACTCTCCATTTGTAGGTTCATAGTCCGTACATGTGTCTTAAAGTAACAGAGTCAGTTTTGGAGTTATTCTATTAAATAGGCTTAATATCTTGACTATAACCTAAAGTGCAGAAATAATGTTTGCACGATAAGAAAGAATATAGTTTTTTGTTTATCTTGAGACTTGAATTTCTAAATTCCGTTACACTACCACGCGACAATTAAATGACAAGTAAAGTAACTACTTCTTGAACGTAAATATCCATTGCCTTTGCAATAACAAGTAGCCCAGCTGATCTCTGTTGTGGGATCAAAAGCTTTGTGGATCGTCAGAAAGGCGCTGATGCCAGGGAACGACGGTGGCGCCTCTGTGAGCTCGATGGTGCCTATAGGAAGTAATTTTTGATTTTTTGTTGTTCTATTATTATTGTTACTTTTAAGTGGTATTAGTTAGTAGAATATTATAGGAGTTAGAAATACTGCACTACAAACCTATATGAATTTCATCAAGTCTGAGATTAATAATTAAGATTGACTATTTTCCTGGCAATATTTCAATGCAATGAACACAGGGCTTACCAAATTTATAAATTCTGTAATACAATCACTAATAATTACGACATTACGATATGAAAGAAACACAATTTGTATTCACAATAAATTAATATATGCGTTAGTCAAAACAACAACTGATAATTTCGATTTTCTCCACTTTTTATTTTTTTTTTAAATAAGTATACTACTTTTCATTTATTTCAAGTAGTTAGAGGTACAATAACTTTTTAAGTACCTCAGTACTTTTTATATTGCAATAGCTTAGTTACTTAGGCATTTAAGTACACATTATTTATTGTATCCATTTACATTTTACTAATCCTGTTGAATTCTCAGTGCTGATGATTGACATTGACAAGATCACCACTGATAACGTGACGAGCGATATGATCTCTCCGATGCGCATCGGCGAAATTTCTCTATTTTAATTTATTTCTGACGGATATTAGACTATATAGTTTTAAATGATTTAACAAAAAAACAAAATCCGCAGCTGTGTATATTATTAGTAGTTAGTAGTTATGTTACTGTTTGAACTTTCCTATTTTCTACTGGATTTAAGAGATTTACGATGACTTCTTATTGGCGGTGGTTGTGTTTGCTGCTGCTGCTGCTGTTGTTGTTGAGCATTATTAATTGCATTGCGATCATTGTCGATTAGAACACCCCACTCATCATCCTCGTCATGGGTAAAGGTGTAAATTGGGATTAGTCTATGTCTCAATCGGTCCAGCTTCTGACGGCGGTTCACACACATCAGTGCCTTTAAGAATATAACAAGATTATGAATATAATTAATTAAAAGCCAAAAATTGAATATCATTATTGTCACTAAATAATTCTGTGGAGATTGAATAATATAGCAAAACTTACAAATCCTGAGAAGAAAGCGAGCGTCAGAATTAGAAGAATAGGAATGAGAATGAATAGGATATCATCTGCTGAGTCTTCGTGTTCGTGGTGGTGATTGTCTGAAATCGAAATATTTGCAGAATTTCCTCCATCTCCAGCACCAGCTGGAGATATTGTCGTAGATATCCATTTCCCTAAATCCACAGTACTCACATTCTTTAACTTGGAAACACTTTCAAAATTTGTAAAAGTTACATTACTAGCTACAGCCGAAGACCCCAAGGAAGGCATTATACTGGACGTATAAGTATTATTTTGAATTATTCCAGTTGTTAAGTTCGCAATAACAGCACTATTATGTGAAGTAGCATCTGCTATAATTTTTAAACTTAACATTGACATCGATGATTTCTTCTTATATCTAATAAAAGCGATCAGTTCTAAAATCAGAATCAGTCTAATTTCAGTTTTCCCGTCTTCCTAATTTTGACATGGGTTCAGATTTCGGGTAGTTTCAGTTTTAGTGTTGTGTTTCTTCATTCTCATTTTCTGCCTTCTTCATAGATGATTCATAGCATAGTACCTACATACATTGCTAACAAGTGGTCAGATTTAGCATGTAGTAATACTATTTTACATTATTTGTCACATTTAAGTATGCTGTACGTTGCACTAAGTACTTGTGTCGATTTTGATAAACTGTTTGGTCACTCTATTGTTATTTTTGCTGGATTTGTTTTCTAGGGCTTCGTAAAGTTTTCGACTACAGCGAACAGTGGCTGCTGCAAATATCGGATTGTAATTAATTATAAAATTTAATGCATTAATTGTAATTACCTTCAGTTATACACGAATTCCTTGCTAGTGACAAAATTTATGAAGAGTTGTTTGGCAAAGCGGGATAAGTCGTATCTTTTTCAAACATATTAAATACTGGCATTACATGTGTACTATTCAACTAGCAGTAGAGTTCGTAAATGTGATCGGGTTCATTTTTTTTTAACTTTGAAAATCTGTAACTTTTTACCCAGGCGACGCACAATGAAGAAGAAGTTATCATTATACTTCTCTTTTAATCCTTTATGTACAAAAAAATACTCAGTGTCGGAAATTAAAAGTTGCAAGAGATACAGGTCATTGTACGAAACAATTTCGAAAAGTCTTACAACGCCCCAAGTGCCCTTAATGTGATCAGTTAGTTTAAATACATTTACAAGTAATGAAAAAGGAAGGGTCTTTAATGTGATCGGCATGAAAAAACTCAAAAAAGTGTTCAAAACTTTCATAATTTTACATAGCCAGAGTTTTTGAGGAAAAAAGCTGAAATCACTAGTGATCGTAGCTGAGACTATAAGCTGTATGAATATAAGTTGCACATATTTTTAAAGGCGGTAATATTTGAACAACGGCCAATGATCACATTTAAGGGGTGATCACATTTACGCACCTTAGTACTATGTAGATACGTTATATATACTGTGCTGAATGGTAAAGGTCAAATTTCAACCAAAGTAAATTGTTTAAATAACGCTTACGCAAAACGTGATAAGTCGACCTAAAACCCGACATGCATTTCTGGTTTAATTTTGGTTTGTGAGTGTTTTCGTTATTTGTAAGAAGACAATTACGTGCGTAAATGTTTTTGAGTAAGAATAAGTTAAAAACTTAAAAAAAAAGTTTGGTTTCATTCAAAACGATTCAAATTTCATCTCACGGATTTTTTCCTCCATGTTAAGTTATTTTGAGGGAAGACGGAAAAAGCCCACAAATTAAAATTTTTGAAAATTTTCTACAAATTCCAGAGCCAGTCTAGATTTAGGAAACTGCTTGTAATAACGCTTTGTTAGTTACAGAAAAACTTGAGTTAAAAAAATATTCATGTCACCTTTTATCAATTAATCGGTGTTCCTGTAAAATTTCCTTTGACGCGTACTAATCCCGTTTTGCCAAAAAACTCTTCAAATATTTTTACAGTCCACATTATTGTTTCAAAAATTTAATTTAACAGGATGATTACATTAGGGTTATCTACGTATACGATTTCCTGGTTAATGGTCAATTAACTAGTTACTTGATAACTGAGAGTTCAATGTAAACATATTAACTTAATAACTTTAACTAGATAATTTTCATCTTAAGAAGTGAAGTAACCGATGCCGCTATCAATCAACGCGGGACGTGCCACTGGAACTTCAATCAAACAATAGCCCTATTTACCATGTAATCGTAGAAACAACTACGGTTAATAAACGATAATGTATTTTTTGCGTTCTGTATCAGTACATTTAACCAACAGTCTAAAAGTCTAAACTTACACAATTTCCGTGACACAAACACGACACTTACTTACTATTACATTAGTTCAACTTCTTCACTCTTTTTACTATTAAGAATGGCTCACTTCAATTCTGAATTACTAATACGACACGGAATTAACGACTTGCGAACTTCCCTTGAGCAACACCATAACACCATTTACTTAACCAGTGTGTTATTCTTTCCTTTGGCTTCGAGTCTCGCGAGTCAGTTACCATGTCACGTCATTCCAACTCCATAATACAACACTAAAATTTCCAAATACATAAAAATAGACAGGCCAAAATACGAGGAGTTTCTTCAAGTTTATATAGTATATCTGTGTAGATACAAGTCAAAAGCTCAAAAAGTTGTAATAAATACGACTACGGAACTGCGGAGTGACATACTTACCTCATAACCTACACAATAATTCCACTCTCTCTCTACCGTCACCGTCATATTCTCTAGAGACGACTATTCTGTAAAACTGACGAACACAATTCTCGTTCTGAAACTAAGGAAAAGGGACTTCTTAATAAATAAAAAAAGTGTATAGCTACAGTTGTTAAACTTACATAGCACTGATATATCCAAGATTTTTTGTACATTCAGAATTAAATAATTCTATCTAGTGTTCTAACGGTTCTTTTCTTGTATGTCACGTCATGGACTTGGCACTTTGTTGAGCTTTATTCATATAGCTTCAAACTTCAGAGACGTAGAAACTCATCGAGCTGATGGGATTGTAAACGAAGACCAGGACCAGGACCATGAGACCAGGACCAGGACCAGAAGCCTATTTAAACCTGTGTCAAAGCCATCACTATCGTCATCGTCAATCTTAAAATAGACAAATTCAAAATACATTTCATTTCACATTTTGCGTACTTTGCTATTTACTATAGGGGAGAACCAAGCCGGCGTTTTTATTTTTTACGGCAGAAATCCTATATATACTACTTGTAAATAATCGTGAATCATGTGTATATGCAAATGAAATGAACATGAACCCCGCTGTTATAATTATATAGGTATGTAGCCTACCTACCTTAGCTAGGTTTAAAGGTAGTATCTATCAGTCGTCATAAGTTCGTCGCACATTAATTGGCTGGTAGACCATCCATGGCACTGGTACTGATACTGGTACTGGTATTACATTAAACACAGGAAAAGTTAAACGTGGGTTAAGGTATCTATTTAAGTATGTTACAGTGTAGTGCAAAAAAGCAGGGCCGGATAATGGGGCCAGCGCAGGCAGCCCCCGCTGCTTGAATTTTCAAAAAACGTGTAAATGGAACATTTTGCACTTTTCAAAAACATACAAATAAAATATTTTACACTTTTCAAAAACAGGCAAATAAAACGTTTTGTACATTTCAAAAACATGCAAATAAAACATTTTCCACTTTTCTCAAAACATGTAAAAAGAAAATTTTGCACTTTTCTGAATCAAGTAAAAAGAACATTTTTCACTTTTCTAAAACATGTAAATACAACATTTTGCTTTACCAAAGAAAATCATCAATAAAATCAAAATGGTGGTTTTTGTATGGAAACAAATTGCTGCCTAAAAGCAAGTTCTTCGTCCGGCCCTGCAAAAAAGGTAGGTATAAAAAATCATTCGGTCATAAGACATGGGAGAGATGTAGGTGCCTATATAACCTTATGCATAGTTAAACAAACCTTGCAAAAATAAATGCAAATACTTAAACGAATGATTCAAGATAGAACCGGGGGAAAATGGAACTAATGGAACATCCTCCAATTGCCGTTGCCGTTGCCGTGTCGTGTGGGTCTGTGTCTGCATCCATAGAATTAGAATGTATAGCTCATATGACATTTAGGGCTCGTCCATAAATGATATCATATAGGAAGTGCAATGGTTAAGCTGATGAAAGGGAGTCCTAAAAATGGGTACATTTTGATGACATAATTTGCGGACAATCCATTACGTATTTACGACTATTTCAATTTTTTATTCAAAAGCTCAAGTTGCAAGATACTCTATCTACAATATTTTCATCTGCAATCTGTACATACATACTAGGTATTCTAAATTAGATTTAAATACTACACAAAATACTTGAGTGACAAAAACATTTCGTCTAGAATTTATATGGCTTGTCTGTTGTTTCAACTGCCACTTCATTAAAGTAACAGTTTCTATCTACTATAGTTTTAGCTTGCACAACTATCGAGAAAATTGCACAATGTACATAATTCTGGAGCATAAAACGTTTATCTACGGATCTGTCTGGTATTTTTAATGGGAAAGAAAGATAGAATTTATTGCATTTTAAAATAACACATTTTGTACATTATTTTTTCAAAATTTTTAGTTTTCTTTAATGCTAATATTTTTTATTTTTAAAATATGGTGGCAGTCTTTTATGCATTTAATTAATTAAGTAGGTAAGTAAAAATTCAGTTAGCTTCTTTTGCACTCCTTTCATTGCAGATTGCAGTGCAGTGACGCATTCCTGTATTCCATTGTAATTTGTAATAAAATAATTGTGAGCTTCTGTTTCATTCAGACTTCAGACTGTTGAGAATGTTGACTGTGATATGATGGTGATCACTGTGTGAGGCGATGCTGATCTTGTCGAATGTCGCGTTGATTCTCTAATCGTACATATATATGTAGGTGAATGTTAAAAATGTTGAACTGCTGACTCTTTGCTTTTGGCTAAAAATTCGACTCCTACTCCGAGAATGACATGAGACATGAGCATGGGCTTCCACATGCCTTCAAAAGACTGACTACGGGAACAGAGATATAAAAATAAAATAAATCCTATACTATATTTAAAAAACAACACGATTAGAATCTTTCTATAGAATTTATATAATTTACGCCTTCATGTACGATTCGAGTTCTCTAGCTGCGTCTTGTCCTGTGTCCCCGCGACTCCGTCTCGGATCTGACGAACAAACAGAATTTTGCATGACAGACTGATTCGTCAACCAACGCGCAACGGAGTTATAACGTAACATTAAGCTATTATGCTCATGTTTTTATTATGTACCATTTGACTTGGTATCACATCGGTATCGGTATTCTGCCATTATTGAACCATTCGGCTGCGGTTACATGTGTCATGTTCATGGCTTCATGGGCAAAACAAAAAACAAACTCTCTGACTCCACATTTTTCATGTCCTTTATAAATCCCTTTGACTTATTTGCGTTCATTTATCTCTGTAAGAGAGTCTTTATATTATGTCATGCTAAAATAAATCCGCGACACTCTAAACACCAAAATAAACAAGAAAACAATCAGTTTCTCTTCGCATCGTTGAGTTTCCATTTGCACTGATCGTCATTGTGTCAGTGTCAGTCGTGGTAAAGACATTTCCTACCCGGACATTTACTACCTTTCATGCTGTATTTACATTTTTAGGAAATGTCTTGGTTTGGTCGGTAGGAAATGTCCGGGTAGAAAATTTCCAGGTAAGAAATATCCGGGTAGGAAATTTCCGGGTAGGAAATGCCCAGGTAGAAAATGTCCGGGTAGGAAATTTTCTAGGTTTGGTAGGTAGGAAATGTCCTAGGTTTGGTCGGTAGGAAATGCCCGGGCAGGAAATTTTCAGGTAGGAAATGTCCGGGTATGAAATGACCTAGGTTTGGTCGGTAGCAAATGTCCGGGTAGAAAATGTCCTAGGTTTGGTCGGTAGGAAATGCCGGGTAGGAAATGTCCAAGTACGAAAAGTTCGGATAGAAAATGTCCGTTTAGGAAATGTCCGGGTGGGAAATGTCCTACAACCGTCAGTCATAAATGATTTCATTTGTAAGCGTTGAATTTTGAAATTTTAATTTAGGTGAATTATATTTTATGAAATATGAAATATTGCAATAAACCTCAATATTTCCGTGTAACTTAATTTTAAATTGACAGGTTGTGGTCCCTGATTCAGCCAGTCAAGATTGCAAGATTGGCAGCGAAACGAAAATTGTTTGACAGTTTACAACATCTGGTACTGGTGATTTGAAAATTTCTGTCGATTAATGTTTTTTTGTTCAGTTTTTAAACCGTATGTATGACGTACTGTGAATTTGCATTTACTGATATTTGAATAAACTTTTGCCCCTGCTCTAGTTTTTTGCATGTCATATATCATGTATCATGTAGTCGTGTCAATTGAAATTGAATAGAGTCGTAGCCTTGAAAACCAAATTAGGATTTGTGTTTCAATGAAACTGAACAATTTTTTTACAAGTTTTAATTTATCTAATACAGAACTAGGCATAGAGACATTCGATAGATATACTAAACAATTTAGTGCATTCGTTTACAAGTTCACCACAACGCAACGTGATGTTTCTGGGTTTCTGACTGGTCTGGCATGTTGTAGCTGTAGGTCGTAGAGGTATGCATACGCAAAAATATCCTGAATTTATAATGGGACCTCACCTGTGTCAATAAAGCTTTGAATCATCTTCATTTTATCGGAGCGAGAAACCGAAGGCGAAAGTATTAAAATATTTACAATAATTAAACACACCTACATTTTATTTTACATAATATTTATATGTATGTTTTTGTGCAATAGGAAGTGTGCAGGCTGGGAAATAAGCTATGTTCACCCTAATTCAGTATAGGTTCTACACAAATGATGTACATATCGTCGGTGAAGAACCAAAATGACCTAAATCCAATTTAAGCTGGAATCAAAATGAGCTATGTCATAAATTCAAAGTGAGAAACATGCGTAAAATGTTAAATAAGAGTTTTGAAAAGTTTAAATTGTTCTATTTACATGTTTTTGAAAAGGTGCAAAATGTTTTAATTTTATGGTTTTGAAAATTGTAAAATGTCCTATTTACATGTTTTTGAAAATTGCAATAGATTCTATTTACTTGTATTTAAAAGGTGCAAATTGTTCTATTTACGTATTTTTTGGAAATTGTAAAATGTTCTATTTACATGTTTTGAAAAAGTGTGAAATATTTAATTTGCATGTTTTTGAACATTGCATAATGTTCTATTTAAACGCTTACAAGAAATATTTCAGTATTTTTGTAGATAGTGGATACTTTGTTTAGCTACAAATGGATATGGGTCATTTTGGTTCTTCACTGACGATATGTATCATGTCCTTTTAAAACCGTCAACGGCTTCAGACCAGAGTTCCAAGTCAAGTACGATTCCCACGCACTTTAACAGTTGAAATATTGTAAAAATTGAGTAAGAAAATTAAAAGAGTGCGTTTAATAAGTTATAAAAAATTGTTAAATGTATATAACGACTAAATTATTGAAAATGCATTCAAAAGCGATTGCGACATTTACTTTTAGTGGTATTGGTTAGGTTTCTGTAGATAGGAGGTTTTGGAGAGTTGGAACTGCACAAATTAATGTGCTTATTGGAATCTAATGCATTTAAAACTCAATAATGAAATATTGAAGGAAGGACGAAAGGGTCAAGGGATGACATTGACATTCTATTTGTATCTTCACTGATCCTAAATCGTGAGATCTTCTTTTCTTCAAGATGCAACATAAGAATGACGCTCACATATATTATGCAGGTGCATACTTATACGCTCGATACTTCCAGGTTTATTAAGCAGTTAAGGTCCTGTTTACTGTTTACCTCAACTTTTATGTGTGTACCGTGTTATGATTTTGGGATGGTGAAATTTTAAATTACATTAGTCATATGTTCACAGAATCTGTCCTGTTATTCGAATTCGACCTTGTCTTCTAAATTCTAAAAGGAAACACGGCTTTATTACAGTGCAGGATGCACAGTGCTTTTCCTACTTATGAGTTCCAACTACGAACACAAACTAGGTACGTACATATGCGCTTATACACTCTACCATGTTATATAGTCAACATCATAGAGTTCTATACTGAATATAGGGCCAGTTCCAGTGACATTGAAAGGGCTGCAAGTTTAGCAATGACATTGACCGTCGACGCGTGTAGTTGACTCACATGTTTTGGACAACGATCGTTGGAGTGAAGGCTGCATAGGGTGCAGAGTATTGAACTGAAGCAAACGCCATAAATACAAAACAGGATGGTTGATGGTTGTAGATTTCCAAATAAAATTCCCAGAGATTTAAAATAAAATAGTACTTCACACCGACACCGACGAATAGCATAATGTACCGTAAACCAGCATAACATAACATGGGACTGGGATGGCATGCTTCAACGTGACTTGGTTTGAAGATGTCACGGCCGGAAGTACAAGGAACTTTGTAAATAGGAAAAACAAAAAAATCCTTTTGCATGATCCGTATATTTTTCTACATGTTTTCAAGCAGATCTGGTCCCTTTTATTATCTGTGGTATCTGTACTGATTCTGGATTCTATATACTGGCCCCTTAAAATTCAAAAACAAATACGGAAACAACAACCACTAATATGACCCCTTCGTTCTTGTTTAGATTTAAATGCTACACACTACTGTGTAATTATGTGAACCCTTTCAAACCCTTCAGATTCCATTTTCCATATAAATAGGACCCACATCATTTCATCGGTAGTCAGTCATCAAGTCTCAATCACACACAGTTAACAACACCGACGAAAAACAGTACATTTTTTCAGTTTCCCTGTAGAATTTCGAAAATTATTTTTTCAAAATGAAATACTTTTGTATTGTGGTAAGTTACAAATTTTGAAAAATTTTGGATCTATTTAAATTACTATTCCTTATAATTGAAAATTTTCGAACCATCTCCTTGCGTTGTACATGCTAGAATTTGTGTGAATACTTAAATCCGAACGGAATTATTGTAAAAGGTCGTGCATTAATTAAATTAATTTGCTGATTGTATAGCTCATTTCTGCGATGGCCTTCCTGGCCACATCTCAAGCAGCTTCCGTTGAAACGCCTGAGAAACTTACACCACCCGCACCCCTGAAGGATGCTGCATCTTTGCCAGAAGCAACGGAAATAGGAGGTGGAGCCACCACTTTAGCCCCACCCCCAGTTGCCAGTGTGAGCCCGCCTCAAAATCTACTACCAAAGCCCCGTCCCGCCGGCCCGGCTGGTTTGTCCCCACTTGCAGCAGCAGCCGGACGCCGGCCTGTTAGAGATGCTGCCGAGGCTGATCTGCCCTCATCTTCATCCACATCCACGTCAACAACAACAACAGAACCAACAACACCAATAACAACAACCTCCACAGAAACTAGTGTAGTTACTAGCGAATCATCATCCGAGCCCCTGCCATCACCAGCTGTACCATCCAACGCCACAACTCCCATCGGGGACGGGGAGTTGGTCGTCCCAGCTCCACCAGCAAAATTAGAAGCGGTCAAGGAAAACAGAACAAGCGGCGGATATGGATACAGTGCAATGGAACATTCAAAAGTCGTCGTCGAAGCCACGACTTTGTTGCCAGAGGCTGAGCTTAATTCCACTTCCACATCTACAGAGTCAGCTTTGCCCGCAAATGCCACCAGCGGAGATGAGCGAGATGCCAGGTTGGTTTCAACTATGCAAAAAGCCATTTCTTAAAAAATGAATTCATTAATTTTGCTAATTTATTGCGACCGCAATATTACAGTCGAATAAAGAGCGAAAATTATTGATTATTATAGGTTTTCTAATAGTCCTCCTGTTATGTTTAAAAATTGCAGGAAATTCAGGAAATTCTTCAAAGTCAAGTTCCTCGGCTAAGCTGAAAGATTTTAAAGGATCATACTGAACCTGGACATACAACTTACAACTTACAAAACGGACGCGGACACGAACACGAACGGTGAATTACAAAATTTCGATCGGATGCAAAAATTAAATATTGAAAATTGCAAAATGTCATATGACTTTTAATTGGTTTATAAAATTGTCAAATTTGAATTTTTAAAATAAGAATATAGTTAGGGGTTAGTTAGTTGTTGTCGAATTACATAGTAAATATACGTAACTTGCTTCTAGCGATTTTACAATCTGTAATTGTTTGTAAGAGTGGCTGTAAAACTATACACCCTAAGTAGGTATAGGTATTATAAGCTGGGACTTGTACTGTGTACACGTATGCGACTGTGACTAACTTTGGAATTGTGTGTCGTTTTGATTTCCACTTTGGAAGCTGATACAGCTGGCTGATAACTGAATTAATAGTTTCTCATAATTATTACTATATTTTACGATATTTTGTTTGCCATTAAGTTAATAAAAGAGCATTTCAAAACTTAATCACTACTTTGTCTTGTGGTCGCTTCTTTTTTTTCTTAGCTAACTACGAGATACATGATGCATTTTGTATTGCAATTCATAAGAATTATGAACAAGTACTTCATCAGGTTTATGCACCTTTCACTTCATTCCGTGTGGATATGCATGTACCTACATGTTAATTTTACTCACAAGTTTGACCTACTGCACGAGAGAAAATTGAGTTATTTTGACGCCGATTGTATAATTTTCTCAGCTTTTTATAACACGCTGACTAATAGTTAATAATATTCGTTCAACATAACGATTCCACGCGGCTAGAATTTTTTCTTTTACACGCTCATGTCCTTGTTGTGAATATGAATTATTTCTACGCAAGTGTCAATTGTGTGCAAGATAATTCATTTAAGCAATGGTAAAAAAAGTAACGGTTTTAAAACAAAAAGTGCAATACGTTTGTCGATAAACTGATGGGCATTGAGTTATTCGGAATGTACTAGTTTTAGTATAACTAGTTATGCATAGTATAGTAATACCTTTCGAATGGTATATCACACGTCAAAATTGGTCAGGGATTTCAAAATCGTGCCGGTAAATTATGTGGATACTTAGGTAGTAGAAAAAGATGCAAATAGAATATTTTGCACTTTTCAAAAAAGTGTAGTAAGTAGAATATTTTGCAATTTATAAACGTATGCAAATAGAATATATTATTAGACATTTATAAAACGATATACCGTAAATAACCGAATAAGATCCTGGTTGTTATTTTTTTTTTACATTTTTTGGAGTGACACCACAGCTCTTGTTTAAAAAAACCCGTAGCTTATCTTTAGTTGAGCACGGCGTTTATTAATTTTTACAAATTTTCAGTGCAGTGGAACGATGGCACTAAAAGTCTAAAGAAAAAACTAAAAGTGTGATGCCAAAAATAATAGTAAGTTTTTGTTGCCTTTTTTTATTTTTGAAAAAATATTTTTTTTAGAGATAACGTTTAACACGATCCCACTATCTTCTTTGTCACGTTTATGAACACGAACATGTGGTTGGTGTACCTAGTCGGGTATTAACGACATGTGCAATGTTAAAGATAGCCACATAATATTTCTACACTCAAAGACACACATTTTCCTTCTTTTTTTTCTTTTTTTTACTTGTAGCGTCTGTATTAATCTTGAGTAATTTGTTTTTAGTAATATTATAAATATTATGCTATGATATTTCACCACTAGCTACTTCAATATTTACATTCAATATTATTAGAAAAAGTACTGCGCTGCACAATAGCACAATACATAGGTTACGCAATAATAAAGCACAGCGCCCCTTCTTCACCCGAACTCCTCAAAATCCAATGCACAAAACAGTTCAGTTTGCATTTTGTATTTCCAGTCCAAAAATCGGATCAAAACCAGCCGCAATATCCAGTATTTGTAATGTACGATTTTTATTTTTGTTTAATAGTTTTAATACACATACTAAAACTACTAAAGGTTCTTTTTCTTCGTTCCGTATTTTTATTTTCTTTTTAAAGTATTTTTTTTAATTTTGCCTACAACCTTCACTGACATGTGAGTCTACTGATAGTCCAGAGTCAGAGACGCTGACTTTTGCTACTTCAGCTCTGCGACGTTGCGTTGGGGCGAAGAGATAAAATAAACATTTTTTGATCATTTTTTCCCCCCAATAATTCGTAATAATTTTTATATATTGACTGGATTTGAATTAATTTGACACACAAATGTGTTTCGTTTTTGGAATAATTTGCAACTAAATTTAATCAATAAAAGTATGAGTATATATCTTTAAATTATTTTTCATTTCTTTTACTCAAGAGATATTCTGCATATTTGAACGTCTTTCTTAAATATTGTATTTTGCATGTTTTGTTTTAAAAAGTGCAGAATATTCTATCCACAGGTTTTCGAAAGTACAATATATTCTTTTTATAGGTTTTTGGAAGGGCAAAATATTCTTTTTTGCACGTTTTTGAAAATTGCAAAATATTCTATTTACATATTTTTAAAAATTGCAAAATATTCTAGTTACATGTTTTTAAAACGTGCAAAATATTCTATTGGCATGTTTTTGAAAAGTGCAAAATATTCTATTTACATGTTTTTGAAAAGTGCAAAATATTCTATTTACATGTTTTTGAAAAGTGCAGAATATTTTGTTTACATGTTTTTGAAAAGTGCAAAATATTCTATTGGCATGTTTTTAAAAGTGCAAAATATTCTATTTACATGTTTTTGAAAAGTGCAGAATATTCTGTTTACATGTTTTTGAAAAGTGCAGAATATTCTATTGAAATGTTTTTAAAAAATGCACAGTAATCTGTTAAAAAGTTTTCGAAATGTGCAAAATATTCTTTTACATATTGCTAAAAATTGCAAAATTATTTATCTAATGACTTGTTGCTGCCAATAATAATTACTGTAAATACCCGGTTATAGCCCAGCATAAAATAGAGTTTATCCACTAATTATTTATTTGGAAAAATAAAAAAAAATTTATGTTTTATTCATCATAGCAACTGAAACTTTCAAGCTTCTTGAATTATTGAATAATTGCGAAGGCCTAAGATTCCTACGATATACACCATCCGTCTGTGACATAATATGATGCGTAAGGTGTGTATTCATAATTTTTATGACGGTTTTTTCAATTTTGTGAAAAGGTAATGATACCATACTGGTTCCGATTTTTGTTTTTGTTTTATAGATTTAAAAGAATTAAAATTTACGTTTGTGAAGCTTTGGGCTGAATTTGCATCGCACGTGCCTGGGATCTATGCATTTTTCAAAATGTCCAATACACAATTTATTGTTTCCTACGACCCAAACAAGTTTAGCAGCGGAAAAGGTGACTATATATACCAAATCAATTTTTTACATTCTATTAATTTTTTAATTTATATTTATAAGCGTTTTACAAATGTATGAATTATTTTTTTAAAAATTATTCGCACGGCTTTTGCCTGGAAATTGTGCTATTTTGCCACATAATGTCTTTGTTTAGAAACTTACTCGGAATTGCTGATACAAGATATTGTATGAATTTTGTTGTATTCTGATGATGTTATCTAATCGTAAGTATATTTTTGTATTTTGTTTTATAGGTCAGTACATTGCTGAGGATATCAATCACGTGGAATTAAAGGTTTGGATCCATTAAACCCTATGTTCAAATTGTTCACGTGGAGCAACCGGATGATTAAAAGGTACCTTTTACTCATCCCGTTGCTCCGCGTTCGTCATGCATAAATATAAATTAAAAAATTAATAGTATGTAAAATAATGATTGGGTATATACATATACTCACCTCTTCCCCTGCTAAACTCGTATGGGTCGTAGGAAATAATAAATTTTGTGTTGTGCATTTGTGAAAATGCATAGATCTCAGTCACGCAAGATGCAAATTCAGCCCAAAGCTTTCTAAAACTTGAATTTTAATTCCTTTTAATCTATAAAACAAAAAACAAAAATCACAATCAGT
The DNA here is from genome assembly GCA_949802685.1 of Dicyrtomina minuta. Classification (NCBI taxonomy): domain Eukaryota; kingdom Metazoa; phylum Arthropoda; class Collembola; order Symphypleona; family Dicyrtomidae; genus Dicyrtomina; species Dicyrtomina minuta. Next base: position 61,449,699 of record OX461808.1, on the reverse strand, counting down.
ATGATATCATTACCTATTCACAGAATTGAAGAAACCGTCATAAAAATTATGAATACACGCCTTTATGCATCATTTCACAGATGGATGGTGTATTTCGTAGGAATTTTAAGTCTTTAGCATTATTCATGAATTCAGGAAGGTCGGACTTGCTGAATTTTGCACACGTTTTAGGAGCGAAGCCTGTAAAGATCACACTTTTAATTGGTTTATGAAAATATCAAATTCAAACTTTTAGTATAGGAATATAAATAAACGTTACTTAATTTACTACTTGCGATTTTACAATCTATATGATAGTGTACTGATGATGACGATAATATTGTTTGTAAGGGGTGGCTGTAAAACCATACACCTTAAGTAGGTAGGTATTATTATAAGCTGGGACTTGTACTGTGTAAATACATGTGTGTGTATGCGACTGTGACTAACTTTTAAATTGTGTCGTTTTGATTTCCACTTTGGAAGCTAATATACTGATAACGGACTTAATAATGTATAATAATAATGATATTTTGTTTGCCAATTAATTTAATAAAAGAGCATTGCAAAACTTAATCACTACTTTATTGTCGTCGTGGTCGCTTCTATTTTTTTTTCGTTAAATATGCGATGCATTTTAAATTACAATTCATAAGCATTATGAACAAGTACATATTTCATCAGGTGGTGTATGTAAATTGTGCTTTTATTCATGTTAGATTTACTATACTGTATCAGAGCTTCCGGATTTATTAACATGCACCTTTCGCTTTCGCTCCATTCGGTGTTGATATGTATGTGCATGTGAATTTTACTCACAAATTTTGAAGTAAGTACTGCACAAGAGAAAGCTGAATTATTTTGACGCCGATTGCATAATTTTCTCAGCTTTTTATAATGAATTATGCTACAATAAATAATATTCGTTCAACATAACGATTCAACGCGGCATTTACAAACTAAAGCCAAAGCAAAAAATCTCTGTCATTTCTGATACTGATACTAGTTAGACTAATTAGTCAACTTTGTAATTTGCAAAAAATTTAGGGTATAGGTTGATAATTGTGATGTTTATTAGATATAACTTTTGACCGACACCGAAATGCGATCCCACTATCTACTTTGTCACGTTTATGAACACGAACACGTGGTGTATCTATAGCCGGGTATTGACGACATACGCAATGTTAAAAATATAATCACATAATATTTCTACACACTCAAAGACACACATTTCCCTTCTTTTTTTTTACTTATAGTTTTTTTGTTAATCTTGTGTAATTTGTTTTTAGTAATATTATTAGATGCTATGATATTTCACCACTAGCTACTGCAATATTTACATCTACATTACAACATATGGATGGTCGTATTATATTATTAGGAAAAGTACTGCTTCACAATAAGTTACGCAGTAAGCACAGCGCCTCTTCTTCACCCCAACCCCGCAATCCATTGTATAAAACAATTCAGTTTACATTTTGTATTTCCAGTCGAAGTCGAAAATTTATCGGATCGAAACCAGCCGCAATGTCGATCCAGCGTTTTTATTTTTTGTGTAATATAGAAATAATACATATACTAAAACTACTAAAGGTTCTTCATCGTTCTGTATTTTTATGTTTTTTTAAAGTATTTTTTAATTTTGCTTATAACCCTCCGTGAGTTTAGTCCAGAGCCAGAGACACTGATTTTTGCTCCTTCAGCTCTGCGACGTGTGGGGGCGAAAAATAAACGTTTTTGATCAGTGTTTTTCCAATTCGTAATAATAATATTTATATAATATATAATTTGTATATTTGACTGGATTTTAATTTATTTCACATAAATGAATTTTGTTTTTGGAATAATTTGCAATTATTATTAAAAATCGAGTAAATAAAAATATGAGGGCATCAAAATTATTTTGTTTTTAATTTCTTCTTTAGCATTATAGTAAAGTCTTTTTTACAAGTGAGAGCACAGCAAATTCAGATTCTGTCGACTTTTGAGATTGAGATTTTGTACTGAAGACATATTCTGCATATATTTGAACGTCATTCGTAAATATATTCCAGTTTGATTATTTATTCTAAAGTGCGGAATATTCTATTTACAGGTTTTTAAATTTCTTAAATATTCCATTTATACGTTTTTAAAAATGTACAAAATATTCTATTTACAGGTTTTTTTCAAAGTGCAGAATATTCTATTGACATGTTTTTAAAAAATGCAAAATAATTTGTTAAAAAGTTTTCGAAATGTGCAAAATATTCTTCTACATGTTTCTAAAAATTGCAAAATTATATATCTATACTTGTTGTTGACAATTATTACTGTAAATACCTGGTTATATCGTATACCCCAGCTTAACAGGTATACATGCAAACACTAAATCCGGATTTCACTATTCTCGATTTTAAATGTGGAGTAATTTTACTCCACATTTTCTTACACCACATTTTCGGACTGTTTACATGCACTTTCAAAATGTGAAATAAAAATGGCGCGCAATCTGAACTTGCAACTCATTCTGCTTTTCTTTTGGGGGATTACAGTTACAGTTAACTATTTAGTCGTAGTAACGAGTACACATTTGGACTATTATATACATATTTTTATAAATGGAATCTACCAAAAAGTTTAAGGGATAGAATTTTTAGTTAAGTCCATCTCCCTTGTCTCTCAGTGAATATAGTTTTTTGAACTAAAGTGACAACCGAGCCTACAAGGGACAAAGTCTCAAATCTGTGATAAGATTCTTCCTGGGAAAAATTATTATTATAATACCATCACCAAGTTGCGAGATTACAGTTGCTGTATTGCATTTGGTATTAATTAATCATGAAGAAAATATGGAAGAAATGAATGATTGCAATGTATTATTGTTAGAAAATTTTCGAAAAAAACAAAAGTCGAAATTTATAATCAAGACGACTTAAAAGTTAGAATTCGTTCACAATACTAATGACAGAAGTGCTATCAGCTAGCTTCCACGAAACTCTTATTCTTAAATTCTTTGCGCTGAATTTGTTTTGGTTTCTTCAAAATTTTCATATCCAGACATTTTGGACAATTTGAACTGAATACCTTGACCTTTTAAAAATAATGAAAACATCCAAAAGTTCTGACCTGAGACAGACCCCTACTTAGAAATAAAAAGGTTCAAGTTCCCCCAATATTTGAATATGGCGCCAATAATGGCAGCGCGAATTTTGAGATTTTGCCCTTATTCCTCTTTTTTGCCTATAATCTACCTATAACAAGTGGATTAAGCTATTCCTCATTTTACTCCACATGTGACGTTATATTCCACATTTGCTATTACTGCGCATTCCTGCGCGTTTACATGAGCTTCCAATGGGGAATAAGAAAAGTGGAATAAGGCTATACTCCACATTTAACTCCACATTTTGGTGCATGTAAACCTGGTCAAATAACGGTATTCAAGACCCTAAAGATACATACATACAGCAACGGTTTCCACCTAGGTGGAAGAAAAGTGAATCTCGTTATTGATTCTCGTTGAATTTTTTTTATCTCTTAACTTAATATATGCATTTTTGTAAACTGAAATGATTGCTGAATAAACTATTTTGTACAATAATCATTTCAAAAAATGTGTACGCCTCTATAAACAACATTGATCACGTTCATATTTAATCATTCGGATTTATACATACATAACCTTTTCAGTTTTCAGGCTTATACAATGAAGTTTGTCTTTTCCCGCTTTTTTGTGATCACGCCTGAAGCCTGAAATGTGATCAGTGGCCGCCGTTCAAATATTCCCGCTTAAACAAAATACGTGGACCATATATTCATAGTGATTTCAGCTTCTTTCCTAAAAACAAATTGTGGCTATATGACACTATATTATGTAAACAGTAAAATCATGAAAGTTTTGAGCACTTGTTTGAATTGTTTTATACTGATCACATTTAGGAACTTTACTTTTCCATTAGCTTTCAGTTTATTTATGTTAATTGATCACATGAAGTAAACTTGGGGCGTTGTAAGACTTTTCAAAGTTTTTTCGTACAATGACCTGTATCTCTTGCAAATTTTAATTTTCGACACTAAGTATTTTTTTTGTACATGGCTAAAAGACAATTATAATGGTAGCTTGGTTTTCACTGTATGTATGTATGCATTCTGTGTAAAACGATACAAATACTTTTGAAGCTTTAAAAAAATTATTCACATATTCAATACAAAATGTAAGTAAAACACGTTCACGACAGTCAGATTCACGCGTACGATATTTTTTTTTTGCAATTAATATACTATACGTTGGAGTAGTAAAGTTCAATGCCAACGCCAACATAATATACTAATTATAACAACGAAGCAAGTTTTTTTATTTTAGTAAGCTACTTAATTTAGGTGGATATTATTTTTTTTGTGGAGCATGCAGAGGTAGAGAGTCAAGAGTCAAGAGCGTGTGTAATGAACAATCCTCACTTGGACTTAAGTGCTCAGCAGTATGTACATGAGGAGCTTAATTTAATACAAAATAAATACCAGGAAAGTACTTCAAAATACTCCAATTTAAAAGCCAAAACTTACCTAGGACCTAGGTACCTTACATGTAGATTATACATGCAGATTTACGAAGCCCGTCTTAATCAATATATAAGACGAATTATCTCGGAGCCCTAATTTAATGATAAATGGCGGATAAATGATACAAATACTAAAAACAACCAAGAAAAAAATAGCCATACTGCCACACAACATCAAGGAAAAAGCAAATTTTTGGAAATGAAAACAAATTCAGTATATTTTTAATGCGTGTTTTTTTAAATTTTTATTATTTCACAACAAAATTGCACAAGAAGAGGCATGTCCAATCAGTTTCTGTGCGGATATATATTCTGAATTCTGATCAACATTTTTCATTAAGCTTTTCATCTTACTCAGAATTATTATTTGAATTTTGACTGCACTCCGTTTGACACGTCTGTACTTACTCCTGTAAATTCTCCCCGATTTTAAAAATAGTTGTAGAATAAGCTAGTCGTAGTCGTAAGTGTTGTAAGACATAACTAACATATTGATCTATATATCTGAAAAAGAATTATGGCAGTTTTACTAGTGTTATTACTCGGGGCACTTTTTGCCACAGTTGTATACCAATTTCGGCTGTATGTCCTCCAATATCGGAGGACCAAGAAAATTACAGAGATGGAAGAATGTGTTCACGAAATCCAACCTCTCAAGCAACTTCCAGGTGACTAATAAAATTAAAACTGTAACATAATTATTATACAAATATTAAAATAGTAATACACAATAACATGTTGTTCATCACGTAGCAGAGTAATGTGTATTAATTCAAAATAATATTTCAGCAATTCCATTGTGGACACTTTTCCTTGTGTGGTGGAGATTACCCACATTTCTTCAGTACATAGGTTCAATTGACAGCATCTGCCAAATCAAGTACTGGAAATGGAGGTGAGTTAACATATTTAAATTTTAAACATAATCACTTCAAGAGAACTCCCACAATTTGTGATTAATTTTGAATTTACGTTAATTAAATTAATATCTCTTAAATAAATGTATTTCCATTTTTTCTCTTATAGAATTGCATTCATTAATGATTTTAAGTTGGGCAAAGAATTATTCAAAAATCCAATATTTTGTGGAAAGCAAGTCACTGAGTTATTCCATTCGTACTCTAACGGCGCATACGGTAAATAATATGTTAACATCAAAACCTGATAACGTGAGTGATCTTACAAGATTATTGTAATGGTTTCATAGGTATTGTAACTACGCATGGAAATGAATGGAAAGAACAAATACGCTTTTGCCACCAAGTATTGAAGAAGTTCGGCTTCGGCACGAAGTCAATGGATACAATTATTCAGAACGAAATTGATGACGTCCTCGAAAGTTGGAGACGCACAAGTGGGGCACGTTTCTCTCCGAACAAATCCTTCTATCTCCCCGTACTGAATTCCCTATGGGTGATTCTCACAGGAGAGAGGACTTGTGTCCAGGATACAGAAATTGTACTACTCCTCCATCGTGTGTATCAGTACGTCTAATTTTAGTAATACAAATAGTAATACTTTTAGTGCCAGTAAATATTTAATAGTTAATTAATGCTATATGTTTCCATTTTTTTACTATGTATTTATGTAATCACTAAAACAGTGGATTTCAACAATCGTTCAACTTTCCAAATTCCCTTCTCATCTTGTCAAAAATCACGTATGATGGTGCAGTAAAACTTCACCGGTGGATCCCAATATTCTCGGAAGTTTTGCGTTCAAAAAAAGTGTCATGGACCTTCGGAAACTTTTTCAAGCTAAAATTGAGTCAAGGAAGAAAAGAGGGAAAATGAGTGAGGACCCAAGCAATTTAGTCGACGCTTATTTAAACGAAATTGAGCAGACAACCGACCCAACCTCTGGGTTTTACGGGAGAACGGGAAGTAAGTGCGCATGCGCATGTGTGTACGCTAGTTCTCATACCCAGACAGACCCAGATAAAGTTAGAAATTCAAGAAGTGGAAAGTTATTCAAGGCAATGCAATTTCTTACAATTTCTTTTTAGACCTCAATCTATTAGCGGTCATGACCGACTTTTTTATTGCTGGAGGAGACACGACCGCTAATGAGATTGCGTGGGCGGTGCTTCATCTCATCAGAAACCCGGGAATTCAGGAGAAAATTCGGGAGGAAATCCACTCGGTTGTTGGCTTGGAACGACGTCCATCCCTTCAAGACAAGCAAAAGTAACTACCTACCTACATAGTTTTAAATACTTAGCACTTACAAAAATGAGTTTTTTATAACGTGCTATGTATATCCTATTAATTGGAAATTCTAGAAAAACAAAAGAATATTTTGTCGTTCAAAAGTTGTTGGTTTTTCTAAACGCTTTTTGATTTATTGATGAAGGTGCCCGTACACAGAAGCCTTCCTTCTTGAAGTACTTCGCTTCACCCCGATTGCATCTCTAAGTATGCCTCATGCGACAACCGAGGACACTTTCATTGGACCGTTCTTCATAGAGAAAGAGACTGTTCTAATGCTCAACATTTATAAAATCCATCACGATCCTCAAATATGGGGCGACCCCCAAAACTTCCGTCCGGAAAGATTTTTGAGTGAAGACAAGACAAAAGTGATTAAGCACGAGGCTATGGTTGCCTTTTCTATAGGACAGCGAAGGTGTTTTGGAGAACAACTTGCGCGTGACTCCTTATTTTTATTTGTGGCAGCTATCTGCCAGGAATTCAAATTGAGTCCGGACCCAAACTTAAAAAACGGAATACCGCCACTTTGTGGTCACGGAGCAGGAGTTTATACACCTGCTAAATTTTACATGGTTGCTACTCCTTATTTAGAACACGAAAATTGAATAATATATGTAACTGAACTTACAGCATTGCATAACTTTCCTTCTAACGATACGCAGAGTCCGTCATACTGATGATCACGAAAATCCCATTCTAATGATGATCATGAACCACCGCTCAAAAACTATTGTCTCGTATACATTGGGAATAAGGAAATTTAATTTGTTTTATTTAATATGGGAAAATTATCATCAATAATAAAATGCAAATTAACTAAAGTTTTATACAGCGACATAATCTTTGTTTATTCTCTTCAATGGAGTAGATTCAATTTCGTTTGATTGTATCACCCCATTCGAACCAGTTGAACCATTTTTCAATACATTTATAAAACGTTTTACTTTGTATTAAATGAGGGATGCATACGAAAATATTTTCAAATGCAGGAAATATATTTAGAAAACTAATTTGGGTCCTACGTAAATTAATGAGTCTTTAATTATTGGTAATCAGCTTAGAGGTTATTTTAAGTACCACAACATCCACACAAAATGAACTTGAACAAAATATGCATTGCCAGGGTCAGCGTCGAGCGTCATTAGTATTATTGAATTGAGGGCCAGAAATTGTGGCCAGCAGAGGCAGCCCGGCCGCTGCCTGAATTTTCAAAACACTTGTAAATGGAACATTTAGCACTTTTCAAAAATATGCAAATAGATGATTTTGAGTTTTCAAAAACATACGAAATAAATTATTTTGTACATTTCAAAAACATAGAAATACAACATTTTCCACTTTTCTCAAAACACGTAAACAGAACATTGAGCACTTTTCTGAATCAAGTAAAAAGAACATTTTTCACTTTTTTAAAACATGTAAATAGAACATTTTGATTTACCAAAGAAAACCATCAATAAAATCAAAATAGTGGTTTTTGTATGGAAACAAATTGCTGCCTAAAAGAAATTCCTTCATCCGGCCCTGATTGAATTGCAGCATTGTAGGCAACTAGTTAATTGTCATAACAGAAACCAAAACAGATTAGGGCATTTTCATGGTCATGACCAAACCAACAAAGTGTAGCTAATTCTTAGAATGCATTTTCTGTTTAAGTAAATACGCTAGTTTGCACTCATTATATTAAGTCGTAATTGAGAATTCAAAGGGACTTGAATGAAATCTTAAGAAGGCTCTACTTTTTCTTGTGAAAATGAGTTATACCTACGCAGGTGTTTATACGGTAAAATAAAACATCAAATGATCCATTATTTTGGCAAGTGCTTTATCGGTCTTTTGGTTTCAGTCGTTTCATAGTTGAAGTTTCAGTTTCAAAGTAAATTATAATTTTTATTTGGGCTTAAAGGAATTTTGTTTAACTTCAATTTTTTTTGGTTATTTATTAAATTTTTAGCTTCTGCTTTTCTGCAGCAGCGGCTGGATCCTTCTGTCCTTGCCAGTGTCAGTGCAGGGTGAGAGTGAGAGGATGGTAGTGCGGTCAGTTATAGCTGAAACTGGAGGAGAAAACGAAGCCGAGATCATAAAGAATTCTGCAGATACAAACTTTGATGGAAAAGTCAATGTAGACAAGTTTTCGAATACAAAATATGACAGTGGGATTCATTTAACATATCCATATCATTCCAGTGATGTAAATGTACGGGAGGAGCACAGACATGGACGTCGGCTTTCTAGATCCCCGTTGTAAGCTATATTTTATATTACCTACTTACACAAAATTAAATTTTTATTTTTAAAATTTATTCTGGCAAAGCCTATAGGAGGCATGTAATAGTAATTTCTGCAGTCTCTCCTAAAGTGTGAATATTAAATGGCTTAATATAATACATGTACCTACATATATTAATTTGTAAATTACAGTTTGCTCGACAAGTTAATTGCAAAATTGCAGATTTTGAAATACAAGAAAGCCCTTTGGAAGAGTAAATACTATGGGATTGAACCGGACAGAATTATTATCGTAAAATAAATTATAATTGAAAAATAATAATTTACAAAATTTTAAACATGTACGATGTACCTACATACATAAGTAACGACAACATAATCTACATGTATAACCTATAGACTGTATGTATAGCGTTCCCGTCCCGTATCCCAGTATTGTACCAATTTAAAAATCCAAAAATGTTTTCAAAAATGAATCAGCGTGTGTAGGATTGTTAGGATTAGATGCTGTGTATATTTAATTTATTTTAATTTTTTTTCTTCAGCCTTGCAATGACACTCGACAATATTTTTACTACATACCTAGTAATGTTAAATTTAGATTTAAATTTAAATAAATAATGTGCATTTTCGGCGTTAAAATTAAAGTACAATTTATTAAATTTGTCTTTTTTACAAGGAGTAATTATACCGCATTTCATATAATAGTACACGGGCCCTTAAAAGACCATGGATGTGAGTGGTAGTAGTAGGAATTTAAGGGGGGACTACACTTCTAGCGGTTAATTCCCAGGCCTTGCCTGAGCATATAAGTATCCATTTAATTTTTTTACAGTATCTTCTACTGACACTGACGATGAGTATCTAGCGACTGACTAACAGAAAATACAAAAAACGTTTTTCAATTTGAAACTATGCATTTTTGAAAAATTGATCTTTTACCATTGCGGTAAATGGGGAAGTCTCGACAACCCAAATTCGGCGCCCAAATAATGGAACTTGTAGACTGAAATATGAAAAAAACTATTCGTCAGTCGCTGGAAAATTGTTCAAACTTCTCATAAAATCAATCAGTTTGAACGCAATTGCTACCAAATTTTCTGGGAATTCGCACGAAATTGTGTCCTATGTTTTCCATGAGGCAGTCATAAAAACTGCGTGCGATGTGAAGAAATGGACAACTGTAAGGGAATGACAAATATTAGTAAAATTTCGTAATCGGCGTTAAACTTAAACATCGTTTTGATTCCTCATTAAACTTAAACATGGTAAAGGGGATACATGCTGTCAAGACAACACTTGGAGTGGGGAAATGAGAGTAGATACCAACGTTTTACATCAAAGCAATCATCCCCAAAGTGCCCCAAACTGCTAAAATATGAGATTGCGTCAGCTGTAAAAATAATGATTTATTTCGACGCCGCTTGGTTATTTAACATCGATTGGAGTTGATTTCTCGTAGTGGTAGAGTGTAATGTTGCATCTTTTATAAGATACCAAAAAAAGGTGTAGTCCTCCCCTTAAGGGGAGGACTGCACCTTTGTTTGGTAACTTATGAAACATGCAACATAACACATTACCACTACAACGTATAAACACCAAGCAATGTTAAATAACCAGGCGGCGTCGAAATAAATCATTATTTTTATACCTAATAAAATCTCATATTTATTGTAAACAGCAGTTTGGGGCGTTTTAGGGTTAATTACTTTGATGTTAAATACTGGTGCTATCATTTCCCCCCTCCGAAATTTGTCTTGACAGCGTATATCCGATTGTCCATGTTTGCATTTAATGAGGAACTAAATGTATGTTTAAGTCCAACGCCGACTACGAGATATTACTAATATTTGGTGTTTCAGACCATTGACCATTTCCCAATTGCGCACGCAGTTTTTATCACTGCCTCATGGAGAACATAGGACTTGAAATTTTGTGTAAATTATTAGAAAATTTTGTAGCAGGTGCATTCAAAATAAATTTTACTATAGATAGCTTGAACAATTGTCTAGCGACTGTCGAAGAGTTTTTGTCAGATTTCGATATGGAAGGTATTTTATTTGGGCGTCGAAGATGAGACTTCGGGATGTCTACATATAAAACAAGGTTAAAAGTTTCATATTTCAAAAATCTTTAGTTTCACATTGAAAAACTTTTTTCCAGTTTTCTCTTCGACAGTCGTTAGATATTACCTTTTAGTTACTGTAAAAAAAATAAATGTATACCTATATGTCCAGGCAAAGCCTAATAATTTACCGCTGGATGTGCAGTCCAACCCTTAAGACTGTAAAATTAACTTCCATAACATGAAAACTCTGGATTTGTTACAAAAATCATTTCTTAATCATTACGATTATTTGGGTAACTTCAATGCCGTTTAAGTTTAAGAATGGTGTTCTGCCGCAAACGTAGGAAGAGGTCGGTTTAATTCTTCTATTGTTTGTCAATAAGTTGACACTTGGCTATACACCCATTTGTAAAGTTTGGTGGGAGGACCAACTCACTAATTTAGAATGGCCAAATTGAATACAAATGAATTTTTGGCGCGGTCGTATGACACTTTTTATCTACGCCATGTCTCGTATTGAGAAGAAATATTTTTTTTAAATCCTTTAAAAATTAAAGGTCGGAGCTGCTGGGAGTTGAACCAAGTGGCCCGTTAACAAACATATAGAATCGAGTGTCTCTTCATTCGGCTTCCAAATTAGATCCACTGAAAGTTGCCTTCTTTCATTAGAAGGCTGGGCGGTTGAGTAGGGCTTAAGGCCCGGCGTTAACGGGCCACTGGGCTCAACTCCCAGCTCCGACCTTTAATTTTTAGTGGATTTTTAAACAAATATTTCTTCTCAATACGAGACATGGCGTAAATAAAAAGTGTCATACGACTGCGCCAAAAATTCATTTGTATTCAATTTGGCCAATCTAAATTAGTGAGTTGGTCCTCCCACCAAACTTTACAATGTATTATTATACTCAATTATACACCCTTTTGGCCTATGAGTCAGACTATGACCAGATCTATAGGCATCAGTGCAGTAACTTGGAAGCGAAATCCCAAAAAATATTTTTATTTTGGTCACTAATCGAAATTAAAAATAGTCAAAATTAGCATGTGATTATACGAGGAACGAGAATCCTCCCATGTTTGGTGGGTAATTGCATCTAAATGAAAACGAAAATACGGAATATCTCTTCTGGAGTGTCTCTTAGGCAAATGTATAGCCTACTCAAAAATGTGAAAATATTGCATGTAGGGGTCACCAAAATTTTGATCTATTTGTTCGAAATTTTGTCCCTATGTTGGTAACGAGGCACTTACAAAACCCTAGTGTTAAGAGTTGCGGTGGGGCAATGTATGGAGACCAAGAGAAGTAGTAATTTATGAAACGGCGTTGAACTGAGTCATTTATATTTGCTATGCCTTTGTATTGCACTTTTCAACGCTGTCAGTCATTGAGCCAGTGAGAAAAATACCTCCAACCAACAATCGGGATTTAACAAATTAGTTCCATATTCGGAAATTAGAAGAATGAATATAAATTCTATAATGAAAAATTTGTAAAAAATACATTATTCCTTATTACCAAAAATCATTAAAGCTTTGGGGCTAATATTGAACAGCGGTTACACGTATTTATTTATTATTCTTTAAGACAGACCATAGGTCCAGAGGTAACAAAGTAGTAAAAAAAGTAAAAAAGAATTATATTCTGTATTTCTTAAGGCTATTTCTAGTTAATATGATGGCTGGCTTCTTGTTTGATTAGACCCAGCAGATTACCATCCTCAGCAAATTCAGCTAGCCAATACTTCCGAGTTGTAGATGCTACTAATGATGGTGTTCTGGGATTCACGGATTCTATTCATCAATGACGACTTAGCAGCATGTATAACTTCGGTTAGGTTGGGGATATTGTTTTCCAGAAACATTTCAGTAGCACTTCCGTCTCTTCTGTAACCACAGATTATACGAAAAGCATCATTGTAAGCTACTGTTGTTCGATGAAGCTCCGATTTCAGGGGGTTCCATAGACTACAGCAGTAAATAGTAGAGAGATACGTTCGGAAGACGTATTGTAAAAGCGTACCTTTTATAAGTTTACAGTATATAGGCCCAGTCCCCCCCCCCCCTTTAATAGTGCACAATTTTATTCAACACACCATTAAGGATCGTCCACAAATGGTGTCATTTGCAAAATCCCAATTTTTAGGACGGTATAAATTCCATGCCGTCAGCTTAAACATTGCTTAAATAGTGATATCTTTAGGGTGGATGTCATCAACGGACGAGTAGCACCATTGACCCCACCGATGACGTCATTTGCGGACGATTCCTTATATTATGGTAAATAATACTTTCGTGTCCATGTTACATGTAAACGGTCTAAAGAATTATTTATGTTTTTGCTTCAACGCCGTTTAAAATATTAGGTGAAGCTTTTATAATCTCCCACCATAATAGGTGTATGACATTGGTCTGTTCATGTCTGAAATTGCAGAAGACTGACTTATGTCATACACTTGTTCAATAAATGCATAAATCCGCTAAAAACACTTGGATCATTTAATTTTGATTTATAACACTTTTACTTTTTTTCAACTTTTTAAACAATTTTAAATGTCTCATTAAAAATGGGTAGAGATGTTATTGTTATTGTAGCTGTCTTTTTGTCATTCGTGGATCTCATAAATATAGAATTGCCACCGCTACTATTTCGACTTAGACAGTGACGAATCATTGTAGCGTATGTCCATAAGAAAAGTATCATTAATCTTTATAGTTAATTCCAAACACATAATATAGTATGATATAAACAAGGGCTAAAGCCCTTGTTTAATGGCAGCCTTAACAGCAATATTAAGCAGTTTGATTTAGTTGAATGTGTCATTAAATCTTATATAAATTTTTCCCGCGTAAACTTCATACAAAAAAATACTTTAAATTCAGGTAACATAACGTTAGTTAACATTGACGCAAAATTTTTAAAGTTTAATTTTGAAATTGCAAATTTAAATTTAATTGCAATTAAAAAAATAGAAGTACTAATTTTCGATTTTAAAGGAATGTTTTAGTTTTTAAAATGATGTATTGTATATTTTATTCTGTTGAGTAACTCAAAAGTCAATCAAATCATGTAGATAGGTAGGAATAGGGGAATAATGAAAATTTGAATTTCCCGCCAAACCTAAAATGTCAAATTTCGACCGGTAACTCTCTGCAACTATGGACAAGTGATAGATCAAAATGACGGCAATTAAGAGTAGAATAATATGTATTATGATTGACGCGCAAATTATCAAAGCTTTAATTTAATATTGCAGATTTAAAGTTAATTATAATTAAAACAAATAGTAAATTAAATAATTTTAAATTTTCAAAGAATTTCATATTTTTTATTTTTTACGAGCTTCAAAATGACATATCGCATGTCTAATTCAGTTGAGAATTGCCAAAGGTTGCTAAATTATGTGGATAGGTAGGAATAATGCTGTACAAATGTACAGTATTTCAACTTCAACATTATAAGTTTTAAGGAATTACAGCTACTACGAAAAAAAGACGTGAACTTCCGTGTAATATATATAATGTGTGACATATCATCTGTGAAGAATCAAAATTACCCATATCCAATTTTAGATAGAATCAAACTGAGCTATGTCAAATATCATTAAAAATAAATGAAATAGATGTATCAAATATTGATTACACGTTTTTTAAAAGTGCAAAATGTTTTGGTTGCATGTTTTTTGAAAAGTGTAAAATGTTCTATTTATATTTTTTTCGAATAGTGCAAAACTTTTCTATTTACATGTTTTTGAAATGTGCAAAATGTTTTATTTGCATGTTTTCGAAAAGCCCTAACCTTTCTATTTACATGTTTTTAAAATTACAAATTGTTCTAATTCCATGGCATGGTTTTAAGAGCAATGATATGTTGACTATTTTGTAGATAGTGGATTTTGCATTTAGCTAAAACTGGATATGGGTCATTTTGATTCTTCACCGATGATATCTAAGGTAAAACACTGTTGTCAAAAAAAGGTTAAACAACAAAAGTACACAAGGAAATGGATCTAATGCAATATCCATGTTCACAAAGTGACGAAAGCGATTTATTTATTCATTTCAGATTAAGTCTATAGCGAGTTTTTGATTTTTTTGAATTTTGTTGTTGTCTCGCCTCTTGCCATTTACAAAAAAGTGTCCTTTGTAAAATGTACAGATTGCATAATATATATATTATTGGCATAACACTGATTGTCAAATTATAAATAATAGGTTCAATGAAGAACCATTGTCGATATTTTCGAAGGGGCAATCACAGACACAAGATAAAATTATTGGTGGCAAAGTGCTTTTATAATAGAATAGATAGAAATTAAGAAACTGGATTCGTAACCTTTATAAGTATAAAACAATTTTACAAATTTCCACGTTCATGGTGACGGTATAAAGCCTTATGCAGTGCTGTCTAATAATGCACAATACAATCATCCCCACACACACACACACACTTTGAAAAGCCAGTCCAACATGAGGCATGTAGTGCAGCGTGAAATAACTTCCTTCTCATTCATTCATATCGTCAACTTGTCTGACGTCTGACTTGATCATAAGATTGACGGTAACTTACTGACTTGTTGAATAACAACAACAAAAAACTAAAGATTACACCAGAAATGGAGCTGATAACAAATGCGAGTGCATTTAACCTTTAACCCTCAACCGTATTAGGGTGAAGGCAATACTCGTGAACTTTTATTTTTACAATTTTAGTCATTCCATCCATGAACTTTACACGGGTTCGACTAGACTGCAAAGTAATACATTTTAACATTGTAGTGAAAAAAAACGTATTAATCCTTAAAAATTTAAACTTTTACAACTTTTATAGTGTGATTAAAATTAAAGTGTAGAATTAAAGCAATTAATAATTAAACTAATCGAAATGTAGCTATATTTTTAGTCATCGTTAACTACTACAAGTCATTGCCAATTTGCCAATTTTAATTTTTAATACAGTGGTATTACAAAGCACGTAGTGGAATGTCAGTGGAAAATAAATTTTGGTTCTGTGTGGTTTATTGGTTCTTGATTTGGGGGGATCACAATGGGGCGAAGAGATTTCTTATGGCTGATACAGTGGACGTAAATGGCAGTAGTAACAACAGCACCACGAATAACATTACTACAAGCGGAAATAGTACCCTTATTAAAAAATATCCCCACATTATTCTGATTATAGCCGATGATCTGGTATTATACCCGCATTTGAATTTTTTACAATCCTTTTTGTGTTTTTACTAGATTTACTAGATTTTTTTTTTAAATAAATCAAAACTTCATTTTGTGATAGTTTGACTTACTTATGTATTTGTAATGATTATTGTTTATCTTTTAACAATGATTTTGTGTGTATATTACATGTTTCAGGGATTTAATGACGTCAGTTTTCACGGATCTCCCCAAATCCCCACTCCAAATTTAGATGCTTTAGCATTTTCTGGGATTATTTTAAATCAATATTATGTCTCACCCATTTGCACACCTTCCCGCAGCTCACTCTTCACGGGGAAACATCCTATACACACAGGTAACTTGATTCTGTAGAATTTATCAAATATATTTATAAAGTGTAGAATTGAACTAATTATTGAAAAATTGAATAATAATATTGTAGGAATGCAGCACAACGTAATATATGGAACAACCCCGTACGGTCTATCCCTGGAGGAAAAGTTATTACCCGAGTACTTGAAGGACTTAAACTACAGGACACATTTAGTGGGGAAATGGCATCTAGGACATTTTCGCAGAGCCTACACACCCACGTGTCGAGGCTTTGATAGTCATTTTGGACACTGGACGGGTCATAAGGATTATTATGATAATATGGCCGAGGAAAGTAATGTACGGTTGATATAGTTCTATTCTGAGTAGTAAACCCTACATGCATTTGACTAAAACATATTTTGAATTAAGCGTGAATTTGGCTTTTGAATTAAGTGTATAGTATTTTATTTTGATTTTTTGCTTTTAAGCCACAAGCTTGGGGTTACGACACAAGACGTAATTTTGAAGTCAGCTACGACCACTGGGGAAAGTACACAACGGACATTTACACGGAAGAAGCTGTTTCCATTATAAATAACCATAGTCGCTATTTTGTGAAAAATGAGACTAATAAGCCAAATTCACAGCCTCTTTTCCTCACTTTGTCTCATACTGCTGTTCATTCCGCGAATCCATACAAACTCCTTCAGGCGCCCAGAGATGAACTTGCCAAATTCTCTCATATTAAAGACATTGCCAGGAGAACTTACGCCGGTACACGTTTACTTTATCAATTAACTAGTTTAATCACATTGTCTTATGTGGTAGTCAAAACTTGCATACATATTTCCTTTAAAACGAGAAACTATTACCAATTATCTCTTACTGATAAACTCAGCTCCTCTGAACTATAAGACTCTAACGACGTTGAAGCTGTCCAAAAAAATAATCAGTCAAACGTTATCTGTGTGGCAAATGGCAAATCAAAACTTTTCATATTCAACAATAATAAGTTTGAAGCCTTTGTTCCCAGAAACCTTAAACTGCCAATTTTAGCAACAATGGTGATGGCAGAAATTTTGTTACTCGTTCACCAACCAAGTAATTGTTTAGGCCCGACGCCACTAATAAACACAAGTTTAGTAGGCTCGTACGGCCCCTATCCAACTATTCACTTCTGCTGTGTGTGTTTAGACTCTTCCTCTCGGCGCGTCATAGGATGTAATTTCGAGCTATTTCCCAGCCAATTTCAGAAAATTTTAAAATAATGTTTTTGTCCAAACACCTATCTAGAGAACCTCTGAGAGTTTTGTTTGATTTATTATTTATTCCTTGCCAGTGTTTTGTTAAGCGCTCAAAGTTGCCGGGTTTCGAAATCCCATAAGACTTAACGCTAAAAATTTCGATTTTTAAATAATTGTAACTCGTAGCAGGGACACAAATTTTGATATTTTCTTTCGAGGTTTCCTAGATATTTCTAAAAATATGTGAGAAAAAATATAACATGTCCCACGCCTCTACAGGCTTATCGTTAGAGCGCAAAGTTCTTCTGGCTCCTCCTTAATATCTACTTAAATTTCAAGCGAAGAGGATAGCTCGTTATGTATATTATCAATTTTTCTTACTTTTTATTTGCAAATTTTTCTAAATGCATGATTCATCATATATTTTTTATTAAAAATAATAACTAACAAAAATATTTTTAAATTCTGAGTGCATATATATAAAACATTTGGATTGTAGCTCAAAGTGGATATGGGTGGTTTTAAATATTCACTAATGTTATAATATGTATATGTGGTAGTCCAGGAGCCGATTAGTCCATTGGCCCAATGGACTAGGCCACAAGCTCAGATCTCGTGGCCTAGTCCAGGAGGTCAGTCCACAAGCTCCCGTTTCTCTCTCTCCTTTTCTTCCTCTGGACTAGTCCATGGGAAGAAACTTAAAGTTATATTGTAATGATTCATGCACATCTGATGCAGCTTAATAATGCAACGTCAAATTAACAAAACATTTCCAATTCAAATAGGTTTCTCTCTCCGTTTCTTCTAATGGGAACGTAGTATAATAATTCATGCATATTTATTCATGTCAAAATAAGATAAAACAACTTCGAGTATTACATCTGCCACACTAAATGCAATCGCTTTAGTCCCACCATAGAATTCAAGATGGAATCTGAGTTTATGCGAGAGCTGACAAAAATAAGAAATAATCCAAAGTTTCGTAACAACGTAACCTCAACGGGGGGAAGCAGTGACTCGGAGGAGGGAGGGAGTGGCGTGGAGGAGGATGGGAGTACCTCAACGGGGGGAAGCAGTGACACTGAGGAGGGAAGGAGTGACCCGGAGGAGGGAGGGAGTGGCGTGGAGAAAGTGGGTGAGAGTACATCAGTGGAGGTGGGTGGGAGCACATCTGCGGGTGACTTGGTTGCATCTGACTCTGATCTGGAGCACGTTCCTGATGATGTCGATGGACGACTCCCTTGTGTATTGTACACTAAAAAACCACCGCAACTATGGGCGATTGCATATAAGTCTACAGTTGTATCAAAGCAAAAGAACTTCGCATATTTTGATATAGTTCATGTACTCCATGTGAGCAATTGTTACTACAATAACGATTGTGCTATAAGAAAGGGAATGTGTATTCTGTGGCCTAAAATACAGTACTCAGAAGACCTTGGATCGAATATGAAGTCTGTATTCCAGCGGTTGCCAGGATTGTACAATTACTTAAGAAATAGAAATGACCAAAGGGACAAGTACAATCAGTCAAGAATTGAAAAAAATATTCAAATTGGTGATACTGTAGGCATTCGTATTCCTAAAGTGGACCGGTCCAATACATGCCCTAGTTTGCTTCCATGCCAAGCTGGAATAATTGATAAAAATTTGCATGAGGATAAGGTAACGATTTGGAATGGACCAACTGTTGACTTCTCACTTGCTTCAAATTCATATATTAAACTAACTGCAGCGTACAGATCTACAACGACCTATTCGGCTTCGGTGGCATCGTCAGTTTGTAATTGTAAAAGTACCTCCATAACGAAGCGCTGTTCATGTAAGCGAAACAAGATACCATGTGGAACCAAATGCCACCCTCATTCTTTCCTCTGTATCAATATCAATGAGTAAATATTTAATTTTTTCATTTTATGTACCTAAATAACTATTGATAATTATTTTAAGCTTCTTAAGATGTTGGAAGTTGAATGCTGAGCAATATTTTTACGGGTGTTGAGTCGTTTATATCCTTTATTGAGGTATTCAAGGCTGTTAAATAAAACAACTAAATTGAAATTGTGTTGTTTTTGGTCATTTCCTATTATTTTGACATTTCATTATTTAGTTGCATCAGCGGTGCATGAATTATTATTTTTTTTTGTAAGTTTCTTCCCATGGACTAGTCCAGAGGAAGAAAAGGAGAGAGAGAAACGGGAGCTTGTGGACTGACTCGTGTGGACTAGGCCACGAGATCTGAGCTTGTGGCCTAGTCCATTGGGCCAATAGACTAATCGGCTCCTGGACTACCACATATATATCTACATTGTTAATTGGTATACACATTATTTAATTCATAAAATGAATGCAGCTATGTGTACTTACTTAATTAAAATATTTTATGAAAAAAATCCCTAAATTCCAGCAATGGTCTCAAAATTGGATGAGTCAGTGGGGAAAATTGTGAAGGTTTTAGGAGACTTACAAATGCTTCAGGATTCCATAATTATTTTTACAACGGATAATGGTGGTCCAGCCGCTGGCTTTAATGGGAATGCTGCTTCAAACTGGCCTCTCCGCGGGGTACAATACGAAATTAATGTTTATTTACAATTAAATTATTTATTATTATATAATTTGTATATATTGTTAATGAAGAAACAAAATTGACCACTTCCATTTTTTAATGTATTTAATTGTGTAAAACATTTTTGGGGCACAATAAGAAAGTACCGAAACTATTCGCTTTTTATGTCGAAAAATGGAGAAGAGCAGTTTTGCATCTTCAGTAACGATATACTATAGCTTTTAGTTGATTAAATATGAAAATATGGGAACACTACTTCCACACAGGTTAAAAACACATTGTATGAAGGCGGCGTTCGTGGAGCGAGTTTCATTTGGAGTCCACTTTTGAAATCCAAGTCTCGAGTTTCGAATCAAATGATGCACATTCAGGATTGGCTCCCCACAATCATGGCTGCACTCGGTGAAGATATTCCAAAAAATACAACTAAACTGGATGGTCTCAATATTTGGGATGCTTTCAATTCCCCTCAACTCCCGTCTCCACGAACAGAATTTTTGCACAATATCGATGAAAGTTACGGGAACGAAGGACTTCGATTTCGGGAATGGAAACTTTTGCATGGTAGCACTTTATTCTTTTACACTTTTTTTGTTCCAGCAACTTCGATTTCCATTATTAACTTCTGAACTATCCAGCAGAACAAAAGAACAGAATTTATGTATATAATCAGGGCCGGATAATGCGGCCAGCGTAGGCAGCCCCCGCTGCTTGAATTTTCAAAAAGCATATAAATGGAACATTTTGCACGTTTCAAAAATCTGTAACAAGAATTTTTTGACTTTTCAAAAACATTGCAAAATAAATTTTTTTGTAAATTTCAAAAACATGGAAACAAAACATTTTGCACTTTTCAAAAACATGTAAATAGAACATTTTCCACTTTTTTCAATCAAGTAAAAAGGACATTTTGAACTTTTCTTTTTCTAAAACATGTAAATACGATATTTTGCTTTACTAAAGAAAACCATTAATAAAATCAAATGGTGGATTTTTTATGGATACAAATTGCTGCCCGAAAGCAATTCCTTCGTCCGGCCCTGTGTATAATATTTTTTGTGCTAATTTGTTTGACATCATTTATGGACCATCCCCTAATTATTCGGTGTCGGCAGGAACAACATACGATGGAAAATGGGACGACTGGTACGGCCCCTCAGGTTTCGAACCAGACGCAATAAGCAGGTCACTCAGTCAAAGCTTGACTTTTGATGGGAATTCAAGTAACACGGTTGACCCACTGATCTATGAAACTACAGAAAAGGATGCAGATGAAGATACTTCTGATTCATCCATAGATGAAGATTTAATAATTAACACCAGAAAATATTCCTACTTGGAAAACAGTGATGCGGGACAGGCCATTCGAAATCTGGATTCTAATTTATGGCCAAATAATTCCGTGTTGACGAGTCTCCAGGCAGAAGCCCGTGTCAGTTGTGACAATGACCAAGAAGACAGCACCGAAACAAAAACTGAGATAGAAATAAAAACAACCCCTTGCAATCTAAAATCCGGAGAGATTTGCCTCTTCAATGTGGTCACGGACCCCTGTGAACGGAACAATTTAGCCAAGGCGATGCCTGACTTGGTCAAGCAACTTACAGAACATTTAGACGAGTACAAACGATCAGCTGTTCCCCCACGGAATCAGATCAAAGATCCACGAGGCCAACCAAAGTTTTGGAATTACACATGGACCAATTGGTTCGATTTTCTGGAGCCAGCAGAACCGCATATGCTGTCATTTACAAATAATGCAAAAGAGTTGTCTTGCATCTAGTGCCCATGTATTAATAATACAGATTATATAATTATGATTAAATTTCTATTAATAGTTATTATCTAATCTAATTTAAAACTTTAAAAATAAATGTTGACTGTAATTAGTATAACTGCGATAAATATACCATACATTATAGCATGACTATTTTTAAGATTTCTACGATTATTTCTTGAAATGTTTTTCGCTAATAAATATCATTTTTTATGAGATGTTTATTTCTTTCTACGTACTATCTACATAGTATGGAGCTATGTACTTAATGCAATGTTGAGTATTTTAGTTTAAATTCTTATCGAAATCAGACCAGCACCAGGAACAGACATAAAATGACATAATAAAATATCGTCTGTGAAGAATCAAAATGGCCCATTTCCATTTCGAGCTAGAATTAAAATGAGGAAATAAGTTCATAATAAAACTCTAAATAAGTTAATTACGTAAAATGTTAAATTTAAATTTTTGAAAAATGCAAAATGTTCTATTTACAAGATTTTAAAAAGTGGAAAATGTTTTATGTACATGTTTTTGAAAAGTGTGAAATGTTCTATTTACATGTTTTTGAAAAGTGCAAAATTTGTTATTTACATGTTTTTGAAAAGTGTAAAAGTTTCTATTTACATGCTTCCACGCTCATGATATTTCAATTTTTGTAGACATTACATTTTTTATTTAGCTAAAAATGGATATGGGACATTTTGATTCTTCATTCAGACGATATGATACTGATACTACTCATACATCATTTTGAAGCTCTTGAAAATATAAGTTCGTTCAAAATTGAATGCACTAATTTGCCTTTTTGGGGGGGGGGGGGGGGGGGTTTGTCAAAACAACAATTGATTTTTTTTTAAATTTTTTCTAAAAGTTATCAAGAACTTAATTGTGAACATCAAAATAATTACATTGGTAGGGATCGTCCATAAATGATGTCATCCTTAGAGTAAGTGGGTCTAGTCGGGCATTGATGACAAGCCATGTTAAATATTGCCGTTTACGTAATTTTAAAGTAGTGGTAAGGGGGGTGGGTAGGTAAAAAGGATTGGTAATTTTTGTGACATCATGTATATATATATATCATCCCTCAACCTCATGGCTGTTTGAGTTTGAAATCAGCATAGTTGTGGGAAGAGAAATTCCCGCCATGTAGCACATCTACATACAAAATGTATTCGTGAGTGACGTTAAAGTTGCCATCAATATCCTGTATTTCGTGAAAGAAAGATGTATATGATATTTTCGAATGTTTTGCAATTCTAATCATCACTCTTGATATCATGATTTTCAGAAATAAAAGTATCGAACGGTGTGAAAATTAATCTCGTATCTTTCAACCTACCGGAAGCAAATCCGTGTATCTTTCCAATACTTTTTTCTGAAATCAAATCCGTGTATGTATTTCCAAAAATGTTTAAAAGCAAACCCGTCTATATCATTCCACTGAAATATCTAAAGACACATACGGTTTTGCTTTTAGACGTCTTTTTCGAAATATATTTAATACGGATATGCACTCAGAAAACGCCAGAAATAAGATACAGACTTACGTCTACGTTCTACACTATTTTACGACAAGGCATGAAGCTATAGTTAAACATCAGTATCAATTATTCATATTTAAAGAAATGGAAACCAACTTTCGCCTTCACCTAACGATAAGGTTGTAAAATTTCACGTTTAAAAATGAACAGGAAGCTTAACATAATTTAACACGGATTTGCTTATCACTGCATTCCACAGGTGCAGACCTAAAAAAGCAGGTGGTTTGTGTTGATTTAAATATGAAAGTATGTAAGTAGGTACCTTGATAATTATGCCTAAAAACTGACACTTGCAACTTTATTTTAATATTGAATTCTTGTTTTTGAATTTTACATTAGGGATCGTCCACAAAGGACTTCATCAAAAAGTCCTCATTTTTATGACCCGATGACCCACCTGCCATCAGCTTATTATAAGCATTACATAAATGCCTATCTTTAACATTCGATGTCGTCGTAGTTGCCATAAGTAGGCGCGCTCACTCTACAGATGACGTCAGTCCTGAACGATCCCTAATGCTATTATTGCACACCTTATCTTTTTTGATATGATGGAATTATTGGTATGACACATTGTTTTAAATTTTTAAGACACAGAGATTATTTTTGAACGATTATGACTTCACTATTTAATTGCGGCAAGTCTGCAATTTCAATCAGATCTTGTGACAGGTGTGACGTGTGACAAAAGTGTTATTGACATTGGCAGCCGACAGGAGCAGAACCAGGACCAGGACAGACGCAAGGGAGGAGGCTATGGAACTACGCGGATACGGATTTACTGATATAATTCTATGGGATTATTTGTTTTCGTCATTGAGGATTGCGGATACATTCCTCGCTGCCTTTTGTTCCAAGCTAAAGTATTACAGATAGACAACTTAAATAAAAATATCGTACCAATTACCAATGCAATGTATTTTGCTGTATCTGCACTA
Source organism: Dicyrtomina minuta (assembly GCA_949802685.1). Lineage (NCBI taxonomy): Eukaryota > Metazoa > Arthropoda > Collembola > Symphypleona > Dicyrtomidae > Dicyrtomina > Dicyrtomina minuta. The sequence goes on along the minus strand of OX461808.1, from coordinate 61,425,107 downwards.
TTCCGTTATTATATATATACTTTCGTCAGGTCTCCTCTTGCATATTGTCGGTGAAGAATAAAAATGACCCATATCCATTTGTAGCTAAAAGAATACCCGCTATCAATAAAAGTACTGAAATATTATTATGTCTTGTAAGCATCTAAATAGAACGATATGCAATTTTCAAAAAAATGTAAATAGAACATTTTACAATTTTCAAAAACATGCAATTCGAACATTTTGGACCTTTTCAAACACATGGAATTAGAAAATTTTTCAAAATCATGAAATTAGAGCATTTTGCACCTTTTCAAAATCATGGAATTCGAACATTTTGGACCTTTTCAAAAACATGGAATTAGAACATTTTGCACCTTTTCAAAATCATAAAATTAGAACATTTTGGACCTTTTCAAAATCAAGGAATTAGAACATTTTGCACCTTTTCAAAATCATGAAATTAGAACATTTTGCACCTTTTCAAAAACATATAAATAGGACATTTTACGTTTTCAAAAACTTCTAATTAACATTGCACGCATGTTTCTCATTTTTTTTTTATGGCATAGCTCATATTTGGTTGTAGCTTAAATTGGATATGGGTAATTTTGGTTCTTCACAGACGATATATATGTGGGATTACAAATAGGATCTATGATTGGGCTGGGAATTCTGGTTCGATAATGAAAACGAGAACGATAGCGATAGCGATAATGAATGATATATCCGAGTTAAACTCTTGAGCTTATAATGTCAATAAAATTGATAAGATAAAATAGAAAAGAACACGCTACTTTCACACGTGTGATTTTGATTTACAACCTCTGGATTTGTTTGTCTAGTGTTATTTAAGCCCAGTGAGTCCGGTCACTTTGAAAGTTTTAAAATTGCTCAATAATCCGCAGAGGATCTACTAAACAGTATTATAATTTGATATAAAATCCTTAAATATTTTTGACTTAGTTTTCAGTTATGTGTATGACGGTGGGACTTGTAGTTGCTTCACATTATTTCGGACTTGGAGACATGATGGAGAGTGTGGGCATTCCAACGTGGGTTCTTTTCACAACTTTGATTGCGATTTGGATCACTTATGTTTACTGGTAAAAATTTTTTTTCCTAGAGGATATATTTTTTCATTCAGAATTTTTTTAAAATTTATTATAATGTAATAATTGATGATGTATTTTGTTTTTAATGAAGGAGTCGTAAACGTGTTTTAACGCAATGGAAACGAATGGGCATCGATGGACCAGAGCCAAATTTTTGGTTTGGAAATGTAAAAGAATTACAATATGGGAGGCTGGTAAGACGAAGGCTTTTGAAATTTCTTTAAAACATTTTTTTATTCAAATTATGTTTAATGAAAAATGTTTCATTTTTGAATTCTTGAATATTTTACATTTAAAATTTACCTAATGTAAAAAAATATTTTGTATATATAGGACACACTGGACGTGTTGGATCGCTGGAGTAAAAAGTATGGACGCGTTTTCGGTTATTTCGTGGGTCTCCGACCCCAACTTCAAGTTACAGATGCAGACATTGTTAAGGAAGTTTTTGTGAAGCAATTTTCAAAATTTCTTAATCGACCCGTAAGTCAGAGTTTTTTTTTAAGTTTAGGTTAATCATAATCATACAATCTTTTTGATGGCATCTTTTTAAAATGCGTGAATTATTTGGAATTTTCAAAAAATATGTAAATAGGTCAATTTGCACTTTTCAAAAATGTTCAAATAAGACAATTTGCACTTTTTTAAAATGCATAAATCGAAGATTTGACAAATTTTTCAAAATATGAGTCAATATAACAATTCGCATTTTTCAAAAATGTGTAAATAGAACAAGTTGCACTTTTTAAAAATGTTTAAATACGACAATTTTCGCACTTATCAAAAATGCATAAATCGAACATTTGACCAACTTTTCACAAAATGTGTAAATAGAACGATTTGTACTTTTCACAAATGTTTAAATAGGTTAATTGGTACTTTTCTAAAAATCTGTAAATAGAACATTTTATACTCTTCAAATATTTCTAAAAACAACAATTAGGACTTTTCACAAATGTGCAAAAATGGCAATTTGAATTTTTCAAAAACATGCACAGACCTAAATAGAATAGTTTATTACAATAATTAACGTTTTTTGAATAATATTTTTTATATCCTTATTTTAACTTTGACAGGACACACAGCGAACAGAGCATAATTTAGTCCGTCTGCGTGATAATCCATGGAAGGAAATTCGGCGGATTATGAACCCTTCGTTCACATCTAAAAAATTAAAACTGGTAAGAAAAAGAAACTACCAACAAAAAAGAACTAAAAACAACTACTACGCACATATCTGCACAATACGTATCACAAAAAAATGTCTCGGTGATTAAATTCAAATTCAATTTTGTACCACTAAAATTAACTTGTATAACTTTTAAATTCCCCAAATTAATAAAGCTCTCCCACATGATGAACGACGTGGAAGATATCATGATTGAAGTAATTGATGAGAAAATCGCTGCGAAAGAAGACATTCCAGCGTACAAAACAGCGACGGGTCTCACATTTCAAATTATTACCAAAACTGCTTTTGCAATGGATGTTGACTGTCAGCGAAATGAAAACGTGAGATATTTAAAAAAATTACAAAAATACCTCGAACAAAAATTCCATCGATTTTCCTACATAATAAATACCTGTAGCCTATAGCCTATAACCTATATATGTAAATTACATTACGCATTATAAATTAAAAATTAATGTATTTTTTCATACTGTCAAATTCTATAGGATGAAATGTACTTGAACGCCAAAGCCTGGCTCACCTACCCCTTCAGCATTCTCATGTTCCTCATCAACATGTTTCCTGGTCTTGCAGGACTTTTCCGCTTTCTTCTCAGATTCCAACCTAATTATGGTATTTGGGATAAAATCAGTGCAGACATTTTGGGCCGAATTAATTACAGACGGAAACATCCAGATGTAAATACCAAAAAAAGCTATCCTCGTTTTTATTTTTTTTATTTTTCCTTTATTACAGCTGCATAATATAATTTCAAAAATTTTGATTTTTTTAGATACTGAAAGGAAGGCAAGATTTATTAGGTCTGATGCTGGAGGCAGCTGAGGGGAAGCACGCTCACGAAATGACGAAGGAATTAACAGAAAATATTTTACACGAAAACGAGTCTGACGGTGATCAATTACCAAGCGGGAAAAAACATTCCGAGAATAATAATCAGAGTCATGCCAGTACAAATGGGAGTGCGGGAACCGGTACCGGTAATGGTATCGGCAACGGGACGGTGGTGCCCAAGCCTGGGAAGTTTCTCATGACTGGTTAGTAGCATAATATAAAAGCGTTATTAGAAAATTAAAGGATTTAAATATGACATTTTATTCATAAAGGAGAGAATTTTTAAGAATTTTTAAGAATTTTAAAATTATGTTCATATCCACAGACCAACAAATGGTGGACAATTTAATTTTATTCATGATTGCGGGATTTGACTCAACAAGTAATACGATTGCTTTCGCCATTCATTTCCTCGCCATGTACCCGGAGATTCAGGAACGAGCCTATGAGGAAATTGTGAGTGAACTGGGAGAATATGTCGAGGAAATTACGGCGGACGACTGCAAGAAAATTAAATATGTGGAGCAGATCGTTTTTGAAACACTCAGGATGTACCCACCTGTTCCCATGTAAGTATAAAATCAAATTTCCAAAGGGATTTTAAAACTTACTGATAGGAGCTTTGGACTTTTAGAAAATGAAAAATAGCAATAATAGAGACATTGTTATGTACCTAACTTTGTTGTTTAAATTAATTAGGAAACATTTCCAGAAATATTTCCCATTGCAAAAAATGTCTTATAAAATAAGAGGCATTATGTTGTACAAATTCATATAATAAACCGTTGAAACTTCTTAAAATTCATGTATGTTCTTACTGTGTCTTTATGGCAAGCGTTATTGTAACGCCAGTTGTAAATAAAAATTTACTTTCTCTCTTAATTGTTGAGAATTTTTTGTTGTTCTTTAATCACAGATTTTTACACCGAGAAGCCAAAGAAACAGTGACGATCAAAGGGTTCACGATACCCAAAGGCTCAATTGTAGAGTCACCCCCATGGGTCCTCCATCGTGACCCTGAGTACTGGCCAAACCCAGATGAATTTAACCCGGATCGCTTTGCTCCAGAAAATCAGACTGAGGAACAAAAATATGCATTTGCCCCTTGGGGACTTGGACCACGAATGTGTATTGGAGCTCGATTTGCCCTTATGGAGGTAAAGGCAACAAAAATACTACTACTTCATTAATTTTCAAAATACTTTCTTGAGCCATTTTTCTTATATGCATTTTTCAATTTTAATAGGCAACTACAGCAGTGGCCAGAGTAATCAAAACCTTCAAAATTTCAAAATCCGATAAGTTTAAGGTAAGCATCACCACACTTTAAAATTTCTTTATACGCAGGCACGCTTTCAACCCGAATACATTTTGAATTCTGTGCAACCTTCTAATAATATTATAGTTAAAAACTGTACAGTTTTCATTCGTTAAAATGTGTCCGTATTTCTATTTTTTACAGGATGAACTCAAGGTCTGTGTAAAAAACATTTTACTGAACCCAGCAGAAGAAATTTACGTTTCAATGGAAAGAAGATAACGTTGAGAATAACATGAATATATTATATATTAGTAATTTATTTTTTAAATATAACTAAATCCAATTTGAATTTGCATATCTTTGTTGTAATGTTGCTATAAAATAAAATTGGATAATTTTTATTAAAAATTGTGGTGCAATTTATTACCCAAGAAATTCGCATTAAGTTACTACACAATTTTGAGCTTTGAGTATATTCGTAATATTATTCCGAGTATTTATTTTTCAATAAATTCAAAGCAAAAACTGAAAAACTGAAAATCAACAAGAATAACAAAAATGATATCGTAATATATTATATTATCATACTTGATACAATAACACGCTTCTGGATTTCAATTTCAACAAGTAAAATAATCACATTTTTGACGCGGTTGTAATATCTTAACACATTTTTCAGGATTATTGATTTAAGAAAAGCAAATTATGTGGGAGATACGAAGTTTAGCTACAAATAAAAATTTTACAACGAAAAGACAGAAATTAATAAAGCCTATAATACACTACAATTAAATTATCAGTCTCATTAATAATTAGACAATTATTTCATAATAAATATCTCAAGTAAAGAATTATTACAAAGGAAATACGCCCAATGTATAATTATAGCATACACATAGATATACCCTTGGTCCTTAAAAAGTAAAACAAAACATATTTCAAGTTTTTGACTTTTTGCTGCAACATTAACCCTTCTTAACTAGAAATCTCACGGCGTACTTTACTATATAACTATAGCACAGAGGTGTCAAAAAGTAAAAAGGGATTCGATTTATTATTTTTTTAAGGTGCATATAAAGACAATGCAGTGCTTAAAACCTTTAAAACTTCATTCAAACTCTGGAGCTGCATGTTATATATTTAGTCAATACTACATTTTAAAAGAAAATTATGCGTTATATTGCAGCGTAAATATCCGTATTAAAGATTTTAATACACAGATAATATATTAGCTGGCAGATCTAATAAATCACTTCAAGCAATATTGGATGTGGATATCACCCGGCTTATTACAAAAGGTATATATGACTAGAACATTCTGCAATTTTGCAATTTTTTTTAAACTATACGTATTTTAGGTATTTTCGTTTCAACAATTTTAAAGTAATAATAATAATTCCAATACAATAAAGTATTAAAATTAATATTTGGCAATTTGGCACCATGTTACTCAGTAAGGAATCAATTAAGTAACTATATATTATAAATTAAAAAAATTCAATATATATTATGTAGTGACTAGTCTAAAGTTGGAACACAAGTTAGCTTTTGAATTAAAATCTCATAAATTCTGATCCCATTCAAAAAAACTAGTTCATTGAGGAACTCATCGTTGTCATGTAGGAGGATGGGTGTGTTAATAATTGGGGAGAAACCCAAGGCGGGTATTCCAATGTTACGTAGGTAGCGAACATCTGTAGCTCCTGGGAAAACTTGGACGTTCAGCTTTAGTCCCCTGCGTCAATTAAAAAAATTAATAGAGACTACTTATAAAATTAGAAGATAATTTCACTCTCACATGCAATAAAGATTATATTATAAACAAATTACGCTGAATTCTCAATAAAAAATTACATATCACCTGTGAAGAACCAAAATGACCCATATGCAATTTAAGCTAGAATTAAAATGAGCTATGTCATAAAAACAAAATGAGAAACATACGTAAAATGTTAATTAGGAGGTTTTTAAAAATGCAAAATGTTCTATTTACATGTTTTTGAAAAGCGTCAAATGTTTTATTTACATGTTTTTTGAAAAGCGTAAAATGTTCTATTTACATGTTTTTGAAAAGTGTAAAATGTTCTATTTACATGTTTGGAAAAGTGTAAAATGTTCTATTTGCATGTTTTTGAAAAGTGTAAAATGTTCTATTAACATAGTTTGGGAAAGTGTAAAATATTCTATTTAAATGTTTTCAAGACATGGTCTAATGTTTTTGTAGATAGTTGATATTGTTTTTAGCTACAAATGGATATGGGTCATTTTGGTTTTTCACAGGCGATATCAAGTATTACATTTCATCTGCTCCAGCTTTAAAAGCAGTCCACCAAGGATTGTCTTCCGCAACGCTGGTTTGCTTGAAACCGTGATCAGATCTAAAAATCCATTCGTAGCTGACACCTGGGCCAGCTTCCTTGCAGATGTTATCGAGAAGGTTCAATGTTTCTTGAACGTCCCATTTGGGTGTGATCCGCATGTCAAACGAAGCAGTGAGCTCGGGTGGGACAATATTAATTTGGAGACCACCTTCTACAAGGGTCAAATTAATTGAGGTCACATCCCCCATCCCTAATTGCCCATTACTACCTTCCAGACGGGATTTCTCCTTCGTTCGTAATTCCAAGAGACGGTTTATAACAGTTTGTAATTTTTCGGCTGCTGTGTTTTCGATAAATCGAAGGGCATGACCAGTATTTCCACTTGCGATAAATTTTAATTCTGTAAAACATAAATAATAATACAATAAAAAACTGAATTACTAAGCAAGTATAGGGAAAACATAGGTAGGTCTAAAGCGAATTACAAAATACGGCGTCACACATGTAATTAGCCAATTTCACTATTTTTCATGCAGGCAAATTTAAATTGTTTAAAGAAATAGCAGCAATTGTTGACGCCTTGTAAATATCTCAATTTTATTTACAAGAAAATATAAAATATGCTACTGTTCTTTCTTAAATACTTGACTCAAAAAAAAGCTCACGCCAAATTGCGCGCTCTCCATATGCCACTGTAAAAACATCATCCGGACTTGCAATTCCTTCGTCAAGTGCAAAGCCAATATTTAAATTTGCAAAATCTTCCGTTTCTACAAATTCTTTCATTCCTTTGGTCCCGCCAAGCTCTTCGTCTGTCAATAAAAAAATTATGCCATCATCTACATATCTAAACGAAATTGCACCCGTCCCCAATAGTTAATAGCTCAAATTTAACATTACGTTCATTCTTCATTCATAACTACTTACCTGGAACAAAACTAATATGGATTGTTCTTTCAGGTGTAAAGCCGGCGACTTTCAAACTTCGAATTGCTTCCAAATACTGAACCCCTACAGATTTCATGTCTTGAGTTCCGCGAGCATAAATATTACCACATTCATCTTTATCCGCTCCAAATGGGTCCTTTGTCCATTTTTCCTGCACAAATTTGTATTAAAGTATTTGCAATATTTCAAAATTATACTAAACGACAGAACTCTAAAATAAAATGAATATACTTTAAATTCCTTGAACACCGTTTGAGTTAATGATAGAATAACAACTGATTACTTACTTGGTCTACAGGAACAACGTCGATGTGGGAATTTAATAAAACTGACTGTAATTCAGGCTCACTCCCATCCCACGTCAACCAAACTGCAAACTCAGCAGGTTTGGCGAATTCGACAATGTTAAATTGTAACCCAATTTCATCCGCTTGTGCTTTGAGCCAAGCTATTGCACCGTCTGTAATATGCACAAACAAAGATAACGAAACATTGAATATTGAAAGGTTAAATCAAAATTCGGGTATATTGTTAATTCCACTGCCTGTCAAGGCAAATTTTCTAAATATAAATAAATGAAAGAAGGGCTACCGACCGTAATCAGGAGTAGGATGCACAGTTTTAATTCTCAAATAGTCTCGAAAATTTTCAATAGCTTGAATATCCGCTGCAGTGAAGGAGAATGAATAATTATTATGACAACTGTGATGATGATGATAATCCGGATTTGACATAGAATTATTCCCCGTGACAGAATCTTCTCTTTCAACACTTCTAGTGGCAGGTAAACTACTTCGCCTATCAGGCATCGTCACAGATGGAAATTACGAGAACAATGACCTAAACCTGTTGTCAATTTTAAAGGTCAATGGTCCAACCTGGATTCCAAGTGACAAGTACAAAGTACAGCTGGCGGTATAACTACTGCTCAGACAGAATCCGAAAATCCGAAACAACAAAATAAAATTTTCAAACCAATTAAACCAATTATCTTTGAAAGTCCTCGGAATCTTCAATTTTGAATTCGGGTTGTCTAGTGACTAGTGTAGTGTAGGTGCGGTGCAGCCCTAAGCCTACGTCACAAGATTAGATAATCTAATATTAATTTCCGGAGGTAAAAAAAAACAGATTTTGATAATTTTTCTGACAGTTACAGTTGCTCTCGTGCTCTTCCGGGTATTTTCAAAAGTGAATTTACCTTCCCATATGTCAGGCACGTGATGCTGGTTGGTGTTTAAATCGCGTGCGTCTGTTGTAGTAGTGGAGCTGCAGTTTAAAAAAGTCATGTACAAATTACATTTCATAATAATAATGGTGCTCACCCCTACCACCTAATTGAATAACATCTAATTATCATCGTTTTTATATTAAAGAAAACAAGAAATTCTTATTAAACGTGGGATAACAAAATAACAAACCTATTTTATTACAAATTAATACAGGTAGAAACATGGAAGTAACTAACTTAACAAATAGAAAAGTGAAAATTGTCAAGAGAAAAGAACTTACCCGTTGACCCTCGAGGACTTTACTACGTAATATATGCATAGCTCCGAAAATGCATTATTTTCTTCTGCGTTGTAATTTTGGTTGGATTCACTGTGCTGGATGCACTTTCGAGTCCTTTTAACTGAGTGTAAACACAATCGAGTTTTGACTGTAGATACAATCTTTTACAGGATACGTTACGAATTACGCCTTACGCCTGTTGTGCTACGTGGTTGTGGACGTCGTCAACAAAATATGACATCGTATCGTAAAAGCTCTTCCCAAAGACCCCACTGACAAATCTTCTGTAGATAGTACAATCATAGTACAATGTAAGTAGTGAGAAGTTTTCTTTCATCTCTCGAATGGAACATACGCACACAGAGACAGAGACACAGAAGCATACTTAAGTAATAACGTACATATTTTCAGCTTAAAAATAACTTCGGATCGAAAAGGATCATCCGGATAACTGTGTAAATTGTAACAGTTATAAATAACCAGCCAATTATTTCCCCTGTATTGTGTATACATTGTACTTTCCCTTGGCTGATCTATTAAATAATTTTGGATTTTTTGATTCCTCCATAACTGAACGAATGAACTGAACCAAAGAATAAGTGTTTCCCTTCACCAACATTGACCGTGTTTTACTACAACAGTTTTCTTCAGGAAGGATTAAGTAAATGGTGTAAGGGTTGAATATTATTGTTAAACTGTTCGAAGGCCTTCATTCTTGTGAGTACAGACAACAGACATACTTCACATCCCTAAATTGTTATATAGTTGCCAGTGCATCCAAAGCAAATTATCAGTTATTATCATCGCAATTAAGAATTTACTCTGTCAATTGTTGACTGAGATTGACTGTCAACCATCTTACATTTTGTCAAAAGTTGAAGGTTGCAGGCTGCGGGTAAGATAACTTTAAGGTTTTAAACAAGTTATTGAGCTGGGGCTAGTCGCTCCTAGCTAGTTGTGAGGTGTCATTGTTTCACAGACACTTCACAGTCAATAGTTGATAGTAATTAAAAATATTTTGTCATTTATCCATTATCCTTTATTGGAGAGTCTTCATGTGTCAGTTGTCAGTCCTTTTACTTTGTGGGGATTTGGTTCATTTCAAAACTCTTTTGGTCATTAGTAGTGGTCAGTCATCATAGTGGGCTATATGATCCGGTAATCCACCAGCATTAAATTCAAATTGCTGCTTAGTTCTAATAAACGACCTTTTAAATCATCACTCTCGGTTGTTTTCCCGTTCCCACATGACCTAAATTTGAAATTACTCTGCCTGTATAAATTCATGCGATATTATTAATTCGTGATAGTTGTACATGTTCTGTTATGGTTTTTTTAACTGTATTTGCTTAATATTAGATAATGCAAAATGTAATATTCAATATTTGTTTTGTTTCCAGATTGTTCTTTCAAATTGAAGTTCTAGAAGTGGAAGTAAGTCAGTAAAAAGACTCCGTACTGCCGTTTAGATTTAAGTTCAGTCAGTTCTCTTGCAGTGCCGAACCTATACTGACACTACTGACTGCTGTGCTACTTGCCACTTATGAGCTCGTGTAGCGAAGCTTGCAAAAAGGAAAAGCACATTTGCAAAAGTCGTAGATACAGGCAAGTACTTACTACGTGCGGTTTCTTTTTTGATCGTAAAAATACTGTGAATTCGTCTTTATCTACCTCCTTAAACTAAAATAAATTTTTTTATTATTGTAACTTTATCAATAAATATTATTATCAATATCAGGGTACATCGGGAAATCAATATAATTACGAAATTCTTATTTTAACCTTTTTGTATTTTATATGCCGCTATTTCTAGTATTCATCGTGCAGCTCTCACGTGCGAGTTTGGAGTTATAGGTGTTGGAGCCGTAATATTATAGTGTTTTTGTTCAAGAACTTTCGTCATAACACAACGTTAACATAATTTAACGCCCAGAGCTTAGAAAATCACTAATAATAGCGTTCGCGAGGGCAATTGAATTGAATTCGTAATACAGTTTCGAATGTCAGTTCAATTTAAAGTTAAAGTCATACGTGGACAGAATTCAAAAACGTATTTGGAAAAATTTAAAAATGTTCTCAGACTCCCAGTTAAATCCTGATTTAAGTTCGAACCAAAACGAAGCTAATGGCAACATTAGCTTAAATGGCAATAGAGGTGTTATTGCCACTTCTAATATGCCGTCAGTCCTAACATCAGCTGAGGAAGGTCAAACTGAAGGTCAACTTGTTCCTCCTTGTTCCACCTCCACTGCAGCATTCTCAGACTCAGCCCCAGCTCCAGTCCCAAGACCAGTTGTAACTCAGATGGAAGCGGAAGTCCCGACAGCAACAGCAACAGGTCAAATTAATGGTGGCAGTGACCTAACAGTTCCTGCGCTACAAGCAGGTCAAGGTCAGCAAGCCGATTTAAGGTTACAGAATGCACCAGCACCAGCGGACAACAACAGTATTGACAATATCGAAATTGACATCATTGACCTCAATGCAAGTAACAGTAGCGGTAGTAGTAACAGTGCCAGCAGCAGCGGGGGTAATAGTGGAGATACGGTCAATTCTGTTGTCAGCTTGAATTTCAATCAAAGCTCTAACTCCAGCGCCAGCGCTCCAGATAATCCACTGCCGAGTATAGACACAATTATGAATGGAAGCGTCAATGGAGGAGGGAATGAAATAAGGGAAATATCTGTAAATCAGAATCACAATGGAGATGCAATCCAAATCATATCCATACAACAGGTTGATGAAAATCCTGAAAGAGCTGAAAGTCGAAATCCAATAATTCCCCACAATAATCTGAGTCCTGAAAATAATGGAAATAATGACATAGACATCTTCAATAATCAAAATCAAGCTCAAAATCCAGCTCCCCAAATAGCAGCCGCAGGTTTTGATGAACAGGCAGAAGAATTTCGTCGTAGATTTTTTCAAGCAATACTTCGTCGAGATGCTCAACCCGTGGAATCCCCTCCAGAGTATGAAGAGTTTGATGAAGATGATAACATTGATCTAATTGAGGATATTGCTGATGATGACGACACATATGATGGTGTCTCCACCGGCCCACCATCCCCAAGTAAGATCAGCAGAAACTTATTTTTTTTGTATAGGCATTAATTCACATAACCCAAATTTAAATACGTATGTCGATTAATCACTATAGCTTTATGCTAAACTTATTCAGAAGCGATAGCGATGTAGATTTTAAAATTGATAATCTAATGTTTTGCCTTCTCAATCCTGCTTGTATTACTATTACGAGTAGAATTTATTTTTCTACTGTATTTCTTGTATTTTATTGCTTTTGTCTTATACTATTTCAAATTGTTTGTTTTTTTGTTTGCTATTTTATTTTCTGCTGTTTTGATTTCTTATATGGTAGTAATTTACAAATACAAATAGTAATACTAGAAACACTGAGGTGGAGGCTAGTTTAGATTAGATGTACACAATTTTAATGCTTTCCTAAATTCCGAGTTTTCAAATGTTATTTTCATGTTAAATTAATGATGGAATTTTTGGTTAGAATACGGAGAAGGCGTCCTGACCAGTTGACCTACCATTTAGAGCCACGTTTTTTTAGACAGCGTGCAAAATATTGCATTAAAAAATTAAACAAACACATAGTCCAACAGCCAATTGGGCATCGTCTTCGCTGTATTCAGTAGATCTATTTAAAATAATTGTATAGATCTAGAAAATCCAGTGATAAATTATGAATTGTTACAGGCTGCAATAATTTGATATACGCAATATTCGAATTATTCTTCCGCTGTCCACCTTTTTCTTGGCTTCGCCGCAAGTTTCTGCTAGCTCGGGCTTCTTCTCGAAGTACATAATAATAAAAATATACGTGAATAATAATAAATTATTATTGTTAATTACTTCTATAAACTTGAACTCTCGCACATTTAGCTTGAATCTCTTTCAAGTTTTACACTCTGTGCCTTCTTCCCTTGAATTATTTTGCCATAGACAGCACAATTGATTTTTCATTTCCTTTTTTAGTCTAGTTCGTCATTTTTTATTCTCCTTATATTCAAAGGAATTTTATGCGGCTGGTTTTTATTTTTATTTTGCGTAGCTTTTTCTCATCGTCGTTGCTTTTCGCTTTTCCTAGAGTCATTTTCACTTTCAGTATTGGAAACAGTGTGTAATATCATATATCAACTTAAAGCTTTTGGAGGCACTGTTCTTGCGTCTACATCTTGCGCTTATTTTATTCTCTAACAAGGGAACGACGACCTATTTCAAAGTACAGATAATTAGTAATTAGGCTGCTTTTAAATAGTACAGATCCAATGTCACTCGAGTACTCGAGTGTATTTTGCGCTGTGTGACCACGGTGCGGTGACGGGGCAAAGTTTAGAAAAAAATCAATTTTTACATTTTAAAGCCCTACGCTTCTACAATTCTTAACCGATTTGATTGAAATTTGGTTTTTTCTGATTTGGAAAAAATCTAGGAAACCTATATTGTTGAGGCCCAATTTTTCTAAAAGAATTGAAATTTTTGAATTTTCAAAAATCCTGAAGTTAATTTTTAGACAACGGCCTCAGAATCAGAAAAAATCAAATTTCATCAAAATCTATTAAGAACTGTAGAAGCTACAGGGTGGCAAAATTTAGAAATTGAATGTTTTAAAACTTTGCCGCGTCAATGTAGCCAAACAACAAAAATAAGCTCGAGTTACTCTGGATCTGTACTAATTTAAAAGCAGTCTAATGCTTTGAAATTCTACAAAGCTAAAAATGTAAATAACCAATGTTGTATGGGCTGCGGCCAAATCGACTCAATGAATAAATTATTATTATTTATTAATGCTTTGAAATGGGTCTTCCAAAATCTGGGTGGATCATGTCGCGCCGTTCCCTTGTAAGTTGAAAAATGCTTCTATAGTTTGCTTGGTAGTGTAATAATTGATACCAAAAAATAAACAGGTATCGTGCCGTGCAATGTCTATATATATTATTACATGATTTTTTTTTTGTCAATATAGGGGAAGATCGTGGTGACTCGGATGAGCATGGTCCGGTTGAGCGGGAAGAAATATCATCGGTACCAGTGTTCGACCTTCAGCTCCCTACGCGTCACTCGGTAATTTTTTATCTCTATCGTCATCGTGTTGTTAAAGGGAAGAACTTTCGATTTCGAATTTGTGGGAAAATAAGGAAACAACGAAGACGAAAACAAAATTTGGTGTTCCAAGTTTCGATGTTCCTAATTCGAAGTCGATTTTTTGGACGGGGATCCAACTTTGTAGCTTGTTCTTCATCCTTCAATCAGGGAATCAGGGCCAGAGCATCATTTCATTTCATTATTATTATTTTTAATATTTACTGCAAGATAGTACTTTTTATTGTTATTCATATGATGAATTATGGAACACATGACAAGCAAAAACCTTTACACAAAAATGTATTCAACAGGACAAAGTCTGCAGTTCAGCTCTGAAAGAAATCTCAGTCGCAATCGCAATAGCATAGTGTCAACTTTCCACTTTGTTGATGAATTCAGTCAGATCAGAAAATAAAGACCAAAAATAAATCCAAAAGACGAACGGAAATAAATTTGCCTATAGCCCTGCTTGCTGGCCCAAATACTAAAAATAAATTTAAAAAAATGTGAGTCGGAATCATGTCGTCATGGGATGATTTTTCACGTACATTTTTTTGATTTTTTTAGTATTTGGGTGACGAAATGGAAGCACTACATGGAAGAACAATCATGGAAGGAGGGGCTATTGCTCAGATCCCACTCGTCCTTCTCGATTTTCATTTGGTTCCAGGCCAAACTCTTCCCCTTACCGTCTTCCATGCCGTCACTCAGAGTGCCCTCAGGAATTGTGTTCCCAACCATCGTCATTTTGGAATCGTTCATTCGGGGTATGCTTCCATTCTTTAAGTATTCGTTTCCAAAAGCTAAACTATTTCTTCTTTAAGTTATCTTTTTGCAAAGCGTCGTTATTTAGCTTCAGAAAAAGAATTTAAAAAAGCTTAAGTGCATTTTTTTTCAAATGTGTATTAAAGCGTTCGATTTAAAATTAGGTTTGTAAAATCTTTGTAAATAAACTTAATAGTTACTACTATTCATTCGTTTTTTGTATTTAGGCTAAATGACTCGCACATTCGAGCACCTCTTCCACGCCGAGCTCTTGGGACAACGGCAGAGATCTACGAATTTCAAGAGGAGCGTGAAGCCCCATTTCGGCTTCGTCACCGACAACCCCCGTCCGTGAACATTAAAGCCAAAGGTCGTCATCGATTCAATGTTCTGTCAACCTACCGCCAATCCGATGGTCATCTCGTGGCAAAGGTTAAAATTCGCCCGGAAATTAATCTTCCGAAATTCTGGCGAAATATTACGAGTCCTGGACATCGACATTTGTTCCCTGGAACTGGGTCCAGTTCAGGATCTGTCGTCCATTCTTCTATAAAAGGTTGTGCCAGTCGCAGAAGGCGTACGTCATCTTCGTCATCAATAGCTGCAGTCAAGCGACGTGGTAAATCTCCAGCTCCAACAGCTTCTAACAAGAGCCAGACCCATGTGGCATTGGCAGATTCGTCAGTTTCGGTAGCAGTTGACGATTCCAGTGATAGTGACATGAGAGCTGAAGAAAGTCATGGTCTTGAGGAGGATGGCCCTGGATCTTCTCCCACGAAGTCTCAAAATCCGGAGCCAACAACAGGGTCAGGGAAGGGAAGTAAAAGTATTTTGACTGAACTGAGTGGAAGACTAGAAGTAAATCGAAAAAAGACCAAGTATTACTCTGCTATGATGAGTTGGCCTTACTTTGTCTATGAGCAATTTGATGAAGAAGTTTTAGTCGAGAAAATCCATCGGAAATTAAATACAGAGCTCAGTTCATTGGTTGCTGCAAGAGTCGTGGTTCCTCAGGATGCAACTGACTTATCTTTTTGGCTTGCTCAAAATCTCACCATGAGTGATGACTTGCGACTTCAAATGCTCAAAATGGATACGCCCATCGAGAGATTACGCTTTGCCAACAAACTTTTGGACAAAGTGGTATGTGAGAATTTTTTCAACTAATCTTGTATTTTAAAATCAAATACAATAGTTAAAAAAAATCGAGTGATATATAGTGTTTTAACGAAGTATTTTGTAACTTCTTTAAATCTCTTTATTCTATTTTTTAATGTATTCTTTGGAAAAACATATCGTCTGTGAAGAACGAAGATGGCCCATATCCAATTTAAGCTACAACCAAAGGAGCTAAGGAGCTATGTCATAAAAAAATAAAAAAATGCGTAAAATGTTAATTAAGAGTTTTAGAAAAAGCGTATAATGTTCTATTTACATGCTTTTGAAAAGTGCAAATTGTTCTATTTACATGTTTTTAAAAAGTTCTCCTTTCAAATGTTTTTGAAAATTGTAAATTGTTCTATTTACATGTTTTTAAAAGTTCAAAATGTTTTATTTACACGTTTTTGAAAATGACATAATGTTCTATTTAAATGCTTACAAGACATATTTATTTATTTTTGTTGATTGTGGATATTGTTTTTAGCTACAAATGGATATGGGTTCTTCACCGACGATATATTTATTAAGGGTATTTTGCGCTTTTGTATTTGATGAATAGTGGAAGTGGAATCTTTTAGAAGAAATATTTTGTTTTTGGAGCATTTATTTAAGCATTTTAAAATTCTGAATGAATAGAGTCGTGTGATCGAGTGCAATCAATGCCAGGGACATCATGGACAGGGCGTTATTGCAAATCACAGTGACATATTTTCAATGTCAGTGGAAGGGCCGCAAGGGACGTATGTGAATCCTCATGGTTGTGTTCATGAACTTATTACGGTGACTAAAATTCGTGGGATCGTTTATCGGGGTCATCCTTCGACTGAGTCATCCTGGTTTCCTGGGTACGCTTTTAAAAATGTACTCTAGATTTAATCAAGCTCTAATAATCCTTCACTTTCACTGTTTGACTATTTGTGTAGTTGGTAGACATATTACATAGTTCAAAAACTGTCTCATTTAATTTGTGTTTTTAATTGGTTTTGATAGTTATTCATGGAGAATCTGTGAATGTCGAACTTGTGGAAATCACATTGGCTGGAAATTTGAAGCAGTTGAGAAATTAAAGCCAACTAAATTTTGGGGACTTGCTAGAAGATCTGTGAGCTTCAAATACGACTTTAGCATTGAGAATGATTGTCCAGATTTAGATGCCCCGGCTACATCAGTAATCTCAAATACCAATTCTTCGTCTAATAACAACAACAATCACAGGAATAACAACAATAATACTGTTCTGAGACGGAATGTGAGTGAGGCATCACAAGATAATGAAATTATCTAATCAAAAAAGAAAACCCCATTCCCTACAAAACAAAACTGGTAATTTTTCAACGGTGCAAACAAAACAAAAGAATTAAATCTTGAAAACAAAACTGAAATAGGTATTGGTGTGATTTTAAGGAGCGGAAATATACGAGAATACAAGAATTTTAACTGCATGTTGTTTTAACTTCAAATAAAAATTATATAATTGCATAGCCTTCCAAGCCTGACTACTGCCTACAGCAATGCTACAATAGTAACTTAAATGATAGTTCTAAATAGAATTAACAATTCATTATAATTTTTTAACCTTCTTCTTCCTCGTTGAATCATGTGAAACTATAAAATATGACAAAACTGTGAACATAAACAGAAACATGTGTTATTCAAAAAAAAATTCGAATATTTGTTTGCCCTGTTCTTGAAATTCGAAATGTACTTAAATTAGGGCAGAATACAGAAATATATCATTTCTTCTTGTATGTGCTATTTATTACAAAGGGGGTTATGTATTCTTTTATTTTTGAACAAATTCTTTACAAGGCATTAAAATAAAGTATTGTTATATGTGTGAGTCTTTCCATAAGTAAAATAGAATACTCTTCCTCAATTCAATTTATTGCATGCATTTGTTTAAGGTATGTGTAGCTAGAGCTACAGTTAAGTACAATTTTACGGTCTTTGAATTTCCTATAATAAAAATTACTTCTCCATTATTTGTATGTGACGAATTCGAAAGTTTTAGCCCTTTTAGCCGTGTGTGTAATACTAATGCTAATAGCATTTAAATATAGCTGTCACGAGGTGCTGCGAAAAAGCTAAGAAAGGCAGGAATGTAAAAAGTAGTGTATTGTAGAAATTAAATTAGTGTAGTTGTAAAAATAATGAATATTAAAATCTGGGTTTCCTTCTACGCTATAAGTAGTTAATCAAAATTCATTGAATTTTAATACTTTGTTCTCATAATATGTTTCGGCTTTTACAATTATTCTTGTTATGTAAGTGCTAGAATACATAACAGCTACAACTGATAATTGTTCAATGTAGAATTATTATAAAAATAATTTTTTAACAATGGTCTTTTGAAGATACTTAGTACTTACTCAAACAAAAAACAAAGCAAAATATCAACTTTATACGTAAGTAATTGGAAGAACTATATTAGAGGAAACACAATGGTAAGGCTACAACTATTATGTAAAGCTTTTCAGGTACTGAACTAATTAATGACTGAGATTAATTTTTTATTCCGATCGTAATTCGCTCTTGTGTGTCCGTGTATCGTGGTTAAGAAAATACAATCTAAAAAATAATCAAGCACTATATTTAATCAGTTACAGCAAAATTTTTAAGTATTAAAGTAGGTGTCTTACAATTTTCAATATTGCAAGAATGTTTTTAGGTCGTAAATAATAGAATAGTTCTAAAAGTACTTACTTGTGTTAATTTATCTCGAATCAAGTTTTAACAACGAGAATAATTATTTCATAAATTAAGATTAACCTTCAGTTCAGCTTTTAACTATATTACCTATATAGTTATACGTATTAGGTAGTTTTATTACAATCATACTGAACACGAAAGGAAGCTAATATATAATTACAATAAATAAGATTAATTAGTTTAATTTAGTTTTAGCAAAATATTTAATGAGTATGGATAAAAAGTTGAAATAGTATAGCGTGTTGTACTACCTGTATAACCATTATAACATGAACATAAGTGGAATCTATTTCAACAGTAATTGTATTTGAAAAAATATTATGCCAGCTTCCACTTGGACATTAATCTTTTCTGTTAGTCATCATTATGTATGATGTTAAATTCATTTTATTTTACTTTTCAATTTCGAAGGATTTATAATTTCTTCTGCATCACTTTTCATCAAAAAATATTATTGTAGTCTAAAGGAAGCCCATGCTTATAAAATAAAACGGTTGTGTTCGTATGATGCTAGTAATTATAATTTTTTGTATTAATTAACGCAGTAGATCCTTAGACCTTCCACACTTTTAGTAGCAGTACTTAGTCGAAATTGAGTTACTCCGATTAAAGTGTTTTACACACAAAAAAGCATTCAAAAATGTACAACTCCCTCGACCCGTATATATTATGTACTGTGTCATTTTGGCAACTTTCTGTAATTGAAGTAGTTGACGAACAAAGTATATTATTACATACATAAATACATCACACACAAACGTAACTTATGTTCTTGATGATACTTTGTGAGCCTTTATTTGAATTTATATTTTCTTGGAATTTATATTTTGAAATTAAAATTTGTCGAAACAATGTATAGCCCAAACAGGGCAGTGTTACAAAATATTGAAAATATTGATACAACATAATTCTAGAAAAACAGATATGTTATATCTGAATTTGTTGTTTGTGAAATGGAATTAAGGACTTATGAAATAATATAGTTAAAAATGATGATGTAGTATTGTGCAGATTTATGATATGATTTAAATACAAATAAAAATAAAACCCATTAAGTAATTATTATTATAAAATTCAAATTCTGGTCGTACCCCAAATTAGATATTTAAAAGCAGCGCGAAATTATTTCAAAATTTAATTATTATTTTTATTCGTGAAGATATGTACTTTTTTTTACAGTACAATTTCATATTACATTATTTATATCAGAAATACAAAATACCATTTAAGCAATATAGGGAAACTTTCCTCGAATAATAGAGAGTAGCAGCTACAGAAATAGGTATGATGAATTAAAGGAAACCAAGAAATACAATTCGGTTTTTGTACTGGACAAGAAATCAAAAGCAATTAATAATGCATCCAAAAAATTATTACTATTATTATGTGATCAGCACTTTCAAAATTTGATTAAAATTTCACATTATTTTTCGAAATGGCAAAATTAACAAGTAGAAATATAAGTCCAAACCTACTACAGTGTGGGAGAACAGAAAAAAGAAAATTCTTGGGAGTTATGGAGGAATAGAATTTATCAACTCTATTTTAGCGTTACTCTGTTTGTCAATCATATTTTTTCACTATTTAATGTTTTGTAAATGCAGTTAATTCTATTTAAATTACAGTTTTTTGGGCGTTTTTTTGCATTTTGATCATTATATTAAACCGACGAAACTGAAACTAACACAAGAAACAAAGTAGGGCATCTAAATCTGTAGTGTCTCTGTCAGGACCAGTTTCACTGATCCTTTGAATTTAATAAGGACTGAACTATCAAAATTCAAAAATCTGAGTAGATGGGTGGTAGGTTTTCATTATCCATGGAAAGTTCTTCAACGGCTGCAATTGTTTCGGTGATGGCTTGATTCGAAATAGTTTGACTGAGTGCCATTTGATTCTTTTCTTTCTCTTCTACGTCATCCCATTCAATCTTAAAGCGGGTCACACGGGGTTGAGTCTCCAAAATATTTCGAATCAACTAAACGAAAACAAGCAAAAAAAAATCCGGCTGTAGCATAACTAATGGTAAATGTAATACAATTAAATTCCTAATAGTAGTTGATCCTTACTAGTTAGATAGACAAGTAATTCAACAAATGCAAATTATAAATTTCTGTTGCACTTGAAAATAAAATATCGTCTGTGAAGAACCAAAATGACCCATATCCAATTTAAGCTACAATCAAAATATGCCATGAAAACAAAATGAGAAACATGCGTAAAATGTTAATATTCTAAGTTTTTGAAAAACGTAAAATGTGCCATTTCATGTTTTTCAACTTCAACAATGTAAAATGTCCTATTTACTATTTACATGTTTTTGAAAAGGTGCAAAATGTTTTAATTCCATGTGTTTGAAAAGGTGCAAAATTTTCTAATTCCATGTGTTTGAAAAGTGTAAAATGTTGTATTTAAATGCTCTCAAGACATATTTGAATATTGTTGTAGATAGTTAGTTGATATTGTTTATAACTAAAAATTGATATGGGTCACTTTGGTACTTCACAGACGATATGTCATTTTCTACTTTTAAGAATCTTGATACTGTACTAATAAAATTGTTTCCCAGCCAGCTTAGTTAGAGTGGTTTCAGGAATAAATGGTTATTACCTTTTCATATATAGGAGTAGTTGGTGGATTCTCTCGTAGTTCTGCATCTGTGTATTCATTATTCACATAATATCCAACGCGAACAAATTCCTTGTCTTTGTACGAACAGGTGAGAAGAACCACCGTAACACCAACTGCATCCCCTACTGGAATCTTACTTGTGTCTGGTGGATCAGCCTAGAAAACAACAATGTCAAAGATTACTTCAGTAATTAAAAAAAACTAATTAGTTAGCAAACTAAAAATTAGATACAGGAACTTAAAGCCTGACTGTGTGTTAAATTTTAAATTACGTTTATTTATCAGTCTAGGCCGACGTAATTTATTTAGCCGTCACACGGTTATATATAATCCTTTGCTAAGGATTAAATTAACCCGCATAGCGAATAAATATATACTCCTCACGGTTTTATTTAACCGTATCAAATTAAAGACGCATTTAAATAGTCTAGTAAAAATCGAAAAAAAAATTATAAATTCCGTTAAAAATAAATTGCATGATAGATCTAAATATTGCGCGGTGAAAACGAAGAAAATACGATTGTTTCTGCCGCGTCCATAGAAATGTAGAGAACACGTACGAAGCTCAGAAAAGTGCCTACGAGCGGAGAACTGCGCCATCTAAATGAGTGCGCAACTTGCATGTTGTGAAATGGTAAGGAGCTGTTGCAAGCAGTTCCGCCCTACAGCTGGAGAGGCGCTGGTGTGCACAGTCCCTATACAAATGTAATGCAGAGGAGCTGTTGGTTCCACACACGTATAGACAGCGCTAGCGTACGCAAAGATTTTTCCTATGCATCAGGCCAAACTGGAAAAACGTCCTCGCATGGGAGTTTCATTACAATGCTGAGTGCCTATCGCGGGTGTTCTCTACATTTCTATGGCCGCGTCACTATATTCTTCGGGGTCAGCTCAAGTTTCACCTGGTCACACCGGCCTAGTGCCGTAATATTGTAAAACTATTGTAAGAACAATATTGTATTGTATTGTAAATTAATATTGTATTGTAATTGTAATTGTAAATTACAATACAATTACAATATACAATTACAATTCGAACTTTTGGAACCTTAATTTGACCCCTAATTAGGATTAAATTACTGACTTGATATTTACCATGAATACTATCATGTAGATACACGATTTCAGCGTAAAACAAAAGGCTCAGAACACACTGCAGAAAATAAATTTAATATTGTATTGTATTGTAATTGTAATTGTATTTACAATTTACAATTCTAATTGTAAATGTAATTTTTTAAAAATACAATTACAATTACAATTTACAATATTACGGCACTACACCGGCCAATCAGAGAAGAGCTCAGCGATCCAACTGTATAAATTTAGTCCTTTAGCAAACGGCTAAATAAATTACATTGGCCCAGACTATTTATATGTGATTAAATATAAAAAATGCGACTATTTCGATTTGGCCAAACCACTCACTCGCCCCATATAAAATGAGTTTGAGTTGATCCTGCAGCCTGCAGCATACATTTAATAATGACATACACTACAATTAAATTACATGCACAGCTGAAAATGCTTTAGATGATTTAAGCTTACTTGGAAAACAAACATATGACGTCCCTCTGGAACAGGGCCTACGTACACAGAGTCCAAAGTCTGATCATATTCTTCACTTTCTGCAGATCCAACGTATATAATTTTCCATTCCAGATCTGTAATCAACATTCATCATTATCTTAAAAAATAAGTACAGAAATATGAAACAACTACGCACTACAGGAAAAGGAAAATACTACCAATGTCCTGACCATCCCCCACCTAAAATTTTTGAAATAGTCATATACTAACATGCAACATACATGTCGGCGCGAGCGCTTACTTAAAATCCGTAATATATTTTATACACACACGATATCAGCTAAAAAGCCGTAAGGCAAGTAAGGCTACTAGAATAATTAAGAAAACAGTACAAAAATCAAAAAATATACCTTCTTTCAGCGATTCGAGACATTCAAAAGTGATTTCGAATCGAAATGGAGTGAAGAAAGGGCATGGATTATTCATAACCACGACATTTGACACGTGAACTCGAGCCATTTTTTAATATAATGTCTTTCTTAAACGTTGAAAATAAGAACGAAGTGGCAAGAGTAATTAGTTTCCAGAACTAAGATGTTGTGCAAACGATGATTGTAATTCCAACAATTACTGGTCACTGACTGATAGCTTCAAAAAACCAAGGTTACTCCACGCTCCCCGGGATAAGTCTTCCCCTCCGCTTCTTTCTTATTTCTTAGCCTGTAACATGTAAGACTTCTATCTCGAATCTCAATGACCGGACCTACCCAGTGTCCAGCCAGACTTCAGACCGACTCAACTGATCAATTTATTAGCACAATCTAAATATGTACCTATACAAAAACTCACCACTACCACTATCAAACTATCAACTGAATGTCAACCGTTTCAGCGTCACTAGTACTAGTGACCAGTCAGTAGGGTAATGATACGTTTATCGTAACTTTTGTATTAAATCCTATTTCTAAGTTTAAAAGGAAATTAAAGACAATTTTCTAAACGCTCACGGTTCTGTTGCTACACGGGACACGGCTACACTAGCGAACGAGAACGTATTCCATATAGCTACTAGTGCAAAGTAGTACGTATTTTTACTTTTCGTTTTTTATTACAAACAACTGCTCTCCCTCCCAATTCCCAAATAGCGAATAGGTAGTTGTCCTTAATATTTAACAAGTAGTGATATCAAAATAATTGAACCAACTATTTAATCCAATAATTGTATAGCTCCAATGTCAAATGTGCAAACTTTCCCTCCTTTGACCTTCAACCTTCTCCTTCCAAATGACAAACTATAAAACTTATTAAAATCTAAACTGCGATGTAAAGTTCTTAATAAGTACACAACTGTCCCTGCTCTCCGTCTCTATATTGGTGGATCCTGCCTTCAAGAAAGACCCCGTCCGTGATCCAAAAGTGTACAAGCCGTAATGATAATGAAAATCAAGCAAGTCTATTCCTGCAAAGTAAAGTGGACAGAGAATCTCTATTGTTTTCGTGATCAAAATTTTAGCATCCGTCGCGGTTCTCTCGCCTGTCCGTGTGGCAATTTCTTTTGAGAAGTATGTACGTTACGTTAGCACTAACTTATTGACGATTTGAAAACTACCCCCCAGTTTGACGTCGGCATCCCTTTCAAAAGCCGCCCAGTTTTCTCAGGCGTCCTTGCTTCCAAAATGCATTTCTTTTAAAAATGGGGGGAAGCTCAAATTATATTTTACAGGGTTGACCATTAAAAACTGATTAAACCATTACCATTTTAGTCCATTAGTACCATTTAGATATTAGATTTAGCAAATTAGTCGATTTATTGTTTGATTTATACGATATGATGAATTCACGATTTTAAGATTTT
Organism: Dicyrtomina minuta; assembly: GCA_949802685.1. Taxonomy (NCBI): domain Eukaryota; kingdom Metazoa; phylum Arthropoda; class Collembola; order Symphypleona; family Dicyrtomidae; genus Dicyrtomina; species Dicyrtomina minuta. The sequence continues at coordinate 61,400,185 of OX461808.1, read as the reverse complement.
TCAACTTCCGTTTTCTGGATTTACACTAATTTACCTAAGGCTGTACGACCTCCACCTAGGTAATTAATTATGTGTTTTTATAAAAAGTATATATATTTACACTTCATTATGCAGAAATTCAGAAGGTGTTAGGTAGATCGGTAGATGCAGAAGACGATGCCGATGCTACCATGACTTCAAAAACAATGCCATATTACCTACGTAAAAAGATGCACACCTTAAACCTTATTAGTTATTCGGTATGTCGCGATTTATTTTTTTAGATTGAATATCGTCTATGAAGAACAATAACGACCCATATCCATTTTTAGCTACAAACAATATCAACTATCTACAAAAATATTCAAATATGTCTTAAGAGCATTTAAATAGAACATTTTGCACCTTTTTAAAAACATGGGATTAGAACATTTTGCACCTTTTCAAAAACATGGGATTAGAGCATATTGGACCTTTTCAAAAACAGGATTAGAACATTTTGCACCTTATCAAAAACATGTAAATAGGATATTTTACGCTTTTCAAAAACCCCTGATTAACATTTTACGCATGTTTCGCATTTTGTTTTTATGACGTAGCTCATTATGATTATAGCTTAAATTGGAAATGGGTCATTTTGGTTCTTCACAGACTATGTTTTTCCCAATATGACTATACAAATAATAAACGCTATGCTGATTTTTCGGCGTTTAATTTGTGTAACTGGAACATTTTCAAAACTTTATTTTCAACCTTTTATTTTTTTTCTTCAAAAAACAGAATCAAAATGAATGAATGTACTAAATATAAGACTTGTGTGTAATAATAAAAATAATAAATAATAATGAGGATATTATAATGTAATCAAATAACATGATTAACTATACATATCATTCATTATTACAATTATTCTCATATATTGTTCTATAGTAGTTAGACAGAGTAAGAATTAGAAATATATATAATAATTCACAAGCTTTCATAATATATGAGGTGTGTGTATTTAAATAAGGCAAAATAATAATATTACAATAATAATTTATTATTATATGTAGTATCATTTATTATATTTTAATATTCAACTGTAGAAAATCACAGTTTCTTTTCAACATTTTTTTTCATCTTGTTCAAACTTTAAACTTATCGAAGCCAACCTTCGGTCTCCTGTCCTTAACGATTGAGTACAAATACAAATATCTTATTCTTCGTAGTAGTGTTCGTAGTAGTAATTATATAATTATTAGTTTTCATAATACATAGTATTTTTTAAAATTTTTTTGCATTACAATACATACGTATATCCACTTTTCATTTTCTTGTGTGTAACTTTCTTTTTACTTTAATTCGTGCGTAGGTACATTTTTAACTTTTCCTATACTCAATAATTCCTTTTAAAATTTTAATTAGGTATCTATATTATACTTAATGGTATTACAACAAAACTCTTTTCTTTTTCTACTACTTTGAAATTTAAATTAACTTATTTGTCGAACTATAAATTTTGAATTGTTTTTGATTTGGTATACATACAAAAATTCTGGTTTATAGTTTTGGTAATAAAATCACACACTTTTGTTAGATCGATTTCGTAGTTTGTAATCTTGCTTCCTTTTTTTCTTAAATAATTTTGGTTTGGTAATCTCCTACAATATGAAATTTTGAACAATTTCTTTTTTTTAAATTATAATAGTATCTATGTACTTAGTCGCTTCAAGCTTAATTCAACCTCAAGAACGGAACAACCCTTCGCATTTTTTTCTTTACCATTACACAGTGTATTTAAAATTTAAACAGCAAACATAATATGACCTTCGACTTACCAAACAATACCATGTTATGTATTACACCCAAGAACAACCAACAAATTATTGATTGTTAAATTACTTTTCTTCATTACTCTGTATTTTTTAATAATATACCACAACTGATTTTTAAAATTCATTGTTTCACTTCAATATGTATTTTTTTTCATTTTTTTGGTATTCTAGACATATTTTTCACTATTATCATTATACTCCATTTTCTTCGTTTTAACTTTTAAACTTTAAAACCGTATCATATTTTTTTATTATCTTGTATTTTATCATTTATTCGTATTACAATATTTAGTCAGTACGTTCGTTCCCTTTGTCTCTGAAACTCTGAACAATATAATATGTGTATATAATATATTAAAATTCCTATATATTCGTATTCTTCGTATCAATTACATAATAATAATCATTACCATCAATTAACCACTTATATAATTGATAATAACTGTATATGAACCAACGTATTTTCTATTATCTATTTCACAATAGCAATAATTAAAATTAGCTTAATTAGAAAGAACAATATTATATATATGTATTTCAAGAATTATTAATTATATATAATATAGCGTTCGTTAGCTTCACTCAAAATTCTGAATTCAAAATCATACACTTATAAAATAATTTTAATAATTTTACTATTAAAAATGTTTTACTACTGAATGTGTGGATTTTTTCTCATGTGTGTCTTTTCTCTTCTTTTCTAAAATAGGAGTACCGTTTCTATGATTCTAATTTATTTTTTTTACTAACAGACTTATACATTTTATTTTATATAATATTTTGAGAAGTCGTTTTATAGGCGAAGTGACTCTGCTATGGTTTGAATCTGAATATTATTTTTTACTGTAATATTTAGGTTCAACCTTGAAAGTAGATACACAGGTATTCAATTAAAATTAATACAGAATAAAGAGAAGAGCAGGCAGCTGGCTGGTACTGGTACTGCTGCGTCCTGCTTTTTTAGAATTACATAAAATGTTATAGTTTAATATTGCAATATATTTGAAGAAATAATAATAATATTGTAAATTCATACTAGTTTGCTAATTATTATATCGTTTTAAATTTAAATTTTTAAGTTGTATTGTAATTGTACCAACAATAACATTGTAATTAATTTTTAAACGATCAAACACTCATATACATCAATTAATAATCAACTATATATCTTCTTATTACTGTGAACTTGAATTCGTATTACAAAAATTTTAATTGTGTAATTTAATAATGTAATACAATTTTATGTATTTTTATTTTAGCTCTCTAACATTTGACATAATATGTGAAAAATTATTTGATTTTTGATTCTGCACTAACGTCACAACTATAATTATATATATAATATGTATATTACGATTTACGATTAAAAAATTACAAGGAATTAAGAACAAAACGGAAATGAATAGTAAAGAATAAAGTGGTAATGAACTGAACATTAACATTTTAAAAGAGCAATTAGGAATTTCAATTACTTAACACAAATACAGTAAAATTCGTGGTAAAATGTATGTGTGTAGTAGTGTAACAGGGTTGTAAAATTGGTGTTGTATTTTATCTACTTTCTACACAGTACAATATATACGTGGTACGTATGATGATTCTTCATTGATAGCATTTTTTAGTTGTTGATGGTTTTGTTTTTTACTTTTAAATATTCTTTTTTAGATTTCTTATTAGTTTCTTTTTAAGTATTTTTGGTATTATTTAAAATCATTCATTATACTTCTTGGATAATAACAATAATTATGTGTGTACATAGTTTAGTATGAATCAGAAATCAATGACAGTATAAGGCAAGATATGAAGGAGATCCCCATTTGTGGACTGGACTGTAAAGGTTTCATGCCACTCATGAAACCCACCCTCATCATCCAAATTCCCGTTAACATTCGGCACTTGTTCACTGTGAAGTGTTTCCAGGTCAATCTGTCGTATGGGTGACTTGAGTGCGGACGAGGAATCATCTTCATCTGGAGGGTCAACAAGGAGAGCATTCACATCCATAAAATCTGGACCCTCGCTGATTCCAATTCCAATAATAGGATTCATTAAATTGTCTTCTAATTCTAAACTGTCTTGATGTCGTTGTAAATCATCTGAATCTCCAAGACCAAGTCCAAGGATACCAGTCCTTGTTGTTTTAGATTTTGTATTTGATTTGCTACGAGCCGCCGCCGCCTCCTCCCCTCTTGGAAATCCTTTACTTTTCCTACTTACATCATCTTCATTATCATCAATATCCATTCTAGATTCTTCATCAAATAGAAAACTCTTATTGTCCATTGGATGATCTATCGGAGATGTTCTTGTTGAGGTTCCATCATCTTCATTGTCAAGACAGGACAAGGAATTTGACGCTGAGGAATTTAATTTTAATTTTTTTGTAGATTTACTACTTTTAGAGGATTTATTTTTATTACTAGTACTCCTACTGGATTTTTTACTAGGGGAGGGCGGCGTGGTTAACCGTTGATTTACAAGTACATTTAAATTATTATTTTCACTTAGATTAACAGTCATGTCGAGGTCGACGCTAACTCCTATTTGAGGGGAGAGTGAAGATTCTCTATCTACATGAAACTGACCATGGAAGTCAGATTTTGAATTTAAATTTACTCTGGAACTGGAACTAGTACTGGAACGTTGCTGTTGCTGTGTTAGTTGATTTTGATTGGAATAGTACAAATTATCTAAATTATGATTATTACTACTAGGTACACTTAAACTAGTCACACTGACAGCACTTCGACTTTGACTCTCACTCCGACTGCTATGATTGGTAGGACTTGAACTCCCACTTCCACCTGAACCACCGGATCCGCTCTTAGATCCTGAGTCCACATTATGGTCGTCGTTTTCATTTTCAGAGACGGCAGAACTACTTGAACTTGACTGGAGCTTTCGCTTTGCATTATTCATCCCCGGATACTCCTCGAGAACATCATTTTCGTTATCGATTTCATTGTCAATGTCATCGAAAGTTTCAATTTCTTGTTCCTCGAGCACATCTAATAAAATCCCCGGTTCCGTTTCAGCTTCAATTTCTGGTTCTGGTGAATTTCCAAAGTCAAAATCACTGTGATGATAATTTTGGGTTTTAGATTTAGTTACAATATTAATCCTAGAATAAGGCTCAGTCTCTGCCATGCTCTTTTGGTTCAAGTTTACTTCTTTTTCTTCTACTTCTTCGAGGTCTTCCAGATCCTCGACTTCATTTTCTTCTTCTTCTTGAATAATTGAAATGGAAGTATTAAGATTAGATTTACTAGAATTAGAATACTTATTTTTAATTTTATCTCTAGGTTGTTGTCCTTGTCCTTGAATTTGACTTCTAGTACTACTACTACTACTACGAGGCAATGAAGGTGAGGTTGTTGTTATAATAGTTGAATTGTTATGCGAATTTAGTAAAAAAGGCTGCTGTGGTTGGTTTTGATTTTGCTGGAGAGCAGGAGTTGAAATATAATTAATTGAAGAGGATGAGTTAGAGGATGACGAGCAGTCGACGATAGAGGATTTTTCCGACTTATCAGATTTTTTACTTTTATGTTTTTGTTTTTGTCTTTTAAATTCTGATTTAGTAGAGGATGTGAGTGGTAGTGATAATGAGAGGCGATCATGAGGAGCAGTACTTAGAGGGTCACCATCAATAGCAGAGGCGGTGGTGACAGCAGCAGCAGAAGCGGAGGCAGCAGTGGTCCTTGATGACGTTCGAGTCGTTAATGTCGTCCCTGTCCCCGTCGGTGTGAGCATTGCTGAGGGGAATTCATCACGAGCTAAACTATCCCGGTATTGCTGCTCCATTTGAACTCTCAGCTCAGACTGTGACTTTAGATAATTCTGAACAAATTCATTATTTGTTTTGAGCTCGGAGGAGGAAGAGGTAGTTGCTATGGAGGAAGGAACAGCAATGGAACCACCCGAAGATGCAGATTCCGCCTGGAGTCTTGTACGATACTGTTGTTGTTGTTGATGTTGTTGTTGTGATTGATCTTTTTTGGACCTTGTCGTTGTGTTGGTGGTGATGGTAGTTGCTGTTGTCTCCAGTTGTTGCGGCTTCTCCTTTTGTTGGACACTTCTCTCTTCGAGGTCACGAACAATCTCCACTGTCGTACGACCATGACCTTCCCTCTTAGCCTGGGCAATCTGCTCGCGAAGCAAAGCGTCCACTGAAATCACACAACACCAAAATAGTATACAATAATTTTTACTGACTGAATAGCCTTGAACAGTTTCCCACAAATCTTGCATGATAAACAATAAAAAAAAACCTACAAAGTTTATCCGCCTGAGTGCCCAGACCATTCCATTGAGAACAATGAACATTTGTAACTCACCGTCAAAAGCAGCTTTTCCATTATGTGACCGGGTAGTTGGCTGCTGTTGTTGTTGTTGGATCTGCTGTTGTTGTTGCTGCTGCTGCTGTTGAAGTGCTTGCTGTTGCAATTGCTGTTGCTGTTGTTGCTGCTGCTGCTGCTGCGAAAGATGTTGACTAGACTGACTGGTGTCTTCTGGAAATAGGATCGTCTCCCGCCATTTCTTCACTAAGGCTTTGGCTCGTTTCGCAAGGTAATCATTGTTCACCTTTCGACGAAACTCATTTACAGTTTTACCGAGGCGGGTACTCTACACAAAGAAAAACAACACAAATATATTTACAATTTGTAATTTAGTACTTAAAGTTAATGGAAACAGAAAAAGGAATGGTTAAGATTTAATTCAAGTGGTCATGCCGTGTCACTACATTACTACAATAATATATCCCCAGTCCCCAACTCCAATGCTGAGTTCAACAAGATGCAAATTTAGAGTTAGTTTATTTACCTCGAGGATATCTTTGGTCACAGGAAGACGTTCCAAAATCCCGAGAACCTCAACAATCGCATCCATATCCTTAACCTGTCAAACAACGAGCAATAATAAGAAAAAAAACCACATTACAGGCATCGTTTTAAAATCAGCTAATTAAGTAATCTATAATGCCGCCCAATTCAACACTAATTTACCAAGTGGCCTAGTGCCCACTTAAATATTATGTAGTATACCCTACCTACCTCAATTTTGTAATAATACTATTTTCACACTTTTAAACAAATTGTTCCACAACACTTCATTACATTTACGATTTGCATTTGACATTTTAGCGATATATTGTCTGCTTGGACCACTTTAAGTACGTCCACTAGTCAAGCATCATAGAAGCGAAGCTTGTTAGAGCTTTAAAAAAACTCAAGAAATGGACATCAAAACTGAAGAATAGTACAGCAGTATATGTGTAGGCAGTCCCGCTCGCGTTACCCTACCGTTGCGTTGTCCTCAAAACCCAAATCCAAACGAAACCGAAAATGGGAACAACGTACAAGAGAACAAAGCAAGAACTAAAACAGAATTATAGAATAGACTGAAGGAAATACAAGTTTAGGATGTTTGGCAGGACCAAAGTAATCCACATGTTCCACACAGAGATATATAACAACGTTGTGCAAACTTTTCTACACATTTTTCATATTGTTCTTTTTTGACAACCTCAATACAGGCAGGGCAGGACCTGAGTTAACATATCATGTAAACAAGCCTATTAAAACTAATAAGAAAAGAGAATTATCAACTATAATCCCAAGTTCGATTTTTTGTACCTTACATGCATCAGTAATAGTTTAGTGAAAATCCAAATGCTGACTTCAATTAAATACAAAAATTCAAAATGTTTACTATACAAGACATTTTTATATGAAAGATTATATACTCAAATAATATTCAAACATAATCGGATTGACTATATTACACAACTCCTGTCATTTCCTATGCCTGTTGTTTTAAAACGCAGAAAGTAATTTTGTGTAATAATACATGCAATATGTTTAAAAAAGAAAAATGGTACATTCATAATATACAGCTGGCATATTTTATCAATTTTTCAGTATTTTTCCGTATCTCAATTTACTTAAATAGGTTAGTGAATAAAATGTGTACACACACAAGAAAAAAAAAGACTAGTCTGCAAAGTGAAATTGGGACCCAATATCGAACCGAAGCCGAACCATATAGCATCACCAACCGTTCAACACCGTCTCAACCTTAACTGCCTTCCTCAACTCCCAGACCCAGACAGACGCAAAATCCGAAACCGAAGCTGGACACCCCATTCATACTACCAACCATACCATTTATACCATAGTTTACCATACTGTTGTCTACATTCGATCAGAACTCCAAATCCTACAATAAACCCCCGCAAAGGAACACAACGAAAACGGAACGAAACCAAATCAAACTAATAAACTAAACCTTCAAATTCAATAAATCGGCCCCAGCAGCCGAAAGTCTAGGAGAGTAAAACATGCAAAACGTAAAATCAATAATAACTTTTTAAAAAATCCAAAGTCGTGACCGATTTCTTGTCAGCTACATATATACAACATTGACATTGACATGAACATCTCGAACGAGGGCCACTAATGCGCCTGCTTCTCCAGTATACACCTAAATGTAAAATTCCTCAAGAACCCCGGTTTGAGTTTAGTCGAGTCGAGAACCTCTCTTTTCTCAAGATAAGAGAGAAGAAACATAGCCTCTGTCAGACCAGACCACCAACTAAACCAGACGGAATGAAACGAAGCCCTCAAATTTCAGATAGATCCAACTCATAATGTAGGAGAAACGGGAGCAGCACGCAACAGCTTGAATTTCTCTCCAAGCGAAAAATTCGACGACGACCCGAAAATCTTATCTACATGAGACTGTCTCTTACCAAAAAATACTTTCCCATACACATCCCGATCCCAAAGTACCACAAATTTTTGGAGGCACGACAAAATAAATCGATACTAAAGAAATGAAACCAAGTAGAACTGAGACTGAGAAGGAAAGACGCAAGAGCAGTTTCAATTCGGACTGGAGGAAGGCAGGAGAGAGAGAAAATCATGTTGACTCATGAGATCAATAGAGGAAAGTGAAAAAGACAAATATGTATATATGAGAACTTCGGTTTTGGTCTTTGGTACTATGATATCATGGGTACACAAAAAAAATCCTGAAATAAGGGAGGAGCCTCTCCGTTTGAGAGAGAAATACAGATGATAGTGAGGTGGAGAAGGACGAACTTAGAGCCTATCCGAGTCAGTCCGAGAATATTTTCCCCAAATCCCTCAACTTTCTTCAAAGACATTTCCCCTGCTCTTCTCGGTCCCGTCCCGTCCCCGACATCGCCTTTCTCGTTCTCGTTTTCGTGTCGTCGGTGTCTTCTTGTTATAGTGCAGACTTGGAGACTGCAGTTCTCTTCACTGCCGGAACCGAAGAGGAAAATTTCTACATAGTTCACCAACAGTAAAGAGTGCAGTGCCCGTTACCCGTGTTCCACTTCCCCCTACTTTCCAAAGCCTTCCCTTCTCTGTCTGTCTCTATTTTCCTCTACTCCATCCTCGTCCTATTTTCCTCCTGTATACCCGGCTCAAATAATAGAACGCACCACATATCCACGAGCAGATATAGCCTATACCCTACTATATACATATGTATACCCAGGGAGAGAGAGAGGACCACCGCCATTTGTACATATGTATATACATGTGGGAGAAAAGGAAGACCCGGGTAGGAGAAACGTCAAAGTGGAATACACACAGTACAGATAAAAGGCAAGCCCTGCATACGGGAAATGTATACACATATTATATCTATATATTTTATACAACAAAAGTCTATCACCACCATGTTAAAAAATCCCAAATCCCAAGCTAACTAAACACCAAACTAGTCAAAAAAGTATAAAGAAACAAAGCATTAAAATTAAAATCAAAAGGTTTTATATACAAAAAGTTTCTAATTATTTACAAAATATTTTCCTCTTTAAATCGTTCTTCCATAATTCTACCTGTCATAATTTTGAATAGTTAAATAATTATTTTAAGAAAGTTTAAAAATAATACATAGTTTTTTTCATAAGGTGGTTTGAATTTTGGAAAATATATTACTATTTCACTTTAGAAAATAATTTTTGAGACATTTGAGAAATCGAGACTTTGAAATAGTCCTCAAAAACCTGTGAAAATGTCGAATAGGTTAATATTGCAAAATGTTTTTAAATCTTTGGATAACTAATTCTTTTCCGTCAGTGGTAATAATAAATTAAATAATAATACTGAGAATAAATCAGGTGGATAATGTAAAATACTTATTCGGATAGTTCAAATCGATATCGATATAATTAAATATTTGTTGAGCTGTCCAAGTTAAATGTTAAATAGGACTTCATCAATTATTAGAAACTGAAATTGACAAACTAATCATATAGGACTATATGTCGTGTGTATAGTGCCCTCAAAATAATAATAATCATAATAATATAAGACAAGAAGAAATAACGTCAAACAGTTTGCAAGTGTAGGTTCTTGTCAGAAAGGGGAACGCCCTTCTTCTACCTACAACCTAGATATCTTCCATTTCAATTTCTTGTTTTGTGTTTGTGTTTCCCATCTTTATCAAATTATCTTTAAGCGATATTCACATTTGACATTCAGATACAGTGACACATAATATGAGAGTTTCATCTGGATTTCAATTGTTTATACGCCCAAACTTTTTTAAAAATATTACTGTATCTATTATTCTTATCAAAATGCTCAGAATTTACAGATATTAAACTGTCAAAATTAACAAAATAAAGTTGAAATTCAATACTATTGTGCCTGAAAAAATAGTTTGAAATTATTAATATCAGATTTTAAATAGACTAGGGGTATGAAATTTCCTAAGTATCAACACTTTTAGCTAAGCTCACATATTTTTTTCGATTTTCATGAAATTGAATTTAAATGTAAAATTATTCTTAAAAATCTCATTTTAGATACATTTTTCGAACTTTCAAAATCATTTTTTTCAAAATCCACAAAAGTTCTTAATTATTTTTAAGAAATAAATCTGAAGGTTTACATTACACAAAATCTGACGTAGTGTAATGATATCTAATTTATTCAATTGCAAAATTAATACGGCACTGCGCAAGTAATGGCGTAAACAGTTAGTTTGCCTTATTAAACCCCTACCACACTGAGTGAGTACCCCCCACCAAGGAAAACAAATCAAAATAACTTTAAATGTAAATAGGTTTTAATAATTGCTTTGCAAGCATAGTCAAACTCAATTTCAAAAAATATCGAAGAATCTGAATGGTTTTTAGTGAAGAGGAAATGTAGAAATATTATTATTTCTGTTTAAGAAAAAAAGTTTTAAAATACCGTTTCAACAATTTCGACTTAACACTTACAAGGTAGAACCAAAGAAAAATATTAAAATAAAATAAAAAATAGTGAAGCCTGCAGTCAATATCAAACCATACTGTGACAGACAGCAGCCTGTGCTGTGTTGAAATTTATAATATATATATATTGTATATATATGCAATAAAAGCGATTTGGTCTCGGTCTCTATAGTTCGTAGTGTCCGTCGTTAGTCCGAACAGATAACAAAAATACAAAAAACCACATTGGCAAAAGCCTTTTCCTTCCTTTTCCCTTCCATCATCCTCACGAAACTGAGCACACAAACACGAAACGGAATTACTGATATAGTAGAATAGAGTCAGTGAATACGGGCAACGGGCATACGGGAATACCCTTTCAAATCCACACCGGAACCGAAACCGAACAAAAACAAAGTAGGCGAAAGCGACATCACGAAAGACTGAACCACGAAGTTAGATATATAGTTTGATCCCAGTTATACTTCACACTACCACTACGAGAAGAAACACCAACTGACTGCTGTTTCATGGCTTCTTTCGTTCTTCCAAAATGTTTCCAAATTTTCACTTCACACATTTTTATTCCTTCCCCTCTTATTTCCTCCCCACAACAACAGTCACATTTTATAGAACAATTTTTCAAATTTTTCAAATCCGAATCCGACTCAAATTCTAATTCCACATCCGTCAGTCAGTCAGTTATTCAACCAAGAAATAATCAACTTTATATCAAATTTAAAAATCCAAACAGATATTCAATATTTCTGTTTAAGTTGTTCTCAATATATCATTCACGTTCCAGTTACATATTTGTATTTCCACTTCCTTGGAAGGATTGGATGTTGAAGGGAAAACTAAAGTGGTGTATATTATTATTATTAATATTGAAATATTGAGTTAATATTACAGTCAAGCTTTAGGAACACATTCAAAATTCAATGATCACCAATCACCACAGGTGATCTGGATAAATGATAAATTTTATCAAGCGGGACAGACAACAGATATATAATCCGCAGTATCCAGAGAAATCCACCCATGTGGTATTACTACAACTTACATTGAATTAGCATTATATTGAATACAAGTAACCCGGCCCCGATAACTATAACCCGGTATAATTGAAAAAATAATAATAATAAATTGTTCAAAATCTCAAACTGGCGAAACAAAATAGCCTCCCCGCACTGCACAACTATAAGAGGGATACCGTTACAGTCAGTGCGGAAAACGCAGGTCATTATAACTGCGAAAATAAATGTACCTAATTTGACTTTTTTTATTTAAAATGTAGGTAGGCAAGGTGTTAATTAGTGCAGTTTGGGCGCTAGGTTCCAATCCAACAGAATTTTTCCCGCACATATAGCCAAGGATATTTTTTATCCTTGACTTCTGCGAAGCTCGTTGTGGCTCCTTGAATGGAAGTACGCGCGGATTTGTGAGCCCAATCAAGACACTGCACTGCTTTAAAAATGGAAGTATTTAAAGCATATTGTGCAGTGCGGGATCTTGATAACGATTGCCTACAAGAGTTTAGAAAGTCGGGACTTTTTATGACCTACTTGTGTTAACCTTCGTAATACAATTAAAACTAAAAATTTGGCAGTGCGTGTTGGCCTTTACATTTGCCATAGCCGAAACGAAAATCAGTATTACTTTTCCTGCAATACTGACTGAACTTCTGTACTGCCTCCTCGGTAACATTGAGATTTCAGAAAGAAGACAGAAAATTAAACATTAAAATAATAGTTACATTGTTTTAATGCACTACAATTCAATTCAATTGTCAATGCAGAGTCAATTATAAAAAATTAACTCTGTGGTATTTAACAATATTATATCAGATCCAAAATTTCGAATATTTTAAATATTCTCAACAGTTTGATTTATAACTGACTGTCAACTATTTTCACAATAAGGGGCCAGATTGCTATTTAAGCAATAAAAGTTCAAAACGGAAATTATGTAGTCTGTATAATCATTCGGTGTACAGTCATGTTATGTATCAAGATGACATACACTATTTATACATACCTATAATATGTATTATTCGGTTTTCGTTTTTCAGTGATTGAGATCGAGAGGTACTAACTGCGCCGTATTTGAATTCGCTATATAATACTATAATTATTATTATTATTATAAATATTATTGTATAGCTTCCTGTTCAAACCACACAGCGACAGTTATAAATACAGCTGACTCTAATTTACTTACTACAGTTGAGTCATATAATCATAAATAATAAAACTTGAGTTAATTCACAACTCATGTTAATTCAGTCTACAAGTGATTTACATGAAATCAACATCATTTTTCGATTCCAATAATAAATAGCTCTTCATTTCTATACCTAATTAATATAGATTATACAATTATCTTTTCCGTCGTTCCCATATACATACACTAAATAAACTGCGTTTCAATTCCGCAATTCAGTGATCCCAACCAACAACCAACTCAACGGCCAGCGTACTACGGTACTACACGTACAACGTACTTTTAATATTTTCAATTTAATTCTTGCCACTAATACTGAATACTGATTCACAATTCGAGCAAACTTGCAAAAACATTCGAATTCGACCGACCGACGTCAGAAATATACATACAACAACTTATACAACAATGTGGAATTAATTGCAAGATCAAGTGAAAAGTTTTTGCAACAATGATAGAAGACAACAATATAATATGCTCTTTATACAACAATGTTGAATGTTATAAAAAAAATTAATACGGTAGGGTACAACTTCACAAAGACGTTTATTTTTATTCGTAAAGTAAAATTGAAACCATTCAATTTCATTTTTGGTACTTATATTTAAATGTTGTAGCCGTAGCACACGTTGCACGTTGCCAGTCACTACTACTCCAACTCCAACCTAATACGCTGTCCGTTGTCCGTTGCGAGCACTTTTCGAAATAGTTCAATAAATTCAAATATTACTCGAAGAGTTTCCAATATTAATCGACAATCCGATCAAGGAACGACTCTATTTAACGGGGTTGGAAACCGACAATATGTCAATTACGTATCTCAACAGCAAGAGAGAGAGAGAGAGAGAGAGCAATTAAAAACGTTTATTAATAATGTTACGTAAGTAGGTAGGTAGGTTGGTAGGTATGTATACTATTGACTATGACTATATATTTTACTATACTGCTTTTTCGTCTGCATACTTGACTCTTTTCTCATCACTTCTATATTATATACAGTTCAACAATTGACTGTAACTTTTAGAAACAAACTGCAAAATTTCTAAACAATACACAGTATTTAATTTATTGGTTCATCTAGTAGTATTTGGTAGTATACAAGATCAATATGAGGAACAGACGGAAGACAACAAGAAAGAAGTAGTATAATATAATATACTAATTCTGAACGAAAAGGCAGAGGGGAAAAATGACTTTAAAAAACAAGAACAATGACGATGACGACTGTCAAGTAGTTGTATTCTGAAAATGCTACTACAAAACAATAATGCCTCCTCCTATGTACTTACAAAAGTCCCAGTTTTTTTTTCAATAAAAAAAAAGAGTAAAATGTAACTTTTTTTTGTTTTTTTGTGTTTTATTGTTCAAAAAAAAACCTTTTGCTTACATGGTACTTATCGTCGACTGTGTCAATTAATTTTTGCCGAAGTTGTAAAGGCGAATGCTGCATGAGGCCGTGAAATGGTGCTCCTGAATTGGGTGCCAGTTTGCCAACGTACAGCTTACCTGCACTGATGGCGGACATAGACTGGCAACTTCTCTTCGTGGCAACCCCGGCCACCAGCAACACACACTGAAACTCATCCAACACACAGAGCCACACATCTCCACACGAACACCTTCTTCTCCGTCAACCGTCTACCAGTCCACTTCGTCTCCACTTCGAACTCCAAACTTTCAACACAAATTTAATACAACGTCATTTCGCCCAACCAGCACAGCACAACGTACTTGAAACGTACACGGAGCCCTATTCCACTCAATAGACCCCTCAGTGGAGTGGAGACCCCCGTGGAAAGACACTTTTCAAATCTTTCCCACCAACCGCTCGGTAACCTGTCTCATTTTCTTGGTAGGATTTCCTATGCTAGTTTGTGCTAAAGAATTGCGGCAGGTTAGGCGGTGGGCTGGGCGGACGTGGACCGTGACTGTTTTTTGTCATGCTCGCAGTATTGGGAAGTGCGCCTGCGCCGCTCCTGGCTCGTCTCCTTCTTTAATAATTCTCTGGTTAGCAATTCCAATATATGCTATACTACACTGTGTGTGGAAATGTAAAATAAACTTTTTGTGTGTGAACGTGAAGGAAATGAGAGAAGCTGAGGCAGTTTGCAGAATGACAAGGGAGCGTTCGAGTCCTACAAGATTTGTCCCCCAACTCAAAACCCACGATGTCGATGTGGATTCCCGAGCCATTGCCTTGTTGTTTTCATCTTTTTTACTTTGCCTTGTATTTTGTGTATGTTAAAGCCTTGGCATTCTCTATCTCTTCTCTCCTTTAAACTTTTAAAAGTATTTTCTACTGCGCCTTACTTTACTATATAGCTCTCCTGTGAGGATTTTAGTTGTGTGTAGAAAAATGTCTGTTGAATGGAGAAATTGAGTTTTAAAATCTAGATTCGAAATACTTGGTCAATTATAATATGAAATAGTCGTTTTTGAATAATTCCCCAAAATTGTAATATGCAGGTGATGTAATTAATTGTAGAAATATGTTGAAACTAAAATTCCTAGAAGAAAAATGTCCTTATTTGCATTTACAGGGGAAGGGGAATATAGGTATATATTACTATTTAAGAATAATTAATCTTATATAGCAAATTATTGAAAATTGAAATGTTTGCCATTCTGGAAAGTTCAAATTGCTAATCGGAGGAAAAGACAAGAATGTTAGAAGGGATTCCATTTCCATTAAAATCTAGTCATCTACTGGTACTGGTAGTATATTAAATATGTTCAGGACCAGGATTTTTCAAATTTTTAGGAAAAGTAAAAGCACACCAGTAAAAGAAGTAAGTACTTACTAGTTAGGACAGTTAGGCATTATTTAGTAGAAGCTTCTAAATTCTAAATAGCTAATGCTAAGAAGGATCTGTAAGTCCAATTTTCAATGCTGTAGGTAAATCTTGCCGAATTTGGGATTTCCTTAAACAGTATGTTACTGTGACTAGTCAGAATCACGTACTAGATCCTGACACAGTACCTACCTATAGTTATGAATTTAATTATGATTATGTTTATAAAGTTATACTTTTAAATCCTATTTTATTTATATATAGAAAAGTATAGTCAGTCCTCGCATGGGAAATGGCGTGTTCATTTTTGTTTTTGTTTTCCTCCTCTTCTCTAATTCTGGTGTATTTACTACACACGTTATAGATTATGTAATTCTAGAAGGCTCTGTGAAAAACAATAGAGTGCAACTGTGCAACACGAACACGATGATAAAATGATAATTATCTATGTGTGTAAAGTAAATAATTTTAATTTTAATGGGGTTCTTTTTCATTTAAGTAGCTTGTTGAAGAAGTCTTGAAAACTTTGGGCATATTGTTTGTAATACTGACTGATGTTGTACAAAGAATTGGAATTCATGGTCGGAAGTTGGAATTCAGTTTGTAAGTTTCGTAGTAGAGAGCCAGAGTCTGCCAGACAGTGCCAGAGAGTAGAATATCTTGAAAGTTGGAAGAGGTATATAGAGATGTAAAAGATGACGATGACGATGACTATTAATTTCTGAGTCAGTCTGGCGCTGGCCTAGCCATAGTCAGCGCCAGCAGCAACATAACAAAAACTGAAAGAACAGTTTGCTCCAAGTCGAGCTCTTAGTCAGTCAGGCTGCCAGCCAGCGCAGTAGCGAGTCGATTCGTCGAAGATCATCTCATCGTAGTGTATAGTAATAGATGAAGAAGATGAGGAGAGGATCATGAACGAAAGAGAATATAGTGAAAGATGAAAATTGTAATGTTAGTTCCCTACAAAATGTTGTACTGAACAGTAGTACAGTCAACATGAGTGGAGGCATTTTGGTTTTTGGTATTGGTAGAGTATAGATAATGCTACAGCACCATTAGTAAAAGTACCATATACATACAACTAAAACTGATGATAACAGAGGCCAAGTTAGCATAGGAAAAATAAATACTATCAGTTAGTTAATGATGAATATAATAAATATATTCAGTACTCAAAAAACCTCACTAGTAGTTTGGTCGTTTGGATAGTAGAAGAAGGGTAGGGGGACAAATAATGTTAAATGGAGTTTTGGCGAACTGGAGAGCAGCGTGTGCCATTTTTTAATTCGACAGTTTTATTTATCTACGAAAAATTGTCTGGTCCTGGTCCTGGTCCTGGCCATGGCCTGCCTGCTGGGTCCACACTGGTCTACTGGAATGAAAATATTCCTCATTAGATAGTCTCTCGTATTTAAAAACAATTAAAACTTTATTACTGCGCTAATATGTTCCTGCTTTGCTTTATTAAGGTACTTACAGATATTCGCACAAACACAGAGGCAATTTCATTTATTGTATAAGTTTTATTTAAACAATGGCCTTTCTTTCCAGCGTAATAATAATAAATTGTTTTTTTTCTTTTCAATGTTTATGTGTATTGTTGAATTCGATTTCTATTTGATATTCGTTGATCAATAATGAATAACAGATTAAGAATAGACTATTATAAGAAATGTTTATCTGTAGATGTGATGTGTAGTAGTAGTAGAAGTTCAAAACAAAACAATATTTTTATTTACATTCTGTTTTGTGAGTGTTTTGGTTAATTGTTGCGAATATTAATAGGGAACTTTACTACGACAGTATTTTAATAGACCTATTATGTAACATGTATATCATGTATTGTTTCAACATATTATGCCATTATGGATTAATAGGTTTGGTTCAATTTATTTCAATGTATTTATAGTAGGTTAATATGGTACCTATATAGCCAGCGTGCTATACATATGGTTCTATGAAATACATATATCGTCTGTGAAGAACCAAAATGACCCATATGCATTTTAAGTTTTAAACAAAATGTACTATCTACAGAAAAAATTAAAATAACATGTTCATGAAAACATGTAAATAGAACCTTTTGTGCATTTTTCAAAAAACAAGTACATAGAATAGTTTGCACTTTTCAAAAAACGTGTAAATAGGACATTTTATACTTTTTTTAAACATGTAAATAGAATATTTTGCACTTTTCAAAAAAACACCTTAATAGAAAATTTTCAACTTTTCAAATGTTTAAATATGACATTGTTACCTTTTTAAAAAACACGTAAATAGAACAATTTACTCATTTGAGAAACTCGTGACTGGCATTGTAATTGTAAGTACTTATGTGTCTTATTTACAGTATTTTGTTTTGACATGGCTCGTTTTAATTCTAGCACAAATTGGAAATAGGTCATTTTGGTTCTTCATAGACGATATGTACATACCCCTACAATGCTACTTACTTATGTGGTAGTTCCAGGTTTTATTCGTATAAAATAAATTAAACTATGTTAGTATTGTAAATTGAACCTTTTCTCAGTATGGGACTTTCAGTTCTGTCTTAAGGAGAATTATTTTAAGCTGCGCGGCTGGAATTTATATAGTGGAACTTTGAGCTCTATATTTTTTGGACCCTTTCTTGGAATGGAAGAAAGTAAAGACTTAATACTTGTGTCTAGTTTTATTTATGTATCAACGGTTGACAGTACAAACTATATGTATAATGTATTTGTGGTAGTTAGCTTGTGTGAAGTTTGTCGATTTTCCCTTTTTAATGGGAAATATATTTTTGAATTTTTGATTTCGATTTTTCGAAACATTCATATTATATCTTGTCTTGGCCGTTTATTCTTGACATTTTGACAAATTCATGACCTGACCACCTGACTGACGTCGACGTCGGTAATTTAGTGGTTATTCAGACTTTATTATGAGGAAGATTAATATATGCATAATTATACAGTGACGAAGCTTTGGAATTTAAGATTATGAATAATATTAAGTTGTCGTTGTCGGGCTCTGCTGGAATTTATGTATTCATATTCATACGATGCACGAGTACTTACACGGGCGTAGTTGCTCATAGCCTATACGCATATAGCCGTTTATTATGATCCATATGGACATTATTTTCGTATTGGTATTTTTGTAAGCATGTTAATTTCTTAATTTTATTTTAGTACATGTATTATGTACACCTATAAGGAAAGCTATATATCCAGTTCCAGAATCCATAAACCAGGCTGTGAGTCAATTAAAATAAGCAAGCAGAGTTAACAGAGGCTTACTGGGATCTATTTTTTAGGAAGAAAGTAATTATTCATAAAGGAGTCCGGAAAGTCGAGATTGCTACACACTATTAAGGCACCTTGCTTATGACATACTGGTAGTGCAGTGTTGATCGTTATCGTTGTAGAAGGTTATTAATATTTTGTTCATTTTCGTATTAAAATATTGGTTCTAAGTTCTACATACTTTACTTCCTTTAACCAAAAATTTGAAAATGCCATATTACGCTCATATAATTTAAAGAATTCCTCTACTTACGTATTAAATACATAATGACATAATGTATACCTTTTATTTGGATAGTATCTTCCCGGTTATATATTATGTTGTTTTCGTAATGGCTTGAGTTTGCACCTTATAGCGGATTTTGTTTTTGTTTGTTTGTCGTGGCGGGTATTAAGTTCATTGAAGAATTTTGATAAATATTTATTGGAAATTTTCAGCTCCATGCTCCCATTTTAATGATGTGATCAATGTGATCTGAGAGAAAGGCCATAGACTGTAGAGTACAAACTCATTTAGGGAATTCATTGGGAAATTACTGATAGGGAGTATATGTTTGTATAAGTTATTAATATATAGGGTCACACACAGCCAATGGCAAGTATTAGGATCAGATAGGAGTGTCTATATTTAATTAATTAAGATTTAATAAGATCCAGATGAGGTTTATTACTATAGCTTTGTTATATACTTATAGCCGCGTGCCGCGTACGTATATAGTGTACGTATCCTTCATACTTATCCCTTTGGAACCTGACAAAAGAAACTAAAATTCATTATTAAAGTTGTTATGTATGTTTTTAACAATGTAGAATGTTGACTTTAATATTTGTTTACTATACATATTTATTTACTTGATGAGTGTACATTTTTAATGCTAACAATAGAATATAGTACCATATATACCCATTTTATTTACTACGGTAAATATAGAATTCTTACGATATTAAATTAAACTCAGCTTATCATTTGCTATTTTTGTGATATTCTATAGTAAACAGCGAATTTTCGAAAATATGTAGCTACATATTTTTTGAGAGGCCGTTATTCCATTTTCAGTGTCATTTTATCTTTCAGTTGAAAATATTTTCCAAACAACTCAAAATATTTTACATTTTCGACCCTCAACTTTCGGGTTTTGAATTTTCAGCCATTACTATTTTGAGTTTTTACCAAATATATACAGGGATTAAACGAACTATGTTTTCTTTTATTTCAGTTGCTTTCTAATTTATTTGCATATTTTTTATCCCCAATATTTTATAAAACCAGTTCCAGCAATGAATAATTGATGCCCTTTTTAGCTCGGCAAACACAGCCTACCATCATGGATCGAATATACGTAGTATGAACATCAGCCTACATTTACAAAACAACCTACGAACTACAAAAGATGAAAATATGACTCACGATTATTGGAAGGAACACAGAATGAAAATCCGAAAAATGATATGGATTAAAATGACAAAATAAAATTGTATGTTTTTAAAACAGGGAATAAAATCTATAACGTTCCACTAATTGTTTAAGATGCCTTCTAAATTGTTTAACAAGACTGCGACTAGCTTATTACTTATTGCTCCCAGTGTAAATGCGCTTAAAGGATACGACAATAAAACCATTACAACTTACAATACAACAATAATATTATTTGTAAAATGATTTTATAAATTTTTTGTCGTAAGCCCTGCTGACAATGAGTACTTAATTGGAATTAAAGTATTGGAGTCAGTTACTTACGATACCTACACCAAAACCAACCAAGAATCAACAGCTATATCCTTACTAATAATATAGCATATGTAAACTTCTTGCAAACAAAAAAAGTCTACCCAAGTACAAAGTACAACTATATCAATCAGTCAGTATACAGAAGGATGTGTATTGTGTACTGACTATGACTGTATGTAGAAAATGTAGAGAAAACAAAAATATGATCTGTCTCGTCTGAAGCGTCTAACTATGCGGCCTGCCTGTCCTGGGCTAACGTCTAGTCTAACTGACTACTCACTCTTTAAAACTCAACATCCACATTAACCTCGTCTTTCGTTCCCCTTTGTATTAAAGTACAGTACACACAAGACTCAAAAAAAACCAAACCACTCAAGTTGAAGACTTGGAAAAATACAATAATATTTCAAGCTGCGAACACTGCGAAGAATGTAAAAGTTCGTCAGTCAGAGTGAAACTTTATTCTATCGTCCATCCTCATCCTTATAGCAGCATCGGCATTGTGTGAGTGAGTGCGAATAATGCGAACGCGAATATCTGATAGATTCTGACTCTGGGACAATATGGTTGTAGGACAATTGCTACCCGGACATTTTCTTCCTGGACATTTGCTACCCACTACTAAACCGAGGACATTTGCTAGACCCATGACCAAAGTATCCTCCATGTTTCTGCATGACTTTAACGAAACGCTATACTGTTGCAATACTTTAAAGAATTTAAAAGCCAGCAAAATTGTACAAATTACCGATGCACAATTACTTTAGGGATGGCTCATAAATGATGTCACCCAAATTCTCCCTTTTTAGGACCCATCCCCAAGTCATAACGTTAACATTACGTAAACGGCTATCATCACATTACGTACACACGGCATGTCATCAATATCTGACTAGGCCCATTGGCTTTACTGATGACATAATTTATGGATGGTCACTTACTATTTTGAGCTTGGGTTTCAAATTTCCTAGGGCTTGGTGTTAGGTAGGACCAAATGTCCGGGGACCATAATGTGCCCGGCGACCAAATGTCCGGGGACCAAATGTCCGTATGGCGAGACGAGGTCTCCCCTCTGTCTACTTTCCCTGTCTGTCCTTCTCTCTAATTCTAATATCTACATGCCTCTAATGTGCAAATGAGTGCAAAAAGACACAAGGTGATTTGAATGCAATGCCAAAGCCAAACCAACGTAATAATAATTCTGCCTATAAAGATTATCTCTTTGTAGTCGTCGTCGTCGTCTGTCTCTGTCTGTATACACATAGCCTGTAGTATTTCGTCTAGCCTGTGGAAATATTTTAGTGTGATTGCGTTCACGCTGCGGATGTACGATCTCCGTTAGCTCAGGTGTTATTCTGTTTCTGCGTACTCCGTTTTTAGCACAAGTCCACTCACAAACAATTGGAATTCCAACTTGACGAATTTTATACAGGTTCCCTGTTCCCTTACATACCTTATCTGAATCTCCTCACAGTTACTATATTGTATTCAATGAATGTTGCTTCAGTTGCTTGAGACTATATTACAGATACATTGTGAGAGACTTTTATTCTTTCTTACTCAATATCTACATATTACTATTGTGGTAGACGTAAACAGACAGACAAAAAGTAGAAAGTAAGATGAAAAGAGGGGAAGCTAGACATTATCAGTAGATAGTCAAGAGCTCTAGAGAGACGAGACACCCAGTAGCAGTAATGGTGGTGATCATAACATCCTCTGTTTTTGCATTACGGTGAATGTGGAAAGTGTGAGATGAAAGAACTTCCCACTTCCCAGTCAGAGTCCCGCAGACTTGACAAACTTTTTAGTTTCCTACACGTTTCTTTAGGGTGGAAACATACGGGAATTGAGAAGCATTCTCTCTCAATTGAGATTAGTACAGACGCGGAGTCTGTAGGTAGACTGTAGATTTGAGATTCTCTACTTCTAGTATCATAGTACACGGGACCGGGCACCGGGACGACGGCTTCCACAATTTCCATTCAAGTTATTCTACACTACACACAGATTGATCTTTGAAGAGATTCAAATGGAATCAAAAACTTGCACTCAACGCGCAGCCAGGGACAATTTACAGACGCCGGCAATACGCATAGGTAAAATACATAAGAGGGATGTCAATTCCGTATGACCTGGCTACCTGACTGACTCCATCACGTACCTGTTTTGAATAATGGGGCCAGCGCAGGCAGCCCCCACTGCTTGAATTTTGAAAAAACATGTAAATGGAACATTTTGCAGTTTTCAAAAAATATAAAAAGAATATTTTGACTTTTCAAAAACATGTAAATCAAAATTATTTTGACTTTTCAAAAACATGCAAATAAAACATTCTCCACTTTTCTCAAAACATGTAAATAGAATATTTTGCACTTTTCTAAATCAAGTAAAAAAAATACTTTAAACTTCTAAAAACATGTAAATACAAAATTTTGCTTTACCAAAGAAAACTATCAATAAAATCAAAATGGTAGTTTTTGTATGGAAACAAATTGCTCCCTAAAAGTAATTCCTTCGTCCGGCCCCGAAATTTTGGATGGTTTTTAACATTATGATATTATGAAAGACGTACTAAATATGCGTGCGCTCTGTAGCTATGCAAATAATCTGATTTGAAATTAATTATATAAAAACTTAGCTACAGGAACTGTACAAAAAGAAATTGCGATTAATTGAGATAATTTATTTAATTTTTGCACATATTGTTATACTAAATTGGCTATTTTTGGGTCCACGTTAAAATTGTCTGCTGCCCCCACTTTAAGTAGTACCAGGCACCAGGTATTTACCACCTGGTCGTGGTCGGGGCCGGGGTGGATTGTGGTCGTGTTGGACGTGGTCTAGGTAGATTTTTAATGTGATAAAGATACGATATAGGGTTAAAACATTTGTATATAAATATATCTGTACACAAATAGTAAACTATACATATGAGCTATATCCTATATTCATGCAATATATTGAATAATACACTACTGAATTACACCTACAATATTATCACAATGCAATGTGCGAAGTACTGCGAGGAGCCTGGCGCTGGCTACTGAGTCTGCTGTACAATGAACTTTATCTGATGTCATAAAAAAAGAAGTTGCTCTGTGTATTTGGTATAAACAGCTGATGACTGGATCTGGAGGAATCTGGAATGTGAAGCTTCTATCGAGAGATCGCACACTCACTTGTACTCAAAGTCATGATAAAGTGTACCTGTGCCTCTCTGGTCCTGGTCTGACTCTGACTCTGACTGTGGGATGGGGATGAGGATAGTAATGGTAATGGTGATCATGATCTTTGGAGCTATATAGGACAGTATACGGATGGGCTATATACTATATAGGTAGGAAGGTACTTGGGTTTGGGTCGTGTTGTAGTTGTATATGTAGCATACAAAATGAAATATAAAGTGGATGTGGAACTATTACGTCATGTACTCCAAGATTCATTCACTCCTTTCTCCTCTCTCACTCCACACGCTGCGTACTCAAACTCTTCCCAACTTCTCTCAAATTCTCAATAATACAGAGACCAGTTCTAGTTCTAGTGCTCCTATCGGTATCAGTCCCCCATCAACCTCAACCACAGAAGGTATTACGTAGTAGTGCAAGTACAAATATATTATGTTCGTAGTAAATGACGACTCTTCTCTAGAAAATGTGAATGTGATCCCTGCTTTGCTTTTGCTCACATTTTTACGCTGTGCTGAAGAACTGAAGATCACGATGACGATGATTGAACTCTCGTCCCTGTCCCTGTCCATGTCCCTGGTACCTAATTATTATACGATAATTAGCACTTTTGCCGGGGTTTTTGAAGAATTAGATTTTATTTCGGTTAGTTAGTTGCAGGGCCGGATAATGCGGCCAGCGCAGGCAGCCCCCACTGCTTGAATTTTCAAAAAACGTGTAAATGGAACATTTTGCACTTTTCAAAAATGTGTAAAAAGAATATTTTGATTTTTCAAAAACATGCAAAATAAATTTTTTTAGGCATTTCATAAACATGCAAATAAAACATTTTCCACTTTCCTCAAAACATGTAAATAGAACACTTTGCACTTTTCTGAACCAGATAAAAAGAACATTTTTTACTTTTCTAAAACATGTAAATACAAAATTTTGCTTTACCAAAGAAAACCATGAATAAAATCAAAATGATGGTTTTGGTATGGAAACAAATTGCTGCTTAAAACCAATCCCTTCGTCCGGCCCTGGTTACTTGCCGGGGCCAGGGCGTGGGGAGGGGTAGAGAATTAGAGATTTAAAAACTTCCGCGTAGTAGCAACTAACATTATTGTTAAAAGGATCTTGTACTAAAACCCCCAATCTAGTATTGCTAAAGTAAATTGGTCATTTAAATTGAAATAGTCTAGTTTTAAAGACAGCAATATTGCCTATTAAAATAATTTAAAATGTACATAATTATAAGGTTTATTTTTGCCACTGTATAGCTGTACCGGCACTGGTACTGGCACCGGGGACCGGCGTTTTAGTATCATTACAGTGTACATAAAGTGTAGGAAAACAAGATGATTTCTTTCATTCTATTATCAGTATCACCTGCTTATTTTGTAAATGCACATACCTGTCTAACTGCCTGTGTGTTTAGAATTAATTCATATTGTTTGTTTTGTAGTAAATTCAATTGTCCATTTATAATCCATTAAAAATTGAAATTATTATGCACAGGGGTTGTAATCGGCTCTCCTCTGACCAAATATCAAGTGGCCATATATAATAAATTATCCATCTACATAGTAGGAAATAGAATAGGAAATAAATGCGTTAAATAATATCTCTTGCTGACACCTACGAGAAAAGGAAAGAGTTGCTGTTTTTGAGGAAGTGTGTGGAAAGTTAACGTGCGTGCCGTGTGTAAACTTATTTAATAAAATAAAAAGAAGCAATACAATAAATGTGTGGTAGGTACTATATCAAAACTTACTAACGATAAGGTACAGAACAGGAGAAGACATTAGATTCTCTTCTCTCTGGTTTGTCACTTGAGCGGAAAGTGTTTCTTTATAGAACATAATATATTTTTATTTATATTCCAAATTAATAAATTGAGTCGTATATGAAAACATGAATGATGCCTGTGAAGAACCAAAATGACCCATATCCAATTTAAGCTGGTATTAAAATGATCTTACCTATGTCATAAAAACAAAATTAGAAACAGCCGTAAAATGTTAATCAAGAGTTTTTTAAAAGCGTAAAATGTTTTATTTGCATAGTTTTGTAAAGTGCAAAATGTTTTATTTGCATGTTTTTGAAAAGTGCAAAATGTTATATTTACATATTTTTGAAAATTGCAAAATTTTCAATTTGTATCGTTTTTTAAATTGCAAAATGTTCAATTTACATGTTTTTGAAAATTCCAAAATGTTCTATTCACAACGTTTGAAAATAATTGCATAACGTTCTATTTAAATGTTTACAAGACATATATTAGTATTTTTGTAGATAGTGGATATTGATATTGGCTAGAAATGGATATGGGTAATTTTGGTTCTTCAAAGACGATATATTGAAAACAAACGGATGTGTTTACTCATAAAGTGCACTCTTACTGTGTCAACGTATGACGTAACTCTTTCTAAATCCCACGTTTTGGGAGTTCAAAATTAAAAATTAAAATTAAATACAAGGCAACAAAAGACAAGAATTGTCTGTCCTATGGGTTATACGCGGTACTAACAGTATGGATGCAAATTCAAATTAGAAAGATACATATCTATGAGTACACAGTATATTTATATATGGACTTAATTGCGTGCTAAACCTGCTGACTGTGCTCACTGCTGACGAAACAAAATGTTTTTGCAATTTTTTGCATACGATGTATAAAATCTCTCTTGAATTGAATTAGACTTGGATCTTGGATTTGATTGAAATTAGGTCATTCATTCGAAATTGGAACGCATGAACTAATTCTCACACTATTTAAACTTGGAGTGTCTATATGAAATCTGCAATCTCCACTCAAACTCTGCTTAGCCACTTCAGCCTCACAGACATAGTCTGACAGTGTCAATAATGTAATGTTGCAAAATGTTGCGTCTTCTCAAAAGACTACTAAAAAAATCATTCATTCTCTGTTTTGTTTTTTTTTTCGTTTATTTTTGAATAAATAATGGATATACATTATATGTAGTGTAAGTACTTAATTGGCGGAACAAACGATATACATCATTTTGCACCTTGAATCCAACTTTTGCTAAAAGTAAATAGCCATAATGGCCAAGCCAAAAGACTGTATGTATTCTATTTGTGAGTAATATATCGCGAGTGAAGAATCAAAATGGCCCATCTACGATTTAGTCTAGATTTAAAATGAGCTAAGTAAGAAAAAAAAACATTGAATGAGATAGATGCCCAAAATGTTTATTAAGGGGTTTTTTAAAGTGCATAATTGCTTTATTTTAATGTTTTTGAAAAGTGCAAAGTGTTCTATTTACATGTTTTTGAAAATTCCAAAAGGTTCTATTTACATGTTAAATTGCCCAAGGTTCTATTTTACATGTTTTTGAAAATTGCCCAAGGCTCTATTTGCATGTTTTTTAAAGGGCAAAATGTTCTATTGCAAGTTTTTGATAATTGCAAAAGGTTCTATATTTGCATGTTTTCGAAAATTGTAACATATTCCATTCATCTCTTTTCGGAAAGTGCAAAATAGTATATTTGAATGCTTTAAGACCCATATTATATGATATTTAAATTGATCTATCTATAGATAATGCATTTTATTTTAGCTAAAAATGGATATGGGTCAATGTGAGTCTTCGCTGGTAATATTATTTATATCATACACTCGACCGCTGACTACTCTTGTATTGTATAAAGTATTGTGCTCAACAAATCAACCATAACCATGATGCAGCGCATTTCAAATTTTCAATTTTTACTTTTCGTAGTTTGTTAATTTCTCAGCGTCATAGCCAGCCAGTATAATGTGTAGGCAGCAGTCGTAAAAACTGCTTTCTCATTTTGATACTGCGAACGCAAGATAATGATGATGACGATGACGATCTTTGATTTGAAATTACAACATCACATTATCCATGTCTATATACACAAGCATGCGGCTTATTATGACTAATAGTGGCAGGATGCAAATTAGTGTATTACATACTAAATATGTATATGCATACATTGCATTATATTGAATTTTTCATCAGATTATTTCGTGCATCATTATTTTTTATTAAATATTTCACTTTTATTTTTACTTGGTTAGTTTACTTATCGCTAGTAAACCCATGTGACTGAGCACAGTTAAAGTTAAACCTATAAATTCATGAATTATCAATATGCAAATTTTCAAATAATTATTGATTGAATAAAACTAATTCGCATGTATTTGAAAATGAAGAGTATTTTGGCAAAAGGGGTCAAATTCATCAAAGCAAATTTTACAGGAACAACGAAAAATGAATAAAAGAATAAAAGGTGACAGGATTATTTTTTGTAAGCTCAGTTTTTTTCCACATGTACTGTAAATAACGAAGCGTTAATACAAATAGTTTCATGAATCAAAACTGATTGTTGAAGTTTTTAGAAAATTTTAAAAAAATTTTAATTGTGGACTTACCCCGTTTTGCCAAGAAATCAATAACTTAGCATGAACAAAATTATAATATAAATATTATTATTTAATAATTTAATTAAAATTTTATTATTTGCTAAAAAAAGGTCTTGTCGACTCGTTTTGTTTCAAGGATAAATTCTGACGCGGGACTTCAAAAATTTCCTCAGAGAATTCTACGTTCTGCTACTGTTCTACTTCTACATTTTCTTATCGTCACGTAGACTTTCGTTAAAGCGTACCAAAATTTCAGTAATCATTGCAATTTTTGTTGAATTACGAACATTTGTACATCTCAAAACTTTGTGTTCCTGTTCATATTGCAAGTTTGTTGCTTTTGCTGAGAGTTGTGGTTGGTGGTACTGGTGACTGCTGGCTACATTAAAGAAAAGATCCAAATATTTTCAAGTGCTTTACAAAATATTGTTACTAAAATATTGTAAAAGTCAAAAGTCAATCACTAGTAAAATGAATAAATAAAAAGGACGACGATTCAGCGATTCCGAATCATGTTCCAAAGACTGCTCTTTAGCCGGGGATTTTCCTCGTCATCAAAAATAATTGCAACTGCAACTGTGAGGGCTGCTAAAGGAAAAAGATTGATTCCAACTCGAGCAGCGCTTGTTTTGGTATGATTTTTTAAATATAATAATGATACTTAAATATACTATACAGAACCCATCCTATTTGTCTAAAATGTTTATTGCAATTTTTAAATTTTGCATATTTCATCATGTTACAGACCCCGTCAGCTGTATCCCGGATTAAAAAAATTTTAGAAGCAAAGCCAGAATATGTAAGTTTGTAGCTTTTATTTTGGATTTTTAGAGTTAAAAACATTATTAAAATATTACTCTTATAATGATTCCGTAAAAAACACGTGATTACTTCCTTACGTTTATGCAATAATATGCATTATTGTGTATAAGATAAGGAATTCCTGTGGCCATTCACATTTTTTTATACATTATAAGAGCGTCGTGAGTCAAATCCAAGGCGTAATCAGAAAAAATCACATGCATTGAATGCATTCAACGTTTGTATAGTATATGGTATGGGAAATTGTGCAAAACACATATGTTGTCATTGCCATTGCTATTCCAAAAATATATATGTAAAACTGCACGTAAATACATAGTAACATGTACAATTGAATCCCCGTATTTCTTTTGTTCGAAAGTTTATCACGCAAACTCATTTTTGGAAGTAGTATTAGTGCAATTTTCTTGTAGGTTTGCGCGATTCTATATTGTGACTTTCTGACTTCTTGCCTTTATTACTTCATTTATAAAATATAATACCTACATGTGTTATGGTTTTATTTACTTATACTATATTTGACTATATTTATTCTTATAGATTGGATTAAAAATCGGTGTACGGCAACGAGGCTGTAATGGACTTAGCTACACATTAGAATATGCCACGAAAAAATCTGGGATGGACGAAGAAGTTGTCCAAGATGGTACGTATCTAAATACAAGAAATACAATAAATTAATTCTAGAAAGTGAAAGTTAAGTTTAACTCTAAACTGAAATTCAGTCATGTGTCATTTTTGCAATTCAAAAGTTTTATGCAGATGCGTACATTGCAAACGTTCAGCGCTATGTGCACTAAATAATTTCCTAAATATGTAACAATATTGGAGTATCGTCTGTGAAGAACCAAAATTACCCATAGCCATTTGTAGCCAAAAGCAGTATCTACTATTTACAATAATATTGAAACATGTCTTGAAAGCATTTAAATAGAATATTTTGCACTTCCTAAAAACATATAAATAGACCATTTTACAATTTTCGAAAACATGTGAATAGAACATTTTACACTATTCAAACACTCTTAATTAACATTTTACGCGTGTTTCTCATTTTGCTTTTATAACATAGCTCATTTTGATTCTAGCTTAAATTGGATATGGGTCTTTTTGGTACTTCACAGGCATATTATTCTCCCCGTGAAGTAATTTTGTTTCTTTTTCTTTATTTTACGGTTTAAACTATATTTTTGTGTTCAGGAGTTCGTGTCCTCATCGACCAGAAAGCGCAGTTAACCCTTTTAGGGACGGAAATGGATTATCAAGAATCGGAATTAGCGTCGGAATTCGTATTTAATAATCCAAATATAAAAGGGACTTGTGGCTGTGGTGAAAGCTTTTCAGTTTGATGTTACTAAATAAATGTGATGAATTATAGTTAGCCACTTATCCAGCGACAAAATTCTTCATAGTCTTTAGATAAATAAGCTAAAAGTTATTTATTAATAATCACAAGTCGCAGAAAGTTTTAGGGATTTCCAATCATGATTTTTCGTGAAAAGCCAGTCCAGTTCAAGTCAAAACTAGAATTATTCATGTTGGTAGGGATTTTAACTCTTATATAGGTAAAAGTGAATAAAATCGAGATGTACATACTTAACGCAAGTCTTCGAGCTAAGTCAGTCATTTACTACACAATTCCGCAATAGTTGTAAAATAAACACAAAATCTACGTTGACCCCATACTGTCCCTAACATATAATGCATTCAATTCTTACATGTGTACATTTGGTTACAATAGGTTTGTAGGTTGTTTTTTTGTCTGTAATCAAAGAATTTGAAAGATATAGAGACTGTGTACTTACAATCACTAAAACCCCGAAATTTTAAAATTATCCTAAAAATTGTAAAAAAAACTGTTGGTTAAACGTACTTTATTAAGTTATTCCGCTTGTATAGTGAATCCGTGAGTATTCTCCAATACAAAATGGAGCTGGCAAAATAAAATTTGGAAAATGTTGTCATTACTAAGTACTGTTAAATAAAGGGAGGGGATTTATTTTCAGAATACCAATAACCGCATAACTGCAACGACTGCCAATTATACTGAAAGCTCGATCCTTTCATTAAAAAATACAAATACGTAAATACCGTACATGCATAATGCAAAAGCAGCCTGTTGTCAATGTCATAATGTGGTTCTTGTTAGCTACTCAAGAGCATGTTAGTTACTGTTAATATTTAATGAAATACTTTTTATTACTCAGCAATACTTCGACTTTGATATTTGAAGGTTATCGCCTCAACACGTATCATGATTAATTAACAAAATAAAATAGTATATAGCCTTTTTCTTGTGCGGTTCTTTAGTCGAATCGAACCTATAAAAGAACCTACCTGCAACCTGTTTGTGGATATTCATTCATTCCTAACCATTGCTTTACAAAGTTATACTAATAAACTTTGTATTTCCATATTGGACTTTATTATGGCATGTACTATATATAGGTATACGGTTTTTTTAACTTGGTCTTCATAATCAAGTTTTTGGCAATGCATATAATTATACTGTGACTGTACTGTGAAGTTTGGCTTTAAGTAGTCTATCTCTATAGATAGGATAGAACTCACAAACAGATCCAAACAGACCCAAACGAAACGAAGATTACATTTTTATTTTTATGCAAATAAAACGAAATTCATGAATACATTATTACTGAACAAAAACTGTCTACTTTATTATTGCTAGTGTCTAAAATTGTCTGAAATTAAACCGAACGTTTCGTCTCCTTTAAAATAGTTTGTTTAAAAGTTAAAAATCGTCATAAAGTGTTAAGTGTTTTCAGTGTTTTAAAGAAAAGATTAAATTCTTGTACTGCAACTGCTGGCAAGCTAGTTTTATGTGGCGGTTCAGTTCAAATTTACGACTTATGCTTTTTTTAGTGTGCTGAGTGCTGGTACTGCTGGTGCTGAAGAATTCTAAATCTGACCCTCATGAAATTTCCAAGTATGAAGTAATAATTATTGAAATTACTAAAAAAACTCCGTTGGAAACCTTAAAGTTGACTTTTGTGCATTTATTTTGAAAATAAATTGCCAAGTTTAGATTCCATGTCTAATGCCCGTATTATTGATTGAATTGTACGTAGGTACACAATTCAGTTGAGTGAAAATCGGACGAAAATTCTAGAAAGGTGTTGT
This sequence comes from Dicyrtomina minuta, assembly GCA_949802685.1. Classification (NCBI taxonomy): domain Eukaryota; kingdom Metazoa; phylum Arthropoda; class Collembola; order Symphypleona; family Dicyrtomidae; genus Dicyrtomina; species Dicyrtomina minuta. The sequence goes on along the minus strand of OX461808.1, from coordinate 61,367,579 downwards.
CCAATGAGTGGTGTTAACACATTTCATTAAAATTCAAAGCCAGTGTCAGTGTTTACATGTTGATTGTTACTTAATTGTAAGCGATTAGTTAAGTAATTGAGTAATATCGAATTTTGGAGAGTTGATTGCTGGACGGAAATGTAAGGAATGCCTAGCAACCCAGCGCAGCCATCATTACATATATAAACTTTATAGGTACTACTACCAACTACTACAATCAACATTCTATTCGTAATCCATAATATATTCCATATAATATTCAACATTCAATGTTATCCAGACGATTCACAGTAGTCACAATATGTATAATTACGATTAACGATTTATCGGTGTGTTTTGTATTGTAGGTTCGTACATATGACATAAATTCAGCCAAAGCAAGAAGTCATCAAAGCAATACCATCACCAAGTCACAAGCAAGCCATGCCAGTGCCAGTCAGGCGGTGAGAGGCAGTGTAGTAGTAGGACATATTTTTGGAAATCGGCCAGTCGGCAGGGCCAGGACCAGTGGATTTCGACGATTTCGTCTTCCTCCAGCCACTAAGTATCTATATAGCTCTTTTGCATAGTTCCTGTGTCAATGCCTTTAATCTCGATGCCACATATGTTTTTCTCTATTGTGATGTGAATCATCGTAGTTGTTAACTATTTCGTACTGATTCATTATTTTTTTTTGTTGGCATTCCGTCATCCGTGAGTTTGAAATAGTATTTAGTCAGCTGGCTGAAGAAAGGACGTTAGCTTGTTAAACTTGAGACTCACGTCACAAGTTCTTGTCTCATTAACTAAAAGTAAATTCAGATAACCCTGAACGGTTTCCAATCAGTTCAGCGCAGCGCAGCGTCGCAACTCTTCACCACTCTTTTCGTTATTATTTGCCGGAATTTATTCATCTATCTTCTGCTTTGGTTTGAGTATTGATTAGTCATAATTTCAAATAATTTATTCAAAATTGTACAACGAAACTAAACAAGCTTGAAAATGTCAAGTAATCAAGACTCAGATGATGAAGAGCTGAAAATGCTTCGAATCGTAATGAAGACGATTAAAGCACAGATCAAAGCATTCAATATATTTCATGGCGAAAATCCGCAAATGGACATGCTCCTCCAAAATGTAAGCACCATTTTTATTTAAATAACTTTTTAAAATTTTAATTCAAACTGAAAATCATGAAAAGCTATCAGTCAATTCAGTTAACCAATGCCAGTTAACCAATGTCAGTTAAACTAGATATTATTATGCCTTTGATATAAGACTAGTACTAGTAGTTCTGAAATTTTGAATTTGAGTTTTGGTGTCTTCTTGCTCTTATAGGTGAATTTAATTTTGCGAAATCAAAACTGTTCAAGTCTGTCCTTGTGCGATTGTCAATGTCGCTGTGACCACCGTGACCGTCGTCATTGTAACCATTTGCAAACGAGCAGCAGCAGTGGACATGGTCATTCTAGCACAAATTCATCTAGTTTTGCTGAACCTCAAAATATTCCACCCCTAAGTGGAGGACCGGGTCATTTAAACAGCACTAATAATAATGAATTGGAAAGACTCCGAGTGGCTCTCGCTGAAATCAAAAACCATGTCTCGGCATTTCGCTACTTTTCTCCAGAGTGCTCCAACCTTCACCTCCTTATACAAAATGTAATTTTTATCACACTTGGTTATTTTACTTTGTATGTAGTTAAATTTCATACGCTTAAAGCAATTATTATTTACATTTTGTAAATGTTTTATAATAGCTGGACAAAATAATTGGAAAATACTCAGTGGCTGGTTCGTCATGCTCCTCTACTTCCAGTTCCCCTACCGCTTCTGGTTCGTCACACAAAACGGCCAGTACAGTGGATGTGGATATGATGTCTGCAACACTAGGGGATGAACTAAGTGAAGATTCCTGCTCTTCCTTGGCTTCTGGCGTCCAGGTTTGTTACATTATTTGTGTGTAACTTTATTACTAACCTTAAACAGTGTTTGCATTTTACAGTGACAGGGCAGATATTTTAAGCGGCATAGTTGTTTTATTAATAATTAAAAAAATTAATTATAATTCAATTTTAAAGAGGTCCTGAAAAGTATTTTACTAATTTATCATACAATTATTTGCCTTTTTTTAATCATTCCAGAGTGAAAGCGTGAATGCATCCACGGACGTGACGGAGATCCTTGCGTCAACAACAGCCCAACTTGACTTGCTTTCCTCAAATGACCATCCCATACCCCCAGGAGGATGTTCTCACCCAAAAAGACGAAGTTCTTCCTCTACAGCTGACACTAGTGGATCATCCAGCAGCAAAAAGCCTCGGCAGTTTCTGAAAATCCTTAGCGAATTTGAGAAACCGGTGACTCCTGAAGAAAAAGTGTTTGCAACAGATTTGGTAATATTTTGGAAAATGAAATATATTATTTTTATTAGTTGATACCACTTTTATGATTTTAAAATTATTAATTTTGATTTTAATTATTTCAAAATTCGAGAAATGAGAATAAATTTGTCAAACCACTAGCTAGCTCCATTAAGTCATTATCAAAAATGCTACTTGGTTTTAGCCTTTTCAAAATTCTCCACATAAGCTAGACAGATTTTGTGGATCGTTCTAACTAATAATTTTCTCCAAATTCTCACAGGCGGTTATAAAGATTTTCAAAAGTTTGAACACATCTTCACTGTGCACTAGCCGTGAGATAAATTGGCGTTTCAATTCCTACGCAACCCAAGCTCTCCGTCGCCGGGATTGTCTCCGTGTCCATTTCAAATACGACTGGTCCATTCGCTCCTACATTTGTTCAAAATTCAAGCATGGGATAAACCTGGACAAATTCGAGTTTTGTCTCCGAAACTTTACAAATTTCCTCACCTACTGTGAAGACTTTCTCTGCGAATCTTTCATTTTCTCTAATGGAACCCTCACCTCTGATGATCTTCAAGAGTTCCTTGAATTTCATGGGAAAAAAATGAAGAAGCTCCAAATTGATCTCTTTAGCCCCCCTCAAAATTACATTTTTGTGGATGGTATTTCCAATGACACACCCACGATTTACTCCTTAAGGAGACTCCTCGTAAATCAAGCCCCGAACTTGGACTCACTTGAACTTGGAAAATTCCCTCTTCAGTGGCAAACTGGCTTTGACCGTCTCTTCCCGGAACCTAAAGGGAAGCAAATCGTACTCAGAATGTTGAAATATTTAAAACTTCGAAATGACCCTCCAAGTAAAATTGCAACTGACCTTTTAACAGCGGGAGTGAGTCTCACTGAAGTATCTTCATATCCGATCCTACCTCTGTGTAAGGTGAACAAATTTCATTTAATGAAAACATTGATATGGCTCCCAAGCCCGGATGACATAGAAAATCATCAAACAATCCTGTCAAATGCTGTGTCAACCCTCCAAGTTTTTGGTTTGTCCTTGGAGCAAATCCCAAATAATCCGGACGACCAGTTCCTCACACGATTATCCCTCGTCACCTCCAAGCTACTGGAATATAGTTCTAAAACACTTTTAAAACTGTTGATCGCATCCCCACTCGGTTTCCTCCCCAATCTTCGTATCCCTCCTCTTCCACAAGTTCAAAGTCTCATGATCAGATATCAACGAAGAACTTTCCCAGGACTCCCAGAACCACCTCCACCTCATGGAAAAACAATTTTCCCACATGGATTTAATCTGAAATTGACTTTTCCAAATTTAAAACGAATTATTATTAGTATTGCTATTGTGCCCAAGACAGAGTTATGGGAGAATTTCTTTGACAATTATGAGCCTGTTCAGTCTGTCAAGTGCTTAGAGATCTTAGACACATTCGTTTATTTACCTTTGGGCTGGATGACAAAATTTGCAACTCTCTTTCCCATGGTGGAGATGATGAAGATTGACACTAAATTCTTTGACTTTCCGGATGCTGTCAAAGGCCTTTGGAAATTTACAGCTTTAAAAGAGTTGAAAATTAAAATTAATACGATTGCACTGGAGAATAATTATCCAGCCATCGATGCAGCTTTCACGGGATTCTCACAAGAAACTTGCTTTAATCTTCATGAGTACTCCAATTCTATTGATACTTCTACCTTGGACCAACTAAGAGAGAATCCTTCTATTACTAATCTCAAAGGTAAGTAACCTACTATACAAGTTAAGATATCGTCTGTGGAGAACCAAATGACCCGTATCCATTTGTAGCTAAAAACAATATAACATTTTACGCATGTTTCACATTTTTTTATGACATAGCTCATTTTGATTCTAGCTTAAATTGGATATGGGCCATTTTGGTTCTTCACAGACGATATTAATTTTATTGATGCATCTCATTTACAGAATTAATTTAAATACTTTGCTCCAAAATTTCGCTTTAAAAAACTATTTTTTGATAATGTGTTTTAGAACTGAAGACGCTGCGTTTATCATTTTTTGACCCTACGCCAACCGTGAGGATGGACTACCCAACAATTATAACTCACGTTACTGGGCTTTTCGCATTCCAAATGTTACCTCAGCTCCAAGTTTTTGTAGAAGTTCAAGCTGCCAACCAGGCCAACTCTAGACGTATGCTCTAATCCAAACCACATTTATTAATGTTCAAAATTTAAATATAATTTTGCTCCAATGTCAATTTAATAAGTGATTTTATTTATTTGTCATTTATAGGTCTCCTGAATGCCTTGACTCCAATTTTCTTCGCTGTGCATTCCCATACCTTGGTTTGACCTGAATTAAACAAACTGTATTGACTTTGCGTTCCATACACCAAAAAAAAACTAAATTACATAATACGAAAAATAATTCAGCTGCCGTGCCATGCCATGTCATGTTATGCCAGGGCCAATTTCAGTTTTAATTCAATGCCGGCTGGTCTACGCATTCTATAATAATTGTCTATACAGATAATTTTGATTACTCCAGTTTTTGTGTGCTACATACATTATGTATTCGGGAACCAAGCTACATGTAGTGTAGTTATTTAATCACTGCAACTACTGCAAGTACCACTACTAGATTTTGGAGTTGTGTCTTAAATGTGATAATTGTTGATTTTCTGGGTGGTTAATTTAATTAGTAAGGATGCACACGGGTTTCACCGTTACCATTACCGTTAGTGTAAGTGGGGAAGTAAAACGGAAGGGAAACGGAGTGTAGTAGTCACGTATGTATGTGTAGGTATCATACTACCACACAATGTGTAGTATTGTTTCTTATAGTACATTAAAAATATAATTATTTGTAATAATTATTAGCATAGTTTGTACACGTGTGTGATTAGTCCTTTTTTTGTGTTTACTCGCTGACATTGATCTTTTAGCTATATGTTTCACAAGTTTCTCTCGCTTTCTTATTGTTTCATTGAATCTCTTCCTGGCTGAATTATTAGGGGCCCTACATTGTCTGTGTGTAGCTATAAAAACGTTTTTACTCCTTTCCAGTTTCCAGTGTTATTACATAATATTATAATATACACATGTAAAGTAGCTATACACTGTAATTAATTGTAATAACGTTAATTATAAAAAATTACCATTTAAGATAAATAATCGTAACCATTCTATAAAACTGACATAAATATGAAACGTAGTTGATAGATCAAAATGTACATATAACATAGTAGTTACTGGTTCATTCCTGAATATTCTTCAGCTTACTGGAAAGTGGAACCCCTGCCCCGACCCCCTGACAGTAGTTTAAACTTTAGAGTCACGAATTGTAAACTATTAAGAAGGCTATCAATTGAAAATAAAGAATCAGTGTAAAATTCAATTTGGAATTATTGTATGTTGTAGCACTTAATTGGTTTGCTTCTTCACTTTATTGTCATATAGTTCTAGCTCCATTTGTGTATGAACTGAATCCGAAAATGATCACATCTAACTTAATTTAGAAAAGCGTCATCCCCGGCTGGGATCATTAAATGGCTTCTAATTCAAACGCACTATACAAATTGCATATCAAATATACGTTTTAAAAAATAATTGATACATTTATTATAGTTTAAATTGGACTATTGTAGGCTTTCAGATTTCATTACGCTATCCGTTTCATTAGTTTCTTTATTAGTATTAAAACATGTCTAGTATAAGGTCCTCGCCTACAGGTTTGTTTTAAGTCACTACTTAACTAGTGGTGATGGTTTGCAGATTTTGCAGTGCAAAAATACTTGAATTTCATAATTTGAGTAATTTCAAGATACGAAAATAACACGATTTTTACATTTTTCAAAAATATGCCTACAAGAAGAAGAAGAGAATACGCAAAAGCCTCATATTATTAATTATCAGTAAAAAGTCTTCGTCTCATCTTTCCCCATATGTTCTTTTTAGCGACTAATTCCTTCTAAAGTTGGTGCTATGGGCAAGTTTTTCTTGGTTTGTCTGTGCATTGTGCATCTGCAATCAGCATCACTCTCATCAACTCATCATGCCTTTATCTCTCCGCTTCAAAGTTCAAAGCCTTATTTCATTATGTATTTGTATTGATCGTCGTGTGATCGAAGAAGCGTGGAATTTAATTTTTATGTTTTGCTTAAGGTATCAAATATGACAGCTTAATACACAATTTACAATTTACTGTTTTCCTAATAAAATTCCATTCTTCTTCTTCCGAAACGATTCATATTCTGACTCTGTTTCTTGAATAACGAAGAATCTAAATCTGCCAACAAAATGGAAGAAAAAGAGGATGCAGCTGTAACTCGTTTCCGGGAATACCTAAGAATCAAATCCGTCCATCCGCATCCTGACTATTGTACGTTTCTTTCAGTTTTTCAGTAGTTTGTACCTTAATTAATTAAACGCCTATTCAATTAAACCTATATATTTTAAGTACAATGATTATGTATTTTTTGTGTTTATAGTGGGCTGTATTAAATGGCTCCGTAATCAAGCAGAAGAAATCGGCTTGGAATTTAACATTGTAGAATTTAGTGAGACTAAAGACCCGAAACCGGAAGCGGTACCGGAACAGAACCATACAAAATGTGAAGGTGAAAAGGGTGAAGAACCCAACAACGTCCGTTGCAGCGATTCTTTTGCCATTTGGCTCACTTGGAAAGGACAAAGTCCGACGATGCCTTCAATCCTTTTGAATTCGCACATTGACGTTGTTCCTGTCGATCCTGTAAGTAACCTAATTTTCACCTAATAAAATGATGATGATACAAAACGTATTTAATTTTTAAGAAATTATGTATATAAAATATTGATGTATCTACCTACGTACAGAGTAAATGGACACACGACCCATTTTCAGCTTATAAAGACAAACATGGAAATATTTATGCGAGGGGCTCACAAGACATGAAATGTGTCGGAGTTCAATATTTGGAAGCAATTCGAAATTTAAAGGCTCAACATTTTTCTCCTTTGCGAAGTGTTCATGTTTCATTTGTACCAGGTGAGTGTGCGCATTCATTTAATAACTGCGTTCATTTAAATTTATTCTCGCTTCTGTAATGTTTTTACGATTTGCCTAATTTTGGATATATTGTGCTACACCCTTTAATTTATCATTACACAGATGAAGAACGTGGAGGTTTTATTGGTATGAATTTGTTCATAAAATCAAAAGAATTCCAAAATCTAAATATTGGTTTCGGTCTGGATGAAGGGATTGCAAATCCTGGGGAGTCTTTCGATCTTTTTTATGCCGAGCGAGTTGTTTGGCGTGAGTTTTTATATTGTGTACTTTATATAATTTTCTCTAATTCAAATTTAATATAGATATTTGCAAGAATTTGCTTTTATTTTCAAATTTGCAGAGTTCAAAATAACTGCCAAAGGACCAACAGGTCATGCTTCCCTCCTTCATGAAAATACAGCTGGGGAGAAAATTGAGAGAGTTATTAAGAAAATGTTAGATTTACGAAGGAAAGAAAAGGAACGGATGACCCAGAATTCTTTGGACATTGGTCAGGTGACCTCCATCAATTTGACACAGCTCTCTGTAAGTATATACCTAAATACGTAATTAAAATTAAAAATTTATTAAATTATTCAATGTTATATAGTAGTAGTAACAAATCAAACGAAGTAAAATAATCTGTATTTATAAATTGATTTTTGAATTAATTCCACTTCCCAAAAAGGGTGGACTTCAACCGAATGTAGTTCCACCAGAGCTCAGTGTGGTCTTTGACATGAGAATCACTCCGTCGTGGAAATTGTCAGATGTAGAAAAGGTTTTGGAAGAAATTTGTGCGGACGACGCTGGAAATAGAATTGTAACCGGTTCCGAAAATGACGTGATTAATATAGAATTCATTGCAAAATGTGGGGAAGCTTCGGTGACGCAGCTCAATGATACCAATCCATGGTGGTTGTCATTTAAAGAGGCGACAGACTCCATGTAAGTTAACAGATAAAACCGAGGAAAGCTGATAATTTAACAACAATAACAAAATCCAAAAATGTTTTTGATTTAATTTGTGTTTTTATTTGCGGATTTATTTACATAGGGGTATGACATTAAATGAATTAATATTTCCTGGAGGAACAGACATCCGTTATTTGAGAGAACTTGGCATTCCAGCTCTGGGCTTCTCCCCCATGAACCGCACCCCTATTCTTCTCCATGACCACGATGAATTCCTTAATGAAAATATTTTTCTTAAAGGAATCACCATTTATGAAAATATTTTTAAAAACATTTTTAATTTGCAATAATTCTAATTTCTAACCCATTACATAATCTTGTTCTACTGTTTTTAATGCTGAATTCTGATTGATGCTGATATAAATAAGATCGCAATATTTTTGATTAACTCATTAAGCAAGGTGTATTATTTTTGTATTACCTTGATTTATATTGCTTAAGATTAGTAAAACAATTTTTAATCTTCATTGGTTTTAATTTTATAAGAAGCATAATATCGTCTATGAAGAACCAAAATACCCATTTCCAATTTAAGCTTCAATCAAAATGAGTTATGTCATAAAAACAAAATAAGAAACAGGCGTAAAACGTTAATTAAGTGTTTTTGAAAAGTGTAAAATGTTCTAATTACACGTTTTTGAAAAGTTTAAAATGTTCTAATTATAAGTTTTTGAAAAGTGTCAAATGTTCTAATTATACGTTTTTGAAAAGTTCAATAAATTATGTTTACATGCCTTAAGGATTACACGATATTCATAATATATTGTTTGCAGATAGTGGATATTGCGTTTAGCTACAAATGGATATGGGGGTCATTTTGGTTCTTCGCAGACGATATGTCTGTTTGGCATAATATGTCATGCAACAGATTTATTAAGTTTATGACAAGTCAAACGTACTATTAAACTGTAAATAAGACTGGGTATAAATAAATGTTGCTTTTATTGTTTTCTATATACCGTAAATGTTCGACTAAGCTCCGGGTTATCTGCATATATAGTAGCGTTATAGAACATATATCTAAAATAGCTGAATGATAATGGATCACAATTTCGTCTCTAATACCCATTATTTTGTCAAAAATAAAAACAAAAGCTGCAATTTTAGCATACTTTTGTACAAATCAGTTTCATTTTTTATACTGTAAACTTTTAAAAATTTCAAATAAGGGCCGGGCTTAAACAAGCAAAAGGCTCCGCCACCGCCACTCCACAAAATTTAATAATTAACCCAGGCACTTGTTGGTACATTTCAGGTATTTACATTCTAACATTAAATGAGCTGTAGTACACTCATCAGTGATGCGCAGCATGTTGCTATATTTGTTTTTTTTAAATATCAGTAACATAATAAATACTGAATTAAAAAATATGGTTACATCATACCCTTTTTAGAGCTTAAAAATAATTTATTATTGTTGAGTTACATTCAGAATAAAACATACAGGTATGTGGATTTAAAAATAAAAAAGAATTAATTTTATATTCCCTTTTTTAATGCATTAACGTATGGATAGGTCCTTGTATGTACACATTTTTACACCATTTTAACAAGGCATTAATAATACCTTTCTCGAGGAACGTATGTAATGCCATTGAAGTGGTTATAGGGATTATCGCAATTAGTAATTTCTGATTTATTAAGTCCGCAGGTAGCAACATATTATATTATAGAACCGCAGCGTTACATAAATGGTTTTTATTGTATCTTCGTTCTGTATCTATGCACAGTGAGTGTCGTAGGATCAAAGGTCCGTGTCCGTTTCCGTTACCGACACACAATTTCTCAAAAAGAAATACCACAATTATTTGTTCCATAAAAATTGAACTCTTTTATAGGCAAAATCGATATAACTTACAAAAATAAAAATAGAGCATAATATGTTAGTGATCTCATATAAGTCAACGAGCTTAGCATGGGACAACCTGCTACTGGCAGTTGTTAGGGACAAAAGACAAAACACTGAAAGAAGAATCTTTATTAGGAGATATTTATAGTACACACATTGCAGGGAATTAATATTCCCATTCAAGCATGCGACAGTCATTTTTGTATGTGGTAGATACAGAGTATCAGAAATCAGAATGCTCCATGGAATAATTCGTTGGTAGTTATATGATGATATTCTAAGTAATTTCCAAAATGTCTAATGAGAGAATGATTCCAGGTAAAAGGAAATGCCAATAATAACTTTATTCAGTCTCAGTCAACCAAATACTGGGAAAAATTTCAATAATAAATTAAAGTAAACAAAAAAAGTATTTTTTCTCATTCGAGTATCTATAAAGTGGATGGACAAAATATTTGTGTATAAAAACTTCTTTCAGTCACTTTTGTACAACTACAATAGCCATTTACGACTCAGTATACAATACACAACATTTTAAAAATAGTTAATATGGTGTAGTTGAAAAATTATATAAAATAGACATTAAATCAATGAAACTAATAGTTATTTATATCATGATGATAACGGATAACTTTCATATTTAATAAAATTGTAAAAGCTCTACTCCTTCTCCCTCCCTCCCTCCCTCCCTCAGATGTTAAATCACCAGCCTCCCAATCCCAACAGGAGCAACACGAGCAGGACATAAAATAGTCAACACTACGATTGCGATTGTCACTACTGCCATCGTCACAGGAGGTACTCCTCTGTCCACGTTGCCACCGAGGACAAAAGTAACAGCAGCAGCAGCAGCAGCAGGAACGTCAGCATGTCAGCAATTAATGATGTGACTTAACCCCGAGGAAACAGAGTCGCGAAGTCTCTGGCTAATTACAAATAATTGAATTGGAATAGAGAATATAAAATAATTTGCAATGAGAAAGAGGCTGGACATGGTGGTAGTCACTCCATTATTCAATTTCCACTTGAGAGGGACGATTTCCGAAGGTAAGTCATAGACGGACAGGGTGAGTCCAATCGGAAGCCAACAGATGATAAATAGGCCTGCGAACAGACAGGCATTTCGAACGAGTCGTAATCTCTCGTCCGTCCGACAGTTGACTTCTGGTTCTGACTATGTAATTCATTAATCAAACAAATATATCGGATCAGAGCAGAGGTAGTATGCATGTGTCTCATCAACAATAGAGACTCATTACAATTTATTTACTTAATGTTAGTAATGTAGTGTCAATTTTCCATTCAATAAGCAACAACAAAAGAACATGGACAACGTTTCTATAGAAGGGATATAGTGAATATTAAAGGTGAAAAGGTGTCTACAAAACACACAGAAGGATGAGACATAATTATTGCAGTTTACCTGACAGATTATTAGAAACTTTATTTTCTTCCTCATTCTAACAAACTCTGTATAAATAAATGGAGAACTGTATTATATTATATTAAAATTCAATAAAATGTATAAAAAATTTGGCGTCTGTTGGACAACCCATTTATTACACATAATAATTACGAACCTGCAATTAAGACAATGGTAGGAGCGAGATGGACTACGACCATGTGAATTACAACATAGATCATGTGAGCAGGTGCGTTATTTCCCAGGAGTACCTGAAATTAATTAATGAAATGATTAAGGAAAAATGGCCATATTATTCCCTATATAAAGCAATTAATTTATAAATGGAAAAAACAATCTTATTCAATGAATCCCCCATAAGATTACAATACCTTTGTTAAAGGGTGAAAATTTAGACAGACTCACCCTAGTGGAAATCTGTATATGTGCTGATACGGGTCAAAAGACCAAGACTCATTAACTCAGTGGTTATGTAACAGATGGGTTAATACAACAGTGCAATATCGAGAATCGAAGTAAACACAAGTAGAAATGAACATGAAAAGTGATACGGGTGGAAAATAATGACTTTGGGGTAAAGTAAAAATGCAACAACCGTATGGAAGCTCTAATAATATTCAAGACGTCTCAAGTAATATTTTAGGCTTTTTAGAGAGAGGCGGAAAAACACGACCTTTCATAAGCAGTACTTTTTATTCAATCTTCCTCTATCATCCAATTCAATCCCTGAATTCACATCAGATTGCCAAATCATAATTTAATAAATAATCGAAGAATTTAGGTTACTTTCGCAATGACCACATAGTTGGTCCGACATCAAATAGTTGGTCTAATTTTAAACGTGAATGAATCTCTGCATAGCGGATAAATTACGTAATGTGAAATAATCAAGAATTATTATAGAATATAAATATAGGTATATAAATACTCTAGAATTAAATAACAGTGGAAATATGTATGTATAAAGAATGACTAGTTGTAATGAGGCTTTTATGCTCGTCATGCAGTTTGTTGTTTACAAACAATAAGAGAACTAAAACTCATGCATCAAACGTAATATATATACATAGGCATGCATTGAAGGATAAATTCATATATCAAGAAATGTACATGCATCATCATTCCTCATGCTCATACTGGCATTTGATTTTAAGCTTATGAAATAGTAAACTATAATTTAAACTAAAATTATACAAAACTTAAAGCTATGGGTGTACGTAGTAGTTGACGTTTGAGACATACATTAATGAGTAATGCAGGTGTGATAATGACTCATATATGTATGACTTAATACCCTCCTTTTTTTTAATTGTCGTCGTCTGAAAGGCGGTATACGGCAAGTGAAAAAACCCTTAAATATTGGTGATGTTATTCTTCTTCATCAGTAAACTCCACCTCCAAGAATCTCAGATGGCTCGGTTCGATGGTTGATTTGGGTAGTTCCTCTTCTACTGCTGGTGGTGCCTGTGATTGTATGTGTACAGTGACATTTCCCTCCTCAGCTAGGTGTAGTGTAGGTAGTAGGCCGTTTGGTGTGACAAGCGTGCTTCTACGTATCTCCTCATTCTCATCCACTCCACTTCGTCTGTGAACAAGAATCGTCCCTTGGCTCCGGTGTTGGTTTTGGTCCAAGTAACTACTGTTGACTCTCCCTCGTCTCGGTGGGGCTACAGGTGTTTCAGTTGGTCCCTCCGTTCCAAGTAACTGCAGCTCAGCTTGCTGCTCTTTCTCTCCCTTCTCTTTCATAGTCTCCCAGTAACTCCCTCTCCACCCACGCTTCAAGAACGCAGCACTCAATTTCCACTTAAAGTATATAGCTGTAATAGCCATACACAGAAAAACAAAAATAATTAGAATCATCCACATGTACCATGGTATGCTACTATCTCTTTCCCATGATGACGTGTCTATGCTGTTGTCGCTCTCGTCAAATGTGATGTTCAAGTTGTTCATGTCTATTTTCATTCCCATGTGGTAGTCGAGTGAGTTCACTAATAGGGGGTCTTCGTGCTCGTTAAAGATAATGTTAAGCACATCTCCTCTATACGTGTTGTTCGCTATGGTGAATGTAGTCGTGATGGGTAGTAGGAAGATTTCGTTGGGGCAGGGGGTGTGTCTGGTGGTTCCTACACGTATGTTCAAGCCTGGGCAGTATATGTGAAAGAACGCATTATACACTTTGACTTGTACACTTCCCTCCGCGTCTTGTGCTGTGCTATTTCGACAGTTTTGAAGTACATACTTGAGTTTGTCTTCATACGAATTTCGTGGCTTACATTTTTGGTGTGTTGTTGCTACCACTCTGTCCATGAAACTCCAGTCGAGCCCTGTATCGAATACACAGTCTTGGTCCCTTGAAAGCAAAGCATTTGGTGGTCCTTGATATTTCAAATCACACGTCCGATTTTCTTTCCTCCATAGTAAGGTAAATGGGTCCGCTACGACAAGTGTCAGGTTGGGATTGACGAGTGGCACAATGAAACTTAGATGTAAATTGTCCATTTGTGGGTCACTTCTACATTGTCGAAATTCGGCTAGCTCCAGTGGACATAAATCCCCGCACGGTAAAGTGAAGTTCAGGAAGTCGAAAAATTCGTCATCCATATGACCACGGCTCCAGATCCTCTTGGTGTGTTGAATCATCGCTCCGCTTTGGGTGAGTCTTGATACCAGGTAGGCAATATCAAACTCCAGTCGCTCGATCTCTTCAGGTGAGTCCTTCCGTTCACTGATTATTTGGTTAACAGCATCAGTAATTTTCGCCATTTGTTTGTAGAAGGCTCTAAAATTCTGTGTGTCTTCCTTAATTTTCAGTTCCAATTTATTGAAATGTTCGGCCAGTTCTAATGTGTGTTCGCTATTCATTTCAGCTCGGTGTTCGGCCTGGTATGACATCCCAAGTCCCGCACTGGTGAAAACAGCGAGAGCCGTCATTATTACATTGGTGAAAACGGATCTTCGTCTCCTGATTTCCGTCTTGATGGGGGGGCAGATCGCCTTGAGTGGCAGAAGGAAAGTCCTCTTATATTCTTTTTGGCATTGTTGTTTGAGTTCGTGTCCCACATTTTTCATATTGATATCCGGGTATTTCAACAAATCGCATGGTGATAATAAGCGTATTTTGATGTTGTAGGAATTATACCCATAAAGAGGTGGATTCTCCGATCTCCGCCAAATGACTGGTCCTCCTTCATCTACCGTTTCTGCTCCTCCGCCAAGGATCAACGTCAAGAAGTACATACATCCGAGAAAAAATAGTGGAAGTGTAGAGTGGTAGGGAGTGCGCGATCTCTTCGGTGGTGGTGGCAGCTCCGCTTCCCTCCTTAATTCGTGTGTTGTTGACTTTCCAAAATTTCGACTCGACTGATCCTGTCTGTTCTTGTCTGGAACAGGAAAATGTGTGTCTTCTATTGTTGTTGACTTATTTTTGGTTTGAGAAGTACTCGCCCTCCTTCCCTCCTTACTATTGTGATGGTGGTAGGTAGGTAGTGACGATGTAGAATTTCCTCGGTGGCCGGACTCCTCGTTTTGATATGCGTGAAGTGAAGCTCCTCGTTGTCCTACTGTACTCCTCTTTTTTGTTACACTCGCCCTCCTTCCCTCCTGTCCGCTCGCAGGATTTGAGTCGGTGGCCGGTGCCTTTTTACTTCTTCCTCCCTCCTTGCTATGTTGAGTTTCGGAGTTGGTGGAAGGTTTTGATTTTTGTCCTCCTCCCTGGTGGGTGGAAGGTTTATTTTTCGATATTTTTGTGCTCGATTCTGGTGACCCCATGGTGGGGAGTGCTCCTCTGGTGGTGGTGTTATGTACAGCGTTACTTGCAGCTTGTACTCCCTCCTGTCCGGTGGTAAAGATTGAGAGAACCTCCGGGTCGGTGGTGGAAGAGTGTGCTCCCGTCTTGTAGGTGTTATGTACATCCCTGTTGATGGTGGTATGTACTCCCAAGTTGCTGGTGTGAGAGTTAAATTTTCGTTTGGTGGTGGTGGAGGTGTTGTGTACCGCATTGCTTTTGGTGCTGTTGGCGGTTACTCCCTCCTGGCCGGTGGAATGGTGGTAAAGTCCAAGTCCGGTGATGGGTTGTGCTCCCTCCTGGATTGTGGTGGGGTGAGCTCCCTCCTGGCCGGTGGAAATGTTAAAATTCCAGTTTCCGGTGGTGAAGTGTGCTTCCTCCCTGGTGGAAGAGAAGTCTTCGCCCTCCTTGCTGGTGGAAAAATTAACTCCCTCCTTACCGCTTCTACCATGAAGTCTCGAGTCTTGTTTTGGTGCTCCTCCTCTTCCGGTGGAAGTCCCGGTGGAGGTAGAAGGCTTTTTCGATTTTTGTGAGTTTTCGGTGTGCTCCGACTTGTCATTTCCTTCTTCACTTCGTACCCGTTTAGTACTGATGGTGGGGATTGAAGACGGGGTCTTTTCGAAAACGATTTTCTTTTGATTTGCGTCCAGCCAGACTGTTCTTTGGGGACGTCTTTTTGGCTCCGGTGGAGGAGATGGTGTGCGTGGTAGAAATTTGGCCGCATTCTCTGCCCTCCTTGCTTTACAAATGGAGCAGTCAGATTTACGTGACCTGTGCTGTTCATCCGATTTTTGACAAAAGGATTGTGCACATTCTGATAGAGATGGAAAAGCAGAGGGAAATTGTCGGTTGATAATCCTAATGGCTTCCCTCTCCTCTTCCCTATCAGTGTAGAAGAAGCTGTTTCTGCTACTTTTTCTTTCTACTACTCTAACCATGAAGGCTCGGTGGTCGTCCTTTGACTCCTTTTCGGATTGATCCTCAGACTGTTCGTCGTCTGACTCCTGTAGATTATCCGATTTTTCCGGTTTTTTCTTCCCTTTGCCTGTTTGATGTTGAGGTTTGGGAGTTTCGGATTCTTGAATGAATCTGGGTGGTGGTATGCCTTTATTCGGTCTCGTAGATCGTCTGACTGGTGGTGGTTCAGGTACTTGTGGGGTTTGTGGGATTACCGCACCTCCAACAGCTCCGAAGAATTCTTCACCATTGATGACAAGAGAGACTGGTGCATCCGGAAAGATCAATTTTTTCTTTGCCTTGTCCAAAGATGTTCCTGGTGGGCCTAATTGTGTACTTTCTAGACATGGATTATTGCCCTTTTTTGATGGAAATTGTTTTGCTGTAAACCACAGTTGTTCTTCTGGGTCTTCGAAAATACCCAAATCTATGTTCACAACATTTTCTTGTGACAGATTACATTCAGACAAATCCTTGGAGAGTTGTTCTTCAGCTTCTCGTTCCAGTCTATTATCTTGAATTGCCGTCCAAGTCTTGTTTATTGCAGTTTGGGGAGTATACAGGCTTAAGTTAACATCAAGTAGAGTGTTGCATAAGTGTTTCTCAGCTTGTGTCTTCATTTTATCAAGAAGATCCTGTATACCCCCTTGTGGTTCCCAAGTGGTCGTTTCCTCCTGGATAACCAGTGTGGTGTCCACTTCTGATGTTATGGTGACATCTTCCAATAACTCAGTTTTCTCATCTTCGCGTAGTATAACTGCCGGTAAGTCTGTAAGTGTGATGAACCCGTCCTTTTCGCATTTTGGTAGGAGTTTGGGTAATTGTTCTTTGACTAGCCCTACTGCAGTTTCAATCTTATAGTAATTAAGATATCTCTCCAGTAGGATTTTACACAACAGTTTCGCCATTGGTGTTGACATCTGTGGCATTAGGTGATCATAAGCCTCAGCGCTTTGTCTGAGTTCTTGTCTCAGTAAGTCTTCCCTACTGTGTTGTTGCTCGAGGGCTCGTTCTTCTCGCCGTCGTTCTTCCTCGATTTTCTTTTCCACAGAGAGTTGTCTTTGAGACTTCTTTGGAGTATTGTAGACTTCTGGAAACTGTTGGTGTAAATCTGACGATGAGTCTTCTTCCGCTGTTTCTTCGTTTGGGTTAACCATCATCGCCTTATAAGGTGGGTAGTTTCTCGGCGAATGTGACTCCTCTTTTAGAGCCTGTAGGATCGTAGATCTCGTATCTGGAGACATTTGTGACCAAGTTCTCTCCGCACCTTTCTCAATACCAAACACCTCGATGTTATAATCTAATAGATCACTGTATCTCCGAGCCTGCTCTGGATCAGGAATATGACTTATCAGTTCATCATATACCTCTTTTTCCTTCAGCTCTGAGTCATCTTCTGAGCCAGTTTGATCCAATGAAACTGTGTTCTCCGAGTTTTGATAGCATGGTCTCGGGTAGCGTGGGTGTATAGGATCGTCGAACGTCTGATTGTTAATCATCTTCTTTAATGGGATTAGAAGGTCTTCCATCCCTCGCCAGTCATGAAAGAAATGATCGTTCGGTCCTCTGTATTGTCGTGGGAGTTGGTACCAGGTCCAGTCTATGGCTACTTGTAGGCCATATATCCTGGCCGCACAGTCCAGCATTTCTTTGTACTGGCTATGTATATACCAGTCATCGATGCCACCAAGAACGTAGTCGTATGCTTTCATTTGTTGTTTCTGTTCTTCACTTCTACCGTCAGGTACCGTAGGGGGAAGTGGTGGTGGGTTTGGAGCATTTAAAGGTATGTGGAGTAATTCTCCAGAAGGTAGGGCAATGATGACTTCATTCATGGCGTTGTCCGTTTCATGTTCGTCGAACAGACCTCCTTCACTTGCTTGAGCCTTTTCTTTGACCAGTTCTATTACTCTTGGAGTTATCATTTGTCTGGTGATGGTAAAGTCTCTAAATTCGGATCTTTGTTCCAACAGCTCCAAAAACGGGTTGGTATCTTCTGCTTCTTCGTTGATCAGTCTTGATTCTCTATCTTCACCTTCCAGTGTAGAATTCCTATTTTGATCTTGTTCTAATTCGTCAGTTCCTGAGGTTCCTGGATTCGGTTCTTCTTCCAAATCTGGATTTTCCATCAGTCTGGTAGGTGATGAAGTAGTTCCTTCTTCCGGAGTGTCTGATCTTATGTTTTCCGGTTGATCGCCGACTGTAGTGACTGTGGCATTATTCCTGATTGCTGTGAGTTGTCTTAGGAAAAATGTAGAGCTTGTGTAAGCTACTTGTTCGCCTTGTTCTATTGTGACCGCAGCTAATGCTTCTAGTAATATTTCCTGTGCCATGTCATCCGGGATGTCGTCGTCGGAAGCTATGGATCCCCTGTCCTCCTCGCTGCGAGTTGCTACTGGTGGTAAAAATCCAGTGGAGTCTGGGGAGTTTATTATTTGGAGCATTGCTGTTTGTCGAATTCTTCTTTGTTCTAGTATCCAGTCATATTCTTCCTGCGTTAGTAGCTCTCTTACTAGTCCTATGTTCAGTGGTGGGAAGTCCTCCGGTGTTAAATCGGGTTCCTCTTCAGAATCACTTGATAAGGGATGTGATCCTTCTTCTCCACAAACTGGTCTCAGTAGGTATGCTTTAGGAATGCTGTTGTATTTCAAAGTCTGGAATTCTGAATCCGAATCTGTGTCGGTGTCATCACTAGAACTATCAGTCCAGTCGGTCGATGTTAACTCTACTCTTTGCCTAGGGCGGAGTAGGAAAGCATTATTTTGCTTGAATTGAGATAGCATCGCTTCGGTATCCGAGTCTTCTCCAGTGGTGGGGCTATCTTCCCGGTGTTTATCCGCTGGATGTTTCTCTACTCTTCGTCCAGGTCGGAGTAGGTGTGCTGGGTGTTGATCGCAGTTGGGGCCAACACCGTCGTGTTGAAATCCTCCTACATGTGAGTTCATCCTCCTATGTGCGTATTCATGCTTCGAGTCTTCTGTGGACGAGTCTTGATACAGGGGATATGTAGGGGATTTAGGGAGTGCCATTTGTTTAGCATGGTCTTGAGTTCTTGACGTGTCTGCGTCTGAGAAAAGATCCGCCAGCCTTGGCCTGGGGGTGTCCTCACTCCTTCCACTGCTGCTGCTACGTGATGAGGAGTCCATATGTAAGCTTCCTTTCCACGGAGTAGAGTGGGTGGCTCGACGTGCAACAGCTTCTATGAAGCTGACATCTTCTTGAGCTAGATGGGCAGGTGGTGGGGGTCTGTTGCCTCCCTCCTGTCTTGAGGTACTTCTTGTATGTACCTGATTGTTTTGTCGCTCGGGGGTTCGTACTCTTGCATTGTTGTTGCTGTTGCGAGATGAGTGATCGAGTTGGGTGTTGGCTCGACCTACTTTTGATGATGACGAACTCCTTCCTCGCTGACGTGATCCGCCGCGCCCTGATTTGGAATTTCTACGACTTCCGTCCTGGGAGCTTCTGGCGGTGGATGATGATGTGTCTCTTCGGCTCCGTGGCGGAGACACGCCGTCCAACCAATACCTGCAATCATCCTTCTTATGGTTGGGTTTTCCACAATATGAACATATGGTTTTGCTCTTGGCTTTTCCACCAGGTTGGTTCCATGAACTTGGTGGTGGGGAGTTTTCGCTCCTCCGGGTGTAATCGTCTTCACGATTGTCTCTACGCCCTCCTCTTTGGGATCGGCGGAAACGGGACCGTCCGCGTTCGGTTCCTCCTCTTCCTCCAGATCTTTCGTCCTCCTGGTGGGCTCTGAATGCCTGGGGTGGGTTGTACACGGCGTTACCTAGCGCTCGTTCGCGGTTGTCGTCGGTGGCTTTGAGTAGCTCAAGTAGGATTTCGGGTGTCTTCACTGTGGAGACACGCCAGGTTTGAAGGAATCCTACGTATTCCTCTTGATCCGAGAGTTTGCTTACGGTGAGGCATAAGACGGTTTCGTTGTCCATTCTTCTCCCGGCTCTATCCAGATCGTTGTTGATGGCTAACAGCTGGTTTAGATAGCTGTAGCCGCCTCCCGTAGCCATACGGAGGCCGAAGAACTTTTCTGCAAGTTGGACTCGTTCATCCTCTTTTCGGGGCTCGAACATTCTTGAGAGTTCTTCCATGAGGTCTTTTGCCAATGTGATGTGGTGCACTTTGAGAAGTACATCCCTATGAAGGCCTGAATGTATAGACAAAACGGCTGTGTTGTTGGCTGCCTCCCAGTTCGCTATGTCTGTAGCCTCTTGAAGTGTTGGGGGCAATGCGAAAACTGGTTTTGGATATGATCCGTCCACTATGACTCCTAAGTGAACGGTGCCTAACGCCATTTTCATATCGACGAACCACCTGGTGTAATCTGATGGTCCTTTCAGCTTTTCGAAGTCGACTAATGGGCGATTGAAGGTTCTGTTACCCAACATATTGTCCTGAGTATGTTTCTGGGCCGCGGCTCTAAGTATGGCGAGTCTAGATTTTAATGCCGCGTTCTCTAACTGCAGTGGTACGCTAGCTTTCTGGTCCGCCGTCAGGTGTTCAGATGCTCCTAACTTAGCTTGCAGTTCCTCTATCTTTTTGTGATAATAAGACTTAACTTTACGTACCTCGAGTTCGTAGTGTTTATTAGCTTCTACTACCGTCTGCTCTGCAGTGAGGACAGGCTCCGTTGATCTTCGGGTTTGGGGGCCTGACTTTACGACTATCTTGCCTGTAAAGATTTGTGGGACTGGGGATGATTCCGGAATTCTGGAACTCTTGGGCGGCTGTGGGGGCTCTGCCTTCGATTCTGGAATACCCTCGGTCTTGATTACTGGTTTCACTGGTGACATGGGATTATTGTATCTACACTTTGTCACTACCACTTTCAATTTCACTAGCCACACCCTGGAACTACTGCAGTGATGTGGGGGAAACTGAGAACTGTTCTTCACAATACCATATGGAAAAGTCTACACTTGGTTTGTGGAATTATATAATACACCACTACGCGCTGGTTAGTCTCTTCAACTGCGTGGGTCACTGTATTCTTCACTAAGGGTAATGTTCTACTCACTTTAGTGGGCTCTACGCGCTGGAAGCTATCTCAGTCACGGAGTCTGTGGATTGAAAACTGCTTCTTTTTTCACTTCTAAAATTTACTTGTTAACTACCTGCACTTTTGACGAAGTTGCTAAGTAGTTTTGATGGTAATTTACTTTCTGAACCTTTTCACGATATTAAATTTAAAATTTCGAAGATTTGATTTTTTTAAACAGCTGTTGTATGTTTGTACGTAGAAAAATTTCAATTTTGAAGTTAAATTTTGTGGAATTTCGAAGATTAATTTTGTGTATGATTTTACTTTTAGATTCGAAGAATTGATTGGAACCCTCAATAAAAAGATGGGCTTCAACGTTAGATTTTTTAAATTTGAAGATGATGAAAACACAAAATTCGCAGAAAAAAATGTCAGATTTTTAACTTTCGTTTTAATTTTGAAATTTGAACGGTAACCCTCTGTTAAGAGACGGGCTATAACGTGTTAAAGGGTGAAAATTTAGACAGACTCACCCTAGTGGAAATCTGTATATGTGCTGATACGGGTCAAAAGACCAAGACTCATTAACTCAGTGGTTATGTAACAGATGGGTTAATACAACAGTGCAATATCGAGAATCGAAGTAAACACAAGTAGAAATGAACATGAAAAGTGATACGGGTGGAAAATAATGACTTTGGGGTAAAGTAAAAATGCAACAACCGTATGGAAGCTCTAATAATATTCAAGACGTCTCAAGTAATATTTTAGGCTTTTTAGAGAGAGGCGGAAAAACACGACCTTTCATAAGCAGTACTTTTTATTCAATCTTCCTCTATCATCCAATTCAATCCCTGAATTCACATCAGATTGCCAAATCATAATTTAATAAATAATCGAAGAATTTAGGTTACTTTCGCAATGACCACATAGTTGGTCCGACATCAAATAGTTGGTCTAATTTTAAACGTGAATGAATCTCTGCATAGCGGATAAATTACGTAATGTGAAATAATCAAGAATTATTATAGAATATAAATATAGGTATATAAATACTCTAGAATTAAATAACAGTGGAAATATGTATGTATAAAGAATGACTAGTTGTAATGAGGCTTTTATGCTCGTCATGCAGTTTGTTGTTTACAAACAATAAGAGAACTAAAACTCATGCATCAAACGTAATATATATACATAGGCATGCATTGAAGGATAAATTCATATATCAAGAAATGTACATGCATCATCATTCCTCATGCTCATACTGGCATTTGATTTTAAGCTTATGAAATAGTAAACTATAATTTAAACTAAAATTATACAAAACTTAAAGCTATGGGTGTACGTAGTAGTTGACGTTTGAGACATACATTAATGAGTAATGCAGGTGTGATAATGACTCATATATGTATGACTTAATAACCTTGCTGCATTTTATTTTCAGACTCCTCTTAGTGGAAGAAGGATCATAGATATTGACGAAAATTGCAGGAAGAGTGATAAGAATGGCTATGGTCCAAATAGTACATATTTTGAAGGTTGTCAGTGCTCTGGATGGAAAATGTTGAAATGGAATCATGGCAGTGGCAGATTGACTCCTCTCCAGGCTCAGGAACATCGTCGACATGGACATCACGGGGAATGGAAGCCCTGCAGCCAGACATTTTATTTTACTTTCAATTTCTGTCTATAAAAAGCCTAATACTCTTTTATTTTTATTACTCCTGCGAAAATTGAATTAATTCGAAAATGGATCTCAATGATGTCACATGCATTGTTTATTCTATGAGTCATTCAAAGCTGGCGGCATTGTCGGTAGCTGTATAGTCTCGATATTAAAACTTGTCAAAACTCAAAAAAACTTACGATGGGCGAAGGCCAAAATTCCACAGAGGTTCGAATTATTATAGTTAAACTTCCAGTCCGACTGTGCGTCAAAGGTCCGAATTAAGTAGAATGCCTCAAATGCAACTGATGCAAGGCACAGATTGGCAATTAAAATATTTGTTCTTCTGCAAAAAGTAAAATTCACATCCATTCAATAATAAATTAATTAATTTAATTATTAAGGGGGCGCCGGGCGTATACTGTGTTTGAGCAACCCCGCGCAAAAAATAATAAAATATAATTAATATAATGCAACCCTAATATAAATTTTTCATTGTACTGTGACTTACTTCCTGAGATTTTTGTCGACACAGAGGGTGATCAAAATGACAAGATTGGCAAATGCACTCAAGCATGCTAATATAGGAATGATTAAGGTCTTTTCGAAATTTATTCGATAGCTTTTATTTTGCTCTGACAGTTCTGATCCTGAGACGGGCACAAAGATTGATGTTGTTGTCTCCAGATTGCTAATCCAAATTGTTACATTTTCTGGATCGGGATCGGGACTGACCAAAACGGAAGAGTTATTAGCCGTCATTTTCCTAACACTTTGCACAGATGAGTCTCTTGCGTAAACTTGTGTGTAATTTTTTGATTTACATAGACAAATAAGCATGCATTATGGTAAAATGGTAAATGCAGGATTTAACTCGCTTAATAAAGGAAGAGACTGCGGGACTGCCGCTGTCTTCATGCACACTCCACGAGAGCTAGTGACTGCAGTGTGGTGAAAGTGAGTTTTTACTTTTATTGGACTCCCAGCCTCCTCACATTTCTGTTTCAGGTACCCGTACCGATGTGACCAGATATCTTATGGGAGATATTATGTACATAAGCCTTAAGTAGGTGGGTAGATATAAACTTGGTTAAAACATCACGTTTTTCCTACATTAAAAGCTGACATTCTCAGTTACACACAATAAATAAGTACATATGTAAGATACTGTGTAATCACACACACACACAGGGAAGATCTGAAAAACTGGCTGCCTGTAGAAAGTAAATGAAAGCATCATGGGGATCAATTACAATTTACTCTTTCTTCAAAATACATTCAGTATGGCTTTTATAGGAACATCTACAGGGTGGGCCATTTATTTCGGAGGATTCTAATATGCCATAAATTATCATTCGATTTTAATAAACAATATACCAAAATAAATACAATTTCTGGGAGATTTGTTTGACTCCTTATTCATTAATATCGGGTAAGGACAAGTTACAAAACAAAAATCACAGGTCTTAGATTTTTTGGTAAATCCTAAAATAATTTTTTAACACCTGTGATTTAAAATTAAAGCGTAAAACAATGCCGACTAGAAAAAACAAGCTAATCAATCATTCTTTCAAGACTTAAAAATAATGCTTCTCAAATGAGTTCAATTTGCTTCGCAACGCACATTCGAGCACGGGTTACAACGTTTTGCATAACGTTGGGAAAAAGTTCACGCAGAAGTTTCTTCCTGAATTTTTAAGCAAAGCTCTTCCAAATTAGCTTGTCGGTCTATTTTAACTTTGGGGTTCAAATATCCCCACAGAAAAAAAATCTGGCGCTGTCAAATCTAGACTTCTTGGTGGCCAGTGTAGGTCGCCACTTTTTGAAATAATGCGGCCAGGAAAAACAGTCCAAAAAAGTGAAGTCGCAAGGGAAAACCAAAGGAAGCAATGACTTTTGCTTTGATGTGCAGATTGCTTCATTTGGTCCTTTAATTTTTAGCCGTCTGCTCAACTGCATACCGTTACTTTTTAACATCAGAAACTGTTTGAGTTTGACATGACATGAATTGAAATTTTAAAAAAGTTGACGGATTTTAATGAGTGATATATCATTTTAAAGCTCTTTAAAAATAAAGAGAAACCTTTTCTTTGTTTTCAGATTGTGGCCCATACAACACGTTTTAAGCGAAAATTAAAAATTAAAAATTGAAACACCGATATCTTCCAAACGCTTAGTGATAATAACGGCGCGTTTGGTTATTTGAATTCTACTAGTGATTACCTTTCGAATGATATATGACTTGATGAAGTTATAGCAGTTTTTCAAAATTTTTAAAATTTCGGTAAATTATGTAGATAGTACCTAGTAATAAAATAATTGCTATGTGGCTATACACACACATATAAATACATACGTATATAGTGAGGAAATGTATTTTTAATTATAGAACTCATCCGAAAATAGAATTATGCTAGTTATAATTTTTTTAACGGGGAGCTAGGTCATATTTTTTAAAAAACGTGCTGGGTCTAAACTCTAAAATAAAGCTGAAGAAGCTGGCTAAATTATAATAAATTGTTAAAAAATGAATTATTTCAATCTTATAATCTTTTTAAGCATTCTCTTATTAACGTTAGTTCAGTTTCAGTTAACGGTAAAATAACTATCTTCAAACCACTGAAAACACGAGTTAAATCCATTTGCAATTTTTTAGTATGCGGCGTTCAAGTCGACATAATTTAGTAATAAACGTATACCGAGGAGACTATGGACTAGACCTGCTTATACTGGGGCGCAAACTACAGAATATTTAGAAATATTTTAGCAAATAAACTAGATACGTGACTAAATACTAAATACTATAAAATATAATAGAATGTAGTAATTACTCTAATACTGCATCGATATAGATATAGTCTGTGAGGGACAAAAATGACCCATGTCCATTTGTACCTAAAAACAATATCAACTATCTACAAAAATATTCAAATATATCTTGAAATCATTTAAATACATTTTGCATTTTTCAAAAACATGAAATTCGAACATTTTGTAAATTTTCAAAAACATAGAATCAGAAAATTTTTACACATTTTCAAAAACATGGAATTAGAACATTTTGCAAATTTTCAAAAACATGGAATTACAACATTTTGCACCTTTTCAAACACATGGAATTAGAAAATTTTGAACGTTTTCAAAAACAAGGAATTAGAACATTTTGCACCTTTTCAAAAACATGGAATTAGAACATTTTGCACCTTTTCAAAAACATGTAAATAGAGCATTTTACATTTTTCAAAAACATGTAAATAGAACATTTTACGTTTTTCAAAAACTCCTCATTAACATTAGTCGCATGTTTTTCATTTTGTTTTTATGACATAGCTCATTTTGATTGTAGCTAAAAATGGAAGTGGGTCATTTTGGTTCTTCACAGACGCATTCATTTAGTAAAGAAGAAGATTAAGATAGAGTTACGTTTACGTTACGGCAACGCAACTGCACGGGCAGTGACGGGCACGGCTATACTGCATAAGATAGCACTGGTGAATAATTTCGCAGAACTGCTTGGCAAATCCGCGCAAACTTGAACAGTAGTATTGAAAATGTAATTTAATTATTTATATTATTTTTTTCAGTTTCTTTTTTCAATTTTATTTTGATTAATAAAGGCATCGTAGGTGCAGCATACGAGTTCAGATTAAAAGATCTTTCAAGTTTCCAAGCATTCAAATCCTGAAAATTGTCAATTAGTTCAAATAGTAGTAAAATTAGTGTAAAGTAGTTAAAAGTTTGGCATTCGGCAATTCGACTTTGACTATCACGTGCAGAATATTGCAGATGCATGACTCTAGCAGGTGTTTCACTACGTACACAGACTCGTAAAACTCTAGATTCTTTCAAAATAGTCCCACAAGTACAAAGTACAAGTACCTACGCAACTTGAAATAACTTGTGGTGTATCCATAAATAAAAATACATAATAACATTCACAGTCACAGTTCAAAAGAGTTCACACTCACCCACATACATTCCCATTGCGTGTACGTTCAACGTTATAATATCAATAAATATAGAATTTAGGTTAATAACACCAACACCCGAAAAATTTTTTTTCTTCCAACTGTGTAAAAAGCACAACAACAATATCATTAGCCCTTAGGAACTGTATCACGTACTATATTAGTGATGTGCTAACGACTACAGGAAAGTAATTTAAATAGATAATATTCCGAATTCGAAGAAACTTTTTTGAAAGAGTGCAACTCACAAAACTGGTCCGGCATCAGATCATTATATACTAGTTGATATTTCTATATAATTTATCAAGACGAAAGAGTCAGTGCAAAAGAATGATGTCGTCCGAAGAGGAGCACCCATCAGTTACCCGTTTTCGGGAATATTTAAGACTGGACTCTGTTCATCCTGAACCTAATTACGGTACGGCATTGTTGGTTTTTGATTAAAATTAATGTATAGTGTTATTTTTAGTAGAACTACATTGTTAATTAATAATTACTCATAATTGTACTTCGCAGGTAGTTGAATAAATATATCAGAGCCGAGTGATTTTTCGAACAGAAAATATGTAAAAAGTTACGTAATTATTGATAGTGAATTAAATTGAGCCATTAATAAATTTTAGATAGTTGCATCGCCTGGCTTAAAAATCAAGCTGAAGAGATTGGTTTGGAGTTTAATATCAAGGAATTCGACGGGACACAAGCCTTTGCACTTTGGCTGACATGGAAAGGGACGGACCCTACATTAAAGTCTATTCTTCTTAATTCTCACATCGACGTTGTTCCCGTTGATCCCGTATTGATATTTTGATTTATTCTGAAATGTACTTTCAAAATCCACCTCTTAAATTATTTTTAATAACGAATTCTGAATACTTACCTAAATAAAAGCAGGCAAAAATTCAAAAAAATCTTTATATGTTTTTATATTATATTATTTCTAATTTCGAATTACAGAGCAAATGGACCTATCCACCGTTTTCGGCTCATAAAGATTCAGATGGGAAAATTTACGCGAGAGGATCTCAAGATATGAAATGTGTGGGTGTTCAATATTTAGAAACTATTCGAAATCTTAAAGCTGTGGGATTTGTGCCTTTGAGAACTGTTCATGTTTCATTCGTTCCGGGTAAATTGATTACTGAATTGTTTGTATTCCTTTTTATTAGCAAATTTCACAACATTGCGATTTAAATTCGACTATGCGTTATTAGCGATTGACGTCAATATCGTTTTAAAAATACAGTAATTCATTGATTTCAAAAGCATTGGCAATTTTTGTAGTTGAATTATTTTTCTGTATTATTATGTAGACGAAGAGGTCGGCGGTTTAAAGGGAATGCGGCCATTCATCAAAATGCAAGAGTTCCGAGACTTAAACGTAGGTTTTGGTATGGACGAAGGCGTCGCCAACCCTGACGAGTCTTTTCACTTGTTTTATGGCGAACGTGTTATTTGGCGTAAGCATTCCAGTTTTTGAAATGCCCAAAAAAAAGTAACTAAATGAATGTTACTATTAAATCTCATGCCTTTTAAATTGGAATACAGAGGTGAAATTCATAGCAAAAGGTCAAACAGGTCACGGCTCCCTCCTTCATGAAAACACTGCAGCTGAGAAAATTCATAAAATTTTAAATAAAATGTTGGAACTTCGAGCGATCGAGAAAGATAAAATGACAGTTAATGGGCTTGAACTTGGAGATATAACCACAATTAATCTTACCATGCTCGAGGTATTTATCGATCACAAAATTACGTGCAGTCATTTCGATTAATTTTTTTAATACTGTATGCCTAAAAGTTATGGATTCATCAAAATTTGGTTAAAAAATCTGGTATTTAATTTCAGGGTGGTGTTCAAGCAAATGTAGTTCCTGCGGAGCTCTCAGTTGTCTTTGACATCCGAATTAATCCAACACAGGATCTTTCAGAATTTAAAATTATCCTGGATGATTTGTGCAGTGAGGCGGGGTCTGAAGTGTCATATGAGTTTATTCAGCAGTGTAATGTGGCGGATACAACTCCCCTCGTCGACTCTAATCCTTGGTGGAGAACATTTAAAGAAGTCACTGACTCATTGTACGCTTTATCTTTATTATTGCAGGGCAAAATTCTATAAGAAAAATATTTTATTTATAATGTCAGCTATTATTAATACGATTTTGACCTTGGCCTGACCTCGTGTGTATAGACTATACCGTGATGTGTGATGTTTGCATGAATATTATTATTGTCTTATCGTTTGTTTACAGAGGACTAAAGCTAAATAAGCTAATCTTCCCTGCTGCGACGGACTCTCGTTATTTACGCCAGATTGGGATTCCAGCATTGGGCTTCTCTCCCATGAACAACACGCCCGTCTTACTCCATGACCATGACGAATATCTCCATGAAGATGTATTTTTGAGAGGAATTCAGATTTATGACGCGATTCTCCCCAAAATATTTAATGTGCCTAAAAGTGACAGTTTGTAATTTCAGAATGTGTGTATTATTATTGAGGGGTTTGACTCCCATGACCATGCGTTCACTGTTTACTGTGATTATTATTGCTTCCATTTTTTTCTTTCTATTTATTGAATTGAATTATTGAATTGAAATGGAAACATTGAAATTGATGATGTGCCGTGTGGGACATGCAATTTTGTCAAAGTGCATTGTCTTGTTTTATTCGTGTGTAAGGACTTACTCCATGACTCCATCAGTATTGGTATAAAGAAATAAAATATTTTTTTTCTATACCTTCCAATTGGAACCCTATGCATGACTATTCGATAGTACCAATTTTGTGCAATCAATACCCTTGTCGTCAGCATATCTCCATCTCCATAATAATAAAATCCAAATAACGGTGTCCGATCTCTACCGTCCGCTGTCCGCTGTCCGCTGTCCGCCATTATATACTTACACTGGCCATTATACTACAGATCTGAATAATCTAAGTAGTAATAATATATGTACCTGCATAATCATAAAATTCTATGCAAAGCAATCGGATTTTGAACGAAGGGAAGGGGGGGGGGGGTTGAAAGCGGATAGGCGACAGACGTCGGAGGGCAGAAATATTTAAATTGTGTGAATTGTGTAGATAATTCAGTTATTTCAATATATCAAAAAATTAACTAACGATTTGCTTCCGTTCGCAGAACGGGCCGGTTTACTGGTATCTATATATAGTCTGTGAAGAACCAAAATGACCCATGTCCAATTTAAGCGCTAGAATATTAAAATTAGGTGTGTTTAAAAAACTGTTTTAGAGATAGATGAGACAAATGTCAAATTACGAGATTCTAAAAATTGAAAAATGTTCTATTTACATCTTTTTAAAAAGTGCAAAATATTCTATTTAGGTACATGTTTTTGAAACGTTCAAAATTTTCTATGCTTCTAAAAAGTGCAAAATGTTCTATTTACATGTTTTTGAAAAGTGTAAAATGTTCTATTTACATGTTTTTAGGAAATGCAAAATGTTCTATTTAAATGCTTTCAAGAATCAAGATCATAAAATATTTAAATATTTTTGTAGATGGTGGATTTTATTTTTAACTAAAAATGGATATGGGTCATTTGGTTCTTCACTGACGATATCTCTCTTACTACTTCTTTATATTACATACAGTCGGAGGAAAAACCAAACAGCGCAGTAAAGTTTCCCAATTTCAGGCAGTACAAAATATTACAAAAAGATCCTTTAATTTGTTTTCAAAAGATAATGATACAAGTATTAAAAATTTGGATTTCATTTTGGTTAAAAAATTTTTAATTTAACAAGTTTTAGGAATTAAACCCAGCACCTTATGTAAAACAAAACTCCAACGCATAAGCTATATACCTAGCTAGTCATACGCTTGTTTTTAGGTAAAATTAGTACAGAAAAGTTGTAAATTGTTTTTTCAAAAGTGTTATTTTGTTTGTAATTTCTTGTGTTAGGGAATCTTTTTGCAAAAAAGAAAACTATTATTATCATACTTGTGAAAGTTGACGTACTTACTTACCTAGAATTTTTTCAAGCGTCTTCTTTATAAAAATACCATACGTATAATTTGAAATCATTTGCGTTAATACCTGTACTTCCGGTTCTGAATCCGATCAATACATTATGTTAAACTATTATGATTACCCACAGTACATTTGTGGGCAAACATTCTCTTTTCTCCACTCTCCAACAACAGCTATGCACCAGAAGTAATTATGAGCATTGTGAATGCATTTAATCGATATTATTATTATTAAACTGATCATCTGCTTTTTGCCAGTCAACCCCCTCTTTATTAATACAACCTACATACATAATTATGTGAATAATATAGGCGCGGCAGTGTCAGGTATAACAAATTATATTGGGGAACGGCTGCATGTTCTATATAGTCACCACAGGTGCGCTAATTATAATATTAATTATGGATATTGTGACTAAAACAGTCATACGTAAATAATTACTGATCACTTATAAAATACAGCATTACTAATTTCATCGCAACACGGTTTTTATTGAGTCTGCAGGCAGACTGCGCAGAGCACAACTTCGTTTCGGTCAATTATAGTTTATCTATAAAGGCATCTTTAATTAACATTCAAAACGCAGTATGTATAAATAATTTCAGAAGATCCTCAGCTTCGATTTCGATGCAGGTGGTCTCGCGGGCAGTACTGTTCAAAATTTCAAGCTTATGCATATACGTGCAAAAGACTGGCTAAAACTACTATACATTTGTAACATTTTTAACTGAGTTTATTATAATGAACAAAATTATTTGAAAATGAATTTTCAGTTTACAACATTTTTTTTAAAAAGTGTGGTATTAATTTGAGACGTCCATAGATGCAAAAATAAATCTAATTATTACAACCTGAAAAAATAAAAAAATCAATTTTCAAAAACGTATCACATGTTCTACGAAGACCTGAAATCCTATATAGCGCTAAAGATGGTTGCATAGTTTAGGTACTTGTGCAATCCTGCGCCTGTAATTTGCAACTTTGATAATTTAATGTATGACTTAAAAGACAACATTTATAAAAGGTATGTCGGTATGTGTACCTACCTAACTACAAGCAAGAATATAAGGCGACAGTATAGTAATACATTGGGGCGGCTAGTTGTAGTAATAAGATGTATAATGTTGGGATAAAAGTTAAAAAATCTACTATAATATATAGCAAAAAACTTGGCAATTTGCTCGTCAGGAAAAGAAAAAGGCAGCAAAAGAAAAGCTCACTTCAATGTCACTCCTTTAATTTTTAATTTTAAGCCCATATGATTCTTATGTTCTTCTTGCACACTGTCTGTGTGGATGTCGATGACTTCTTTGGGATGACCATGAGATACTAATTCTGCTATGTACCTAATCTTCCTACCTACTACAGGTACCTACCTACCTACTATGCACATATTACATTGACGGTGGAGATGCTCCTCTCGCTATGGCAAATCGAGTCACTCTGGTTTTCTGGTTCCCTCATTTGGCTGATGATGATTCGTGAGACGAGCTGACTAGACTATTATCAGACACAGAGTCACAGTCAATGGCAATCGGAGAGAGATAGAGATAGACCAAGAATTTATATGGACGTTTCATAGAACATCATTTTATAGTTGCATACCTTTCTTCTATCATTAAACTATATAGTCAAATATTCAAATATATAATTTATACATTTCCACAAAATGAAGTATGACCCCCACCTAAAACCTATAAACTTTATATCGATACGAGCCAAAGTCAAATGCTGCAATATAATACAGCCGCCGATTTAATTGGTTTAAAAAAGTCGAGCTTTTCTACATCCTTTAAAAAAATAAAAACTGGTTCAATTACATAAGAAAGTACCTATGGGTAAATGTTTTTGCAAGAGGCAAATTCTTATAATAAAAATGAAATATTTTTAATCCGTCTTTTAAAAATTCAAAGTATAAAAAAATTTACGGATTTTGAAAGATGCAAAATGCTTCATTTACATCGTTTCGAAAGAGGTAAATGGTGTAATGATATGATTTGTGAAAGACTCAAAAACGCTCAATGTATTTGCATAGTTTCAAAAGAAGCATAATATTATAATAATACGAATTCTTAAATATCCAAAATATTCTATTTGCATCGTTTTAAACGAAGCGAATTCCCTGCTAGTTAACAGCTTCTCAACTTATGTCAAAATCCCTACTTTTAAGATTTCGTAAAGGAGCAATAAGTTCTTTACCACGTGGATTCCTTATATTGAAACCGAAAAATATTTAAAACAATCTATAAAACAAAATACAGGGAAACTGTTCAAAATCTGACGAGTATTTGACAATGTATAGAATCTAAAGTAAAATGCATACAAGTCTCCCACATGCAAAAAACCCCCGCACTACGTATTAAATTCACTATACTACCACTAATAAGAACTACGAAAATAAGAGAATTTACATGCCACCGGATTTAATTAAAATCACGTGCAAATTGTTTTCCACACATTAAATCTTGTTATTTTTGGAAAAAGTTATAAATAGCTAAATTACATTTTTGCGTGTACTTAGATTGTACGTATACATATATGGAACAAAAAAAAACAGAGATAAAAATGACATCCCATCCATCCAATTCCCATGAATCCGTGATCCCATAATATTATATGCACTTCCATCCAATTTAATTCAATTACGACATAACGAGAACGACGGCAATCCACAACCCGCACGTGGTCCATGTTCATGATATGCGAATTTGAATTAAAATACTATGGCATGAGGGCATGGAGTCAGTCTGCCAGGCATGCGAATCCAATCTCGCAATTCTCAAGTCAAACCAAAATATCAAAACGAAGACGAAAACCAAGTGTAAGTAGAGCCAATGCCAGTGCCAGTGCCATAGTATAGTGCCAGGTGAAAACCACAACCACATAGGTACTTAAATAGTATATACTTAAGATTCGAATAATTTCCAATCGTGTCAATATTTAAGCAATCCATCCATGTACAAGTATACCTCCTTGCAAATTTTTGTTTTTGCACACACATATTCTAATGTAAAAAAATGTACTTTTTCTTAACCAATTAAACTCAATGAGCATTTCAATAAAGTTGTATATAGTCACCATCGTCTGTGAAGAACTAGAATGACCCATATTCATTTCTAGCTAAAAACAATATCCACTATTTACAAAATATTTGAAGAATTGTATTGAAATTATTTCCATATGCAAATAAAACATTTTACACTTTTAAAAATCATGTAGATATAGAACATTTTACGCTTTTCAAAAACATGCAAATAGAACATTTTACACTTTTCAAAAACATGTAAATAGAACATTTTACGCTTTTCAAAAACATGTAAATAAAACATTTTACGCTTCTCAAAAACACGTAAATAAAACATTTTACACTGTTCAAAAACATGTAAATAAAACATTTTACACTTTTAAAAACCTCTTAATTAACATTTGACGCATGTTTCTCATTTTGTTTTCATGACATAGCACATTTTGATTTTAGCGTAAATTAGATATGGGTCATTTTAGTTCTTCACAGCCGATATATCCATTACATTTAAACATCCACCTCCACCTCCTACTTTAACAAATTTGGCTTTTACAGTACCTATACTACCAACCCCGTCCGTGTTGACTGTTATAATTAATTTTGCATAAGAAATATATACGTACCCCAAAGCTATGTACAGGGCCTGCCTGTTGGTAGACTGCCAATAAAAATCAAGAGTGAACACACTATGCATGCAGAATGTATAGCAAAAATGTTTACCATTTTAAATCTGCGTGCGTACAAATATAAATTTTTCGAAAGAAAGCAATATGTAATGAAGTAGTATCTATCGTCCTCGTCTGTTACTCTCCAAGTATTTGCACTATTACCCTACGTTCAAAATTAAAGCACATTTTTTTAGTCGTACGCTTGTACCACCACCACCCTATTCCGAATGTGTGATAGTAGACAAGAAGTCAAAGTCAATTTTTTGTTGCGCAACCCTCATCCGATCTCACGTTGTTGAGCATTTAGCACTTGCAAATTGCAATTATTATTTTGCACTGTGCAAGAAAAACACCCATGCATTATTGCCTATCTATGCAAGAAGAAAATGCCTTCTTTATATTATTCTTTAAAGTTGTTCTCTCTTATAATAATCATGCTTATCAAGCAAGCCTTTTTAGGGGCCAACGCCAACGAAACCATAGAACCAGACAGACAGTAGTATCATCGTCAGCCGATTTATCTCCCTATCTACCAACTACCTACCTAGGTTTCAGGTACATCTTCAAGAGTCTGGCTTCCATTTAAAAGAAATGCAATATGCAATTTATCATTCAGACATAGAGTCACATACAGCTTAAGAATAATATACTAATAAAAACAAAGAAACAAAGAATGTGCGAAATTTATAATGGTACTGACTACTACTGATCGCGAGTACTACTGTAGCCACTAGTGCAGAATAAAATCCCGCCAAAAGTTGGGTGGATGAGAAAAAATCGAGTAAAGTACATAACTTATTTCATAATAATATGTATATTATTAAAAAGTTGGTGCAGATGAAATCTTGTTTTTCTTCCTTTCCTCTTGTCTGCAGATCTTCTTGTAAAAAAGTCAATGCCCAATGCACGTATCCCAAATTTTATGTATATACATCCTCCACAATGCATTGTTGACTGGGCATGATCATCTGGGCATGGCTGGTGCTGGTTCTGATATTATTGTCATCTCTGCGGCTGCAGTCTACTAGATTTTTGTATTTTTGTGAGCTGATTTGAATGTTAAGAAGGAAACTGTTACAATAACAAGAAAAAGTGTTAAAATAAAATAAAATAAAAAAATATTGACCATGACATTGAATTTCAATTCCAGATTCCCGATGTCGATCTGTATATATGCAATATCTAACCTAAGTAGTATAGACCTAACACACAGACAATCTCTGTCTACTTTGCTGGGTCTTCACTACGTTAAAATACGTTCGTTGCATTATTGATTTTTTTCCGTCTCCATAGACTCCATACCTTCCAGAATTCCAGACTTCCATTCTCCAAGAACGATTCTCAAACAAAGCAAAGGAGGGAAATACTACGCTATACTACTACTACACAGTACCCATGTACCGGTTCCGGACCGGAACGATGTATACTACAGCTTACTCACTAGTCAGCCCTAGTGCCGAGTGAAGAAGCACCCACCGCTTTTGAGCCGGCTATAAAATATCCACCAAATAATAATTTCATATATTACAAACTACTGTAAACCAGATCTGTAAACTAACTACTTTATCTAAATTCGATTCGCCAATTTGCAATTTACATGCCTACAACTTCGCTATCTACACATACATAAATCATTTTAAGAAACTCCAATGAATTTCCAATCAAAAAATAATGAAACTTAAATTGCTAAATAAATGATATTATAATCGAAAGCAATTGAAAAATTAAGGTAAAATCCCCACCACGACAATTTAAATAGTGAATAGGTATTAAATGTTCGTATTAGCATACACGCAGTATTTCGAAATTCTTCGCCATTAAGTACATGTGGAAACAAATTCCAGATCCAGAAAGAATGTCAAATGTTTAGCCCCCGATTAACAAAACACGTAGTGCGTTGACTGCGACCTCAGAAACAATTAATCACTATTTATTCTATTATTGTCTTAAATTCAAAAACGATTGATGGCTGATGTCATCTCTAATAAATATCAACTGTAGTTCATTTTTCATTTCATGATAAAATCCCATAATCTTTCATGCTAACTACAAGCAAGTAAATAGTGCTTAGCATTTAAATGTAGTTAGAAATAAATACTCTAACTAATGTAAGTCTATATTCTATAATAATAATTATATTTAAAGTAAAAACGATTTTTCACCCCCTCTCCATCGTCTTTCCATTGCCCTTCTCTCATATAAGACTAAAAAACAAGGACCGAACCAAACAAAATCATATATTATATTATGTACGTATGTACCTGTCCACCCCTTGGAAAATCTCTTTCCCCAGAATGAACTCGTCCCCTCCACTCCAAAAGACTCTCAGAGAAAATGAGACAGACATATAATAAAATCCAATCGCATCTCCGTCTCCGGCATCCCCCCTATACCTACTAGGTATCTCTATATCATCCGCAACACACACCATAATAGATCTACTACAAACAACATGCAATCCAACCATTCCCTATACACACAAAATTCGAATCTTGAAAATTCAGATGATCTCCTCTTCCCATCAAAATCTCTCGTAAACCGTCTAAAATTTTGAAACTCTAACAACTCCACCAAAATCCTTATTTTCCCCTCCTTCCCCCCTCACAATCACAGCCTCCAGTAAGAATTTTCACTATTTTTAAACTAATTTCAAAATTTCCTCAACCCGACTCCCGAGGACCTCAGCTCTGCCTTCCCTCACTCGTCCTCCGCCATATTGAGGTTGACTTGAGCTGTCGCGGTCGCGATGGTATGTACAAGTGCCCAACAACGAACAAGTCAAAGTCGAACTCTAATGGTAAAACTCTGCTCAAACGGAGGAAAATCCGAAATCGAGCCTTTTTCCATCCCCCGTTTAGGCTGGTTCAAAATGGTCCGAAAATTTTGAAAAATTAATGGATTGACAGAGGAGGATGCGGAGATTAGGATTATGACTCCCGCTCCAACTGTCATTAGGTGAGATGCGGTTAAAAAATTTCGCAAATTCCACTTTGGCTCATCAAGGTTAAAGTTTGGAAAATGTTGGAGGAAAACGAGAATCGAGACATGGCTCCTTGCCTCCGTGCTCCGTGTCTTGAGAAAGGCGGCAACCAATGAGGGACGAAGCGGGTCGGCCAAGTTAAAACCAGGAGCCAATCAGCGCCTTGGAGCGGCTAGAAATGATTTGTCTTTTTTTTTCTTTTACATCTCTCCACGATATTTTCCATACATGTAGACACGGGAAGATGGGTTCATATAGTACATACGTGGAATTTCTCCATTTACATTACATACAACGTACATACTCGTGTGTGTGGTAGAACGTTTTCCATATAGTAGTATACTGTGTACTGTATATAGTAAACGAGACTGGTGCTTTTCTTTTACGGTCTCCCTTCTGCTGAACTGACTGCCGTTTGCTTTGCTGTGTGTGTGTGGCTGTACGATACGAAAACCAATTTATATACATTCTCATTCATAGTATGTACAGACAGAGCAGAAAGGTACTGTTGTGTGTACTAGTAAGTGACAAATTCGGGCCTTCTATCCTTTTCTATGTGTGAGTCAAAAAAGTTTTAACTTTTCAATTTATTTTTAATTGTGTTTTAGAATATTTCCGAGTGGGAAGAGTGCTTGAGGAGAGTAGAGAATAGATTTAAGTTGACTGTCTCTGTCAAGATTCCCACTGTTCTTGCCCTTTTCCCCCGTCAAAATTCATTTCAAGTGACGAGGTTGTGTCAATCCGGGATTGTGTGTGTGTGAGTGTAGTAGTAGTGTGTGTTTGTGTTTTTTTCTTCATTTTTTGGAGTTTTGCCGCTTAGTTACGCTGGATTTTCTCGAGATTTTGGAACTGTTTTTGGTTTGAAATGATGGGGAATTTTATGGAGTGACGACTTTTCGACCGGTTTTCGCTCAATTTTCATCCCCTCATGGGGAAATGTGGTGTAAAGTTTCTCCCGCGCTACCAAGTTGATTGGCCCTCCACTTTGACTGTCAGCAGAAGAGGATTCTGAGTCTACATTCTACACTACTTCTCGTATAGTATCATGTACACATAGGATTTTGTATTTGAATTCCTATTTCGTATTCGTGGAGCAAGTATTTGAGAGGTCGTATTAATGCACAAAGGAGTGAACTAGTCGGCGCCATTAGTCTCACAATCAAATCAAGTAAATATTATATTAAATGTTGTTCTGTAATTATTGGTATTGACAATCTGGTTAAATGAGTATTATGTTGAATGGGATGAGAGTGTATAGGAAGGAAAGTTTAGAGATGGTATTTTAGTATGTAGCTCACTTGGGATTTTGTATTCACTCCAATGAATTTTCCATGCTTAGGGAAGTGGAATGGGCTGTCCAAGATTTTTGGAGGGAAGAATTTTACGTGGGAAAATAATGTCTTGTATTTATTTATTTACATTAAGTATCATATGGAATTAAGCACTCTTTTAATTGGATTAGGGAGATAGATAAATTAATGATGAAATGGAGCTAGAATTTAGCTTGGTGGAGGAGTAATGTGCTGACAATTTTAACTTATTATTGATTTGTTTTTTGTTTTGATTTTTTTTCTTACCAAACAGGTGCTACCTACTAAAGGAATAAGACTGCTATACTTTCAACTTGTACTTTTAACTTTCAAGTCAATATTTACCCTTAATCAACATTTTATAAAATTTCAACGAGTGATCAGCTTTTTGATTTTTTCATACGTAATATGAAGACAGCCCGCTAAGAAGACTAAATAACAACGACTTTCAATTTAAAAAAAAATATTTCCAAATGAATTTATTTTTTGAATTTCGAAATTAAATTTCATCCGAGTAAAGGAAGACATATCCTCTACAATTTAATCTGCCACCCTTTTTTTGGAAATATCTTTATTTCCTTTTCTCCTCCTCTCGTCAAGATGACGATGGATCTAATGTATGGTTGTGGCTCGGAGTATGACCTGACTCTAGAAGAGCTACTCGAGGTGGACTTAAGGTCAGAAATGGATCGTATCATTGCAGCAGCAAAACAAGGTGGTCCGTTTGAAATCACGGCTGAGCTGGAATTCTCATCAAGTCATTTTAATATAAATGAAGAAGGAATGGATGAAATTGACATCCGGTTTGATGCATCACGCTTTGATCCATTCTCTCTCAGTTCCTTTGGTCTCACCCCCATGTCACCAAATCCAAAGAATCTAAAATCCTCCCAAAATAATTTTTGTAAAAATCCTCGATCGAACAACAACAACAACAATCATCACATTAGCAACAACAACAACCAAAATCATCACAGTAACCAGAACGGGAACAGCAACTCTTCAAATGGCAACAATAACAACCGCAACAATAATAATAATCATAGCCAGAATTACAATAACAGTCATTCTCAATTCCAAAATGGGAAGAAAGTCAATAATGGGATTACTGTTAGTTCAAGAATTTTTAACAGTGTTCAAGTTAATAGTAATAACAATACTAGTATTACAAGTAATAATATTATTAAGCAAGAGCAGCAGCAACAAAAACCCACCATCGTCGCTTCCGTTGGATCCTTAAATATGGGTGGACTATTAGAGGAAACTTTAGGAACTTTGGTAAGTTCAAAAAACAATCCATTTCTTATACACACATTATATTTTACCTTTTATTTCATTTCATTATTTTTTCAGTTAGTGCTTCACTCATTTGCTTTTTTATGCTTTTTGCGCATTAATATTTAGTTTTCCATATTGCTTCCATTTATTTTCATAAAAAAATTAAAAAAAGACATTGATGATGGTAAAACGGCGCGTTATAGGGATGTTTCATAAAATTTTGAGAATTTCCGGCTTGTCTCTCTTGCACACATGTTCAGTCAGTTCCGATTCAGATGTTCAGAGAGATCCCTTCAACCTTATACACTACTATTCCTTTTGCTCCATCCATCCATTCATTCTGTCTGTCTGTCAGTCTCAAGAGCCGTATCGGATTGCTTTTTCCTTGCGTATACATAGTAAATGCTAAATAGTAGAGAGTTAGATACAAGATCATCGGAAGATCTTCAGAGCGGATACAGGCTTATAAACTGAGTGAGGGAGTACACATTCAT
Organism: Dicyrtomina minuta; assembly: GCA_949802685.1. NCBI lineage: Eukaryota > Metazoa > Arthropoda > Collembola > Symphypleona > Dicyrtomidae > Dicyrtomina > Dicyrtomina minuta. The sequence continues at coordinate 61,326,818 of OX461808.1, read as the reverse complement.
AGGCAGACAAACTACAGACAGTACAGACAGGCTTCATACTTCATGTGGAACGTCAAAGTCTTTAGCTTTTCGTTCTTTTTGGCTTTGGCTCTTATGGTTCTTAGGTGCTGTCGGCATTTGATCGTAAATCTCATCATCTGAGCATTGAAGCTTTTATCCTTAACCATCACATCACCATCCTTAAGCATCTGCATCCGTTCCCTAACCCTTGTACATACTTAGATATATACGTTTTTATATTCCTTTCAAAGTGATTTTCAAGCACATTTTTATCTAAAAATAAACCCGGCTCTTCCCCAATGCCCAGTACTACTACTCTTAATATACGAGACCCACTACCCACTACTATACTCTACTCAGGACACATGTGGTACACACAAATTATTTCCCATTCAAATCCCATGCCAGAAACTACCAATGTAATTAGTAGTACCTTTTAAATTCGAATAATATTATTTTTTAAGTACCAAATTGAATTGTCTCCTTTCTGCCTTTCTTATTTTCGTATGAAAAGGGTTCAATGAAGAAATGGTTAAAAAACGATTTCAGTCTTAATTTAGAATCATGTAGGCAGTTTCAACGTCAATTTAAGTACCTAGGTAATTTAATTCTTTTGCCAATAACAATATATTTTAATTCCGTGGATTAAATCCGTTGCCCTGGGCTGGACAGTGGACGTCCACTTTGTCACCCCGTACGTAATGCCTATGGAACTATTTTAGTCATACTTATTGGTACATATTTTTAGTTTTAATCTCATATGCTAAATTGCAATGCAAACCTTCCAGGAATTCTTAAACGTTTTAATCTTCAAAAGCGCTTTTAACTCTTTTCTGAACTACCTGACTGACCTGCTGATGGGACATGGGGCTGTTAAAAAATAGATGGAAAGCAGCTGATGATTTGACAAAGGGATTAAAAATTGGCGTACTAAAATAGTATTTTTACAAATACTAGGGAGGTACCTACTTATAAATGTGTCAGCACCCAGCACGAGGGTAGGATTCCTTGAACAATGTTGTTTTGTTTGTCAATTCAGAAATAAAATTATTGATGATCATTGTTGACCAGTACCATAGTACAGTAGACAGTGCCTCTGACCACTAAGGATATGGTTATGCTAAAGGACTGTATCTGTATGTGTCTGAGTCCGAAACTCTGACAAAAAAAAGAACAACAGACTGCGACGGTGGGCTTAATTTCATAATTATTATAACCTGACCTGACTTAAGGCTTATTTGCTGTTCTATTATAGAAAATCCATGGCTATGACCATGATGGCACAAGGCTCCCTCCAAAAAAAAATAACCTATTTTGTATTGGACTTGTACAACTTCCTCTCACCGTAAACAAAGGACAAGTTGTTTTTCTATTTCCTCCCTACCTCCTGCCTCTCTCTCTCTCATTCTCGTAGTTTGTAGTTTTCGTAGTAAAGGCGATTTTATACTTGGTATGCACATCATAATATATAGAATTATATCAACATCGGTAAGTATCTGTTGTTGGGTTTTGGATTTGGATTTTAGGAAGATATGCGTTCGGTAGGGGTAGGTACACACAGCGGGTGTATTCGTAGTAAACTAGTAACCGCCAACAAAAGGAACCACCACCGGTGGACGGTGGACGGATGGGTCGAAAATCGAAAAACCACCACCAACCCTTGAATGTATAGGTACACTTTATAGAGATACCATAATAATAATATCAACCGAACCCATTATATCCTTATGTCCTGTCCTGTTTTATTTTAGTATGAACTAGCCTCTAACGATGTGTAGACATGCCATGCTTTGACTAATTTCCTATAATTATACATTTATTTTATCGGTTATTCTCGAAATTCGAAATTAAACTCTTCCCGTTCCTTTTCCGTACATTTAGCAAGAGAATCAAAAACCCATAATTTTGTATGATTAAATGCAAGAAATTCAAGATATTTATTAGTAGAATGTGAAGTGCTCCCTCTCACTATTCATTTCCATTGTAGTCTCACAAAGTTTACATGATTTTCATATGCATCGATTTTAGAATAGGGAGACAATGATTGGCTAATAGTGACGGTAATGTTGGAAGAAGCCTCTGTATTGTATGATGATACATATGCAAATAATGTAGGATTTGACTGTAAAAGGCTGAAGAGATGGTTCTGAAAATTGCAAATTAATGTCGATGTAGATACTCAAATAAAATAGTAATCTCAAGTTTCTTTATAATAAGTCACAGACCAAAGACCCCGGTTTACACACTTAACACTGCCACACCACACCGCATGTCGATTTCTAATTCGAATATGTAATGCAAATTAAGGTATTCCAAATATACAGCTCTATAAATATACTTTGAGGAATTTTGATTATCAAGAAGATTAGGCCGGTTGATAAAATTCGTCTGGGTCTCGGATATATACTATGGCATTGCATCAATTGCTACACATATGCCTTTGTTTCCCATCTAGAAATGTGGTTGTGAATCGAGTAGTAGTAAAATGTCTCGGTACCCTATAATGTAGTTTGTAGGGTAGTATTCTTGCGTAGTATTACGGCAGAGTCTAATTTATGAAATGCCGGTCGGTGTCGGTGTGTTGTGGGGTGATACTGCCATACTGCAATGGCTGGTGACTCGTGAGCGTACCACGGATGTATCTTATTCTGTCTAGCCAAGTGGTTGTATGTTTTGTCTATGGAGTTCCAGACTGATTTATTTATACCCTCTCTCTAGGATTTTTATGAATGAGTTTTAGAGCGGACATTAATTTCTAATATATGAAATCAAGAGAGACTATGGGGAAGCAAATGGAATTGGCTGGAGCGGCTGCGGCTTTGATAGTGATAATTTTATTAATTAAAATGCTTCATTACGAACAATTATGTCCATAATATAACCATTATGGTCACAGTCCAAATTTTGCTCGAATACTTTCCAGAATTTCTTCTAATAATGTCATCTTCAAAAATGTACACTATAATTTTGCTATGAAATACTGTGTATAAGTAAAGCATGGGAGAAACATGAAAAATTAAGTAAAGGTGCAAGTTTTGAACACTTTTTGTTCCGTTCCGGGCGCCCCCGACCCAAGTTGAATTTTCAACGGAAGTGCCCATCATCATATTGTGCACATGCACGAAATAATAATAATAGTGTAATGTAATTAGCTGTGCAGTATTCATCATACATAAAATACATAATGGAACAACAACACCAACACCAAGAACACGTGGAGGCAGCAGGTGGATATTTAAAGGGAACTTTTTTTTAGTGAAGTGAGAGAGAACAAAGACAAAGAAAAATTCACAAAGAAACTGAAAACAGTCAGCTAAAAACACAAACAGCAATTGTGTGTTCCACTTTGTCGTTTTCTCGTTCTCGTTACTGGTGATAGTCGTTGTTCTCACTGTTTAAATCCTTTGTACTCTCTAAAAAGTATATAATTTATATGTAATACACAATTCTAGGTAGGCATGCCACATGGCATATGCCAATATTTGTAATTACGTTCTGCACATTTCATTTCGCAGCTATCTGTTATCCAAATTCCCAACTCCCAACTGCCAGGGCCCGGCCCGGTCCGGACATAGACCATCATCGTACATGTCCAAAATGTCCAAGCTCTCCTTTCTTTTTTCTGTCGATATATACTCATGCCCTCAATATATTCACAATATGTTTTGTAGATTATCATATCAGAAATGTAACAGCAAGAAGAGAATGAAATGAAACTCGTGAAAACCGCAAGATTTCCACTTCCACGTGGCCAAAAAAATATCTAAAACAAAATACCACACATGTATATACATGATACAGTATGCAGTAGTAAAAGTTTTAGTTTTTCTTCCTTTTCGCTCCTGTAATAATTCGAATTCGATATGGCCATGGATTAAATAATATGGCTTGTGTAGACACATTATTAGTGATAGGGTTAACGTAACAGATAAAAAGCATCTATAGATAACACAAAATTGTAAACCAAAATACTACATCTATGGGTAAGGTAGGTAGGTAGGTACCTACTTGAATATATAATTATTGATTTTATTTTCAACTTGTGACACTTGAGAGTACATCATAAATAACATAACAAGTAATTACATATATAAAGTGCATTAACTATTAACGCGTGTAATAATATCATCATCACAAAAATATATTTCCCGCGTGATTATCGCATTTCATTACTTTAATTTTATTGCGTACTAAAGTCCCTACCTACATTAAGACATTAATTACATGACATATTATTTTTGTGTGTATAACATTCTATATTTATTTGGATGAGAAAACACAAACCTTAAAAGCTGTTGACAACATTATTCCTTATTACGTTGTTGTATAGAGGCTTTATAAATAGGAAAATAGGAATCATAATAATACCCGAAGTAAGGAAAAAAATTGTTTGTGCGTAAATATTACACAGGGAATATTTACCTTGGAAATTATGACGACGAACTAGGTAATGGTAATAGTAAGAAAGTAAAAGAATTGTGTGCGATTACGATTTACGATGCACACGATTGTGATGGTATACAGTGCCAGTTTAGTTACCAGGTAGTACCAGTACCAGCCTGTCTCTCTCCCTTCGTTCACACTTCGTACATTTCATCTCGGACGTCGGACACTTTTCCTGTATACATATAATTAATTTCTACAGGTATATTATATAGGTAGGTAGAACACCCCGTCATTTTGGGCCCCAATTTCAATTCAGTCAGTCAGTCAGTCCACAAAATCCAGACTGACTGTATTACTACAAAAAAAAAGAATACTACATTAGTACACACAAAGAACCTATAGCAGCTCAGCACATTTTTCGGCTGGGGTCTGGGGTTGTTCGCTGATCTCTCATCATGGCATAGGCATATAGAAGATGGACCTCACCAAAAACCTTTGTATAATATGATCTAGGGATGCATGTGTCGTTGTCGTTGTATCTACCCAAAATTTGGATGGTAGTCGTAGTACGTTACGTTACACACAGTGTAGTCTCCATATAGATTTGTTTATTAGTTGTGAACGTGGAGAGTAAGTTGAGTACCTCCTTACAGAGGAATACATGTTGTATCTAAAATCTGAGAGTGAGGCTGTGGGATGAGATCTATCTGGCTCTGGCTCTGGATTGCGCTTGGCGCTGGGAAAATTCATTTTCATTGTTCAACTCAAAACTTTACACACACACACACATACATATATACAGACAACAACAACTCTGTCTGGCTGTGTAGATAGTAGATTTACCTCCAATTCTCTATATTTCATCTTGCCTTGAATTTTTGAATCAAATACTCTTACTACTGACTACTATCTGTCTTTTATATAATTTGGATATCTACCTATGCCTATACCTACTTACTACTTTGGTTTGGTTCGGTTGTAACTGTAACTGTCTGTCTATGTCTGTTGTAAAGTTGTAATACTGAAAGGCTTCATGCCATGGATTTGTTGGGTCTTTTGAGTTTTGAGAGTTTTGAAAGTTGAAGACCCGTGTTTTTATGACTGACTAGTGAGGACTGTAGTAGTACTGCTGTAAGATTGAAAAACCCATAATAATATTATTCAGAAAATAATACGTACAATAATAATTCCAGTCTTAACCTCACTAGTCAGTAGTCAGCCAGCCATATAACCATATATAGAAAATTCGGGGGATTTGGAAAGCCCTGTTTGCATTCAATCTTATGGGGGAATGTGTGTACATACCCAGGATCAGGAGGGATCTTTCCCATTGTGTTAGGGTTTGAGCAGCCCTGGACACTTCCACTCCAGCAGCATTAAAATAAGGGCGGGTGGGAGGCGGGGTTTGATTTATATGCTTTTGTAATATGGCTGTATCGACTCTGTCGTACTGTGTAAACCTGTAGGGATGGTCCGTAAATGATGTCATCTAAATTATCACTTTATTAGGGTCCACCCACCCCTGTGTCATCTCTTTAACATTATGTAAGAAGAGCTATCTTTAACATGACTAGACCCACGGTCCCCACCTGACCCGGACCGGGGACATCATTTATGGACGATCCCTGGTATAAAAGCGTACGCTTTACTTGCGTGAACGTTCCCTAAAAAAATATTCGTGTCGTACGGCAGTAATAAAGCACTTTTCCTTTTGATTTTCTGGTGGTGTGTAAAGTAGTTTGGCTGGAGAAAAAGGTGGTGGTTGCGCCGCCTACAGGCTGTTATAGGAATATAAGGAGGAAAACTTGCGGTGGTATGTATGTATGTTTCACGCTTTTTCCTACGTAGCTTCTGTAGCCATTGCGATTTTACGTTTTACACAGGCAGGCTTCTCCCTATTCCCTATATGTTTTAAAGACTTCCATGTTATTTTCCTATATGGAGTTATATCTGCCATTGAATTGTGGGAAAATGAGAGAGAAGCTTCTTCGTTCCTTTTCCTATTGTGCTGTGTGAGACAGTTCCTGAGACTTGTGTATGGAGGGCCGCGCTGAGTGAGCACAGGTTGTGACTGGCATGTTTGAAAAATAAGCATGCTGGCTACATACTAAAACATAGAGTCATAAAACGGAAGGAAAGGAGGTAAAAAGAACGCTACTTGGTTGGGTTTTAGTTTCAAGGGAATTTATTTGCGTTTAACGTCGAGAGTAGAGAGACGAGAGAACGGACGTATTTTTCTTATCCAGATCCAGCACTACTACTACGAACTTTTAAAGTGCTAATAGGTGTAAAGTTTGAGGCCAGTGAGTCAGACAGCCACAGAGCGTTGTTGGAAGAAATTGAAATATTTTAATTGTATATTGATTTTAGTGATTAATTAAAAGGCATCGGCGTGGCTATAGGGAACAAAGAGAGAGAGTGAATTTCGTACGTGTGCTTCATTTTTAGTTGCATTATTGACATTTATTTTGTTGTGGTTTGTGACGTGACTGAAGGGTGACATCAGAGGAGTCACCATTATTTCAGTGTGATGTGGGAGTGTGGATTGACTTGGATTTTAAATCGTGAACTGTCCAGCCATTTTAAACACAACCACACCACCACTACTACGGATATTGTTACTTTATTATGAATTAGAGTCGTTCAATCGTTATGCGGGAGGATTTAATTGTGAATTTAAAACTAGTTAGTACGAGAGTATATTAAACCAACGTTAATTGTGAATATAATAAATTACATACAAACAATAAGGGACGCTTACATCATACAAAAGCAATTTCAATTTAGGGAGTTGTTCTCCATATCCTTTGTTGTTTTCCTTCGATCCTTTTGTTTTATGTGGAATGTGGAGGCATGGAAGATAGAAGTTTAATTGTGAATAATTATTATGTCAGTCAGTCAGTCCATTCAGTAGTCAGTAGTTGCGTCATTGCGTGACTTGTGACATTGAACAAAAGAAGAATCAAGAAAAAAAATTGTAGTGCGTGCTGATATTATTTTTATGTGCGTATCTACTTACTACGTCTCATCTTCCTACTTAATATTTCCATCCATTATTTCCATTAACTACTATATAAGTAGTTACTACAAGTTATTTTGTGCAATTTCGTGCTCAGGGATGATGGGGCAGTTGATTTTTTGCAGAAATCTATAAAGACATCAATTGATTTTTGTGAGTCAGTGTGCCAACATTAAATATAAGCGATACATCCTGAGATATAGGATTTGACTGCATTCCGAGCAATTTAGAAGAGTGCCTATAACATACTTACATATATATACATTACTTGAATTGACGCTCTCGTTTTTCTCTTTCCACTTTCCGTTCATCGTTGATGTTATCTTGGTTGGTGCTGATGCTGCTGCCTGCTCCTCGTTCTAGTTCTGTCTTTGATGAGAAATGAAATAAAATCGTGATCGGTTTTCGGTGGATTTCGGCATTCGGAATTTACGTGAGGAACCAGGAGCAGAACCTAAAGTTGGAAGTTTCGTTTGTTAGTGGTAGTATTGGCAGAGTCAGTACAATTCACACCGTTTAGCCCCTGCTGTCTGTCTGTCTGATCTGACTGTCGCACAGGGTAATAGTGGAAAAGCTTAAGTCAGCACAAAAAATAATACTGCTGCTGCTGCTGGAGATTTAACATTGGTCACGGTCGGTACGGTACGGTAAAGTGAAGGAGTTGAATAAAGGAAAGATACGAATTCACTCACGAGACGAATGCCCATAGTGATATAAAAGCGGTTTTTGCTTTTCTTCTTGGCTAGGATCTTATATTCTCTGGGTAGGTATACCTAAAATATATTGGATTTCGGAACTGGAGCATTCGTCGAAAAGAAGCAAGTTCCCATCCCGTCCTTCTCCCCTGTCACTGTGTGTGTGTGTAATGCAGTGTATGGAATAAGATTTGTAAGAAATCCATAAACTTCTTGGCCTGGCTGCTGGCAGTCCACTTTACTGCACACAGTTTCCTCTCAAAACTTGCTGCCAAAAGAACGGGCTTGCTGGAAATAAGAAAGAAAGAAAGAAATGAAATAATCTGCGAATAGCTGTGATAGAGACTCTTGACGTAGTGAAACAAAGTCTAAAAACATAGTCAAGGAAAAGTTTTAGAAGAGTAGTGGGTGGGTGTCTACTACAAAATAATATTTTATTCCGCTTCGTTAGTAAGAAATTCCAAATCGGATTAAAACACGAATTAATTTTAAATAAACACTGGACGAAAAGAGGAAAGGGGCCACCGGACCGGTCAAGGTTGAATACAAAGAAAAGTCATTAGTGGATTTTAAAAAAACAATTCTAAATAATTCCCCAAAATATTAGTAATAATGTCTGTATCGGTATCACAACGGAAACTGAGGAAAGAAATGGAAGAGTTAAATGAGAACGGACAAGGCAGTAATATTCATAGCTACAGAAACTACAACAGTCACGAAGAAGAAGAAGAGGACGACGAGCGGATTGAGCCATGGATCCCTGAGGAGTACATTCGTCCCAAATGGATCCATGATACTACAAATGATATCACGAGGATGAAGCGAAAAACTGCTGCGGAGCAAACTGTCGAGGCGATTCAAGGTTGGAAGATGCCTGAGAAGCCGAAGATAAGACCTAAGAAAACCCACTATCAAACAGATCAAAGAGCTATGAGTGTCATCCAAACCGTTCTGGACTCAACTGGTCATAAAGGGCGGACAGTGTCCACAACGAATGCAATCCTTGGAACTCCAGGTCATCATGGAACTCGGTCATCCCTACAAAGAGCCTCCCAACAAGTCCCCTCTGGTTGGGTTTTAATGTCTAAGCCCAAAATTATGACTGCTACACCCACAGCAAATCTACAACAGCAGCAACAACAGAAACAGTGGCAAGATCAAATGAAGCAGAAACATCAGCAGCAGCAGCAGCAAAGTTCGAGTCCAGAAAATGGAGACAACAAGAAACCTACTACTACAAGGCTTGTTGATCTCGATCTCACATCCATCCCAATGTTCCCATCTAATTTCAAAGGGATGACTGTTCAAGAAATGGTTCAAAAAATGGCCAATCAAGGGAAATTAGTGCTTGAGAACGGCAAGTTAGTTTTCCGTCAACCGCCTGGCTCCGAAGAAATGGACCTGACCGTCAATGTGGAGCCCAGGTATGAGGATGAAGAGGGTCTGGAAGAGGAGGAATTGAGTCCAATCATAACAAAAGTTGAGTCTATCTCATCTTCAGGTGCTACTTCTGCGTCTCCGGCGGATGCAGGTGATAAAAATCAAAAGTCCCCCATCCCCAAACCCAAACCCACCACCACCATCGTTCACGATGAAAAAGTGATTAAGGAAGAAGAAGAGGATGACCCAGTTGAGGATAGTGATGAGGATATGGATGAGCTCGTCATGGATGTGATTAAACCGGAAGTCGTTTTTGAGGAAGGAGATCGTCATCATCAAGATCCATACTCGGCCGGGAATATAATTGGGGATAATAGTGGGGTTACCTACAGTTACTATGCAGATGACCTGAGTCCCCCCCTCAATGAACACAATAGTGATGATGTAGAAGAGGGGGGTGGTAGTAGTTATCAAATTGAATTGGAGCCCAATGAAGGTTTTTCCACAACTGTGGGACAATTTAGGTCCTCGTCGGTCGTTCGAAGATCACCCTCCACCCCCTCCACAGCATCTTCCATATCTTTAGCTAATCAAATGCATCGTACTGTGTCGGCTACGGGACGGGATGAGGACGTTTTTAAAAGACCTAATTCATTCCCATCTTGTAATATAAGGAAAATCCCTATTTCTATTTTGAAGCAGGCTGTTCATACACGGACAAGAAAACAAAAATTAGAAAGAGTAAATTTAATTGAATTGTATTCTATATTACTATACTTAATTGAAAAAAAGGCGCTAATTAATAATATAAATGTAGGATTAAGGTTTGCATTTTATTGATACTAAAAATATCGTCCAAAGAGCATTTCCATGCATCAAAAAAGCATGCAAATTTTAAACTGGCTAAAAAAAAATGGGCTATTCACGCTATTTTAAAGTCTTTAAAAATATTGATTGCATATACTCATTTCTGAATATGGAAGAAACACTTTATTCGTAGATTCAAAAACGTACAATACAATACAGATACCAGATGGTATTTTTTGCATTTTTGTAGCTGTAGCTTAAAAACATGCTATTTTCTATTGAAGATTTGGAATATGCTTTTTCTTGCAACTTGCTTTTTGCTTATTATTTATCTAAAAACTAATTGCTTATCTGTATTTATAAAAGCATTCAGGATGTAATAAACGTGATTCTTTTCGTTGCGTTGTAATTAATTTGAGGGTTTCTTTTCTTTTTGTTCAGGTGGATCCTTCTAGTGTGGTCCCGGTGTCCGTGACAAATTCCACAGCTTCGTCTGCTTCTGAGAGTGATCTGGACATTGGCGAGTTCCCCACGGATGAGGATGAGAGTGAGTCTGAATTGCACAGCTCGAGAAATACTGTGTGGGTGGTTCCGTCTCGTCACCACCAACATGGGAACCATAATAGTAGTAATCATAATCGCCACAGTTCTCACCACCGCCCCTCCAACTCCTCCCGAAGCCCATCACCGAATGATCTCCCGGAATTTGAATTAGATGAACCGGAATTTATTCTCACCACGGGCTCCCTCCAAGAAGTCTCACCTCCTAAGAAAAGGAAACAAAAACATGAACCCCAACCTCACACGGATGGCAAAATATATCCCAAACCAGCTTTTTCATATTCTTGCCTCATTGCAATGGCCCTGAAAAATTCTAAGACTGGCAGTTTACCCGTTTCTGAAATTTATAAGTTTATGTGGTAAGTATAAAATTATTGTAATATTTTATTACATTACCGTAACATTTTATCATGTATGACCCCATGTTATATTTTTTGTTAAATTAATTGTGATTAGTGTTTTAATTATTTAAATGTTTGTCTTGAATTACAGTGATCATTTTCCGTACTTCAAATCCGCTCCAAGTGGCTGGAAGAACTCGGTGCGTCATAATTTGAGTCTGAATAAGTGTTTTGAAAAGATTGAGAAGCCAGGAAATGGTGCACGGAAAGGGTGTCTCTGGGCACTCAATCCAGCCAAGATTCATAAAATGGATGAAGAAGTTCAAAAATGGTCCAGGAAAGATCCTCTTGCTATTCGAAGGGCTATGTCAGATCCAGGTCAGTGTTTCTTTCTGCAATTAGCATATAATGTCGAATTCAGTGAAACAAACAAGTCTGATATCAATATAATCCGTGTTTGATTGCAATTTACTATAATTGTGTATGATTTTATTACTGAATATAGAAAATCTTGAACTGATCGAAAGAGGAGAGTTAAAACGAGACTATAGCGGAAATGGTGCTTCTGATGAAGACGACGAGGAAGATTTATCTGAACCTTGTACTCCTCTGACGCAAGCTCAAGTAAGCTAAAATCTCAAATAATTTGTGTTTGTTCTTCAATTTTTTGTGTACATCCTTGTGACGCATTTAAATGTTTATTTTACAAACATTGTTACTGTAATTTTGCTCAAGTGTTTTGAATATGAGTTAAGTCTACCCCAGTTAAACTCTAATTTGAATGGTTTAATTTTTAATTTAAAGCTACTGGCAAGGCGATCTCGAGGAAACTCATCTGATTCCTTTGTGGGTGAAACGACGACTGTGTCCTCAACCACACCAACTACTAAAGTATCTCAAGTTCATGCAATAACTCTCAATGTAAGAAACTATTTAGCCATACTATAGAAAATTTAAACTTTCAACCTTGTAAACAAAAAAGTTTCATTTTCATGGCGTAAAATATAATTTAATATTTTTTATTGTTCTTGTTTCATTCCAGCGTCCTATCGAGCAGAAGATTCACGTGAAATCCGAGCCGATGGATACCTTAGATTTTGGCACAATCACCAATGTTCAGGGTAATTATTTGTGTCACACGGGGGCTGGAACCGGAACATATACCTTAAGTTTTTCACCACTCAGTAATGCAACCACACCCATCATCATTCGCAGAACGCCCGTCAAATAAGAATTTAAGAAATGGAGCCGTTTTTCAACCGTTTCTTAATCCAAGTATCACGATCTTGAATTCATAAAGCAAAAAAAGTGACATGACTGGTCAATTCAAAATTAATTTCGTTCATTCAGCTTATTCAGCCATCCAGAACCTCAAAGCCTCAAACTCTTGAAAGACTTATTGGTTGGTCTTCCTTTCCTTAGTATCGTCAGCTGATAACTACTTCTGATATTTATTTAATAATTGTGTTTAGTAATATTAGAGGCAAAATTGAGAAGTGTGTATATTTATTAAGTACTTACGTTTGGGGATTTTTTGTTTGGAATTTAGAATTTATTCTGCGTCAATTTGTTTTTATTATTCTGATGCACAGCCAGACGGATTTAGTTATTCGAACCATAATATACATCCTTAATCGAATTTCCTTGTTGAAGGTATATTGTATTTTCTTTTTTTTTACACATTTTTTTCATTTTTTAAATGTATTCTTAATCATGAGATTGTTTTTTTAATTAATTCTGGAGGTCTATCGGACTTAAGATCCGACAAATAGTTAATATTAGCCAGATTTTCTAGTTGTTTTCGTTTATATACATACTATAAATTTTATATTAGCCACAGCCTTCAGGAAGTAAAATAATTCAGATCACAAGAATAGATAATCTATTATTGTTTAGGTTTATATACAACTAATTATTCGATATTGCTTATACTACAAACTAGTACACACTTCCAAAAATTGAGAATTATTTTGCTCTTTCCATGAAATGTTTCTTGTTTGGTACAGTTCTTCTGAAGTAGAAGTTTTTATTAGCGACCAACAGTTTATTACTAACTGCTATATAATTTGCAGTTTTAACTCAAAGCTGAATTTTTGAATTAAATCAAAATTTTCAAATCATGACCAGTTTTTGTCAGTATAATTTCTATCAGTTGTATTTGCTACAGAATATTATGTGCAAGGTCGAAATTCAACAAATTTTAAAGTTCAAATGTAAATATGAAAACAAGCACATTTAGATTAATAGTACAGCAGTATAAATTACTAGATAATTATTTTTAAATATGATTTGCAGTTTGCTAAACAAATTGATACGAAATCTCCATAGAACACCCCACGGGGTTATATTCAATTATTTCTTGAGTAATTTAATTTGTCGGATTCCAATACTATATTTAACTGTGTTCTATATTAATTCATTTTTACTATTTTGCCGTGGTACAATAATTATTGTTGTGTCATGTGCAATCAATCAGTGCCCATCAGATTCTTCTGCTTTCTCAGGTTTACCAGCTAGAGATTAGAATTCAGTTTTTAATTAATCTAAAATAAATAAGAAATCCTACACTAATCATTTACAGTATAAACGTATAGCAATCTTCCGCTGAAATACAGGTCGATGTATTTTAAAATATTAGCAACCTGGAATATAAAAATTGAAGTACTTACAGTTCTTTGTCTTACTATGGATGCTAATTTATACTCAATAAACCAATAGTAAGACATTATAGAAAAATATATAAACCGAAATTCACAAGTAGATTTATTTGTACTAACTAAAGGCCAAGTTCAAAGTTCAGTTAGCAATTTAAATTAATGTAATAATTATTCTAAGCATATGCTTTGTGTACGAAACGAAATCGAAACAATAATATCATTTAACTTTTGTAAAGTATTTATCTAATTTATTTGAACCGTAAACACTAACAGTTAGCTCGTATTATTAAAACATATTTTTTTTCACACCGATTACACTCGAAATTAAAACCGATAGGTCTTATAATTAAGCTGCAATTATTTATTTTTTTTATAAGAAATTATTAAAGTATTTTTTGTAGCTAAAAATTCTAACACACTAACCATTCCATTTACAGATAGAAAATACATGTAGAAATGTAGACAGGCAACCTTAATTTAGTTTAATAGCAAAGGCTAGTGTTCAGTGATGGAATGCAATTCCCTGTACGATAAATAAACTAGACAAGCCAAGTTCGACGTAAAAATCAAAAGTATATGAGACGGTGACTTCTATAAATCGTATTAATTACGTCTGACGTCTAAACTATCTTCATTATTTAGTATAATTATTACTACCATTACATTTATAATGTAGGTACTATTAAAATAAAATTGATATAATTGATTACAAATTATAAGGAAAAAGTGAAAACAAAAAAAAGATTTGATATCTCTACTAAACTATAGGTTTTTTTCCTAAAGTGTTAAAATTCTAAAGTAGTAACTATTGATGATAGCTTAAGGAAACATACTAAATGTATCTAAAGTTATTCTGTTTTCAGAATGTTATCTTTCAATATCAAATTAATTACGTATGTATTTACTGTTTGCAATTTGCCTACCAATGTCATATGGTTATGTATGAATAGGAATCACCCTACATACCTCATTGATATAATTTAGAAAAATAAAACTATATTATATACAAAAGTTACATTATTTTGTAGTAAAAACAAATTTTTAAAACCTTTTCGTGGAAGTAACTTTTCAGATTTAAAATAAAAAATGAGAGGGACTAAATATTTTAATTCAGTAAGCGGAAAAGCCGAGCAAACAATATTTAAATAGTACCTAGTGAAAGGATGTGTAATAATAATTGTATAATAGATATTTATTAATTTAAATATTTAAAGTAAGGCCAGCAAAAAAAGGGTATTGTTCGTATAGTGGATGGGGTACTTGTCTTGTTTGTTGTTTCGTTACCTTATGAACTGTGCAGTGTTGACCCTTCAAAATATTGGGAATGGGAAACGAAAAGAGTTAATGTTTAAAATGCTATTTTACATTAATGGCTAGTTCCGTTAAATTTTCAACTGTGTTATGTTCATTATTGGTCACGTACATATAAAGCCAAGTGTTTTGAGATTCTGTTTTAAAATCGCATTGTCTGATATCATTGAGTTGGAGGTGCCAAGCAATTACATATTAAGCACTCTGTATCTTTTTAAGGTTCTAAATCAGAATAGTTTTCTATGAAAAATACAGACATTATAATATAGATTGTTGATTTATTAGTGCACCTTCAACCCCGCTGCTTCTATGTTTAAAGTCTGTCTAATATTTTGATATTTATTATTACATGAAAAAGAAACTCGTACCGTAAATTTTCTTAATGTTGATGTAACTGTGTGTAAAATATAATTAATTACGTATTAAATTATTAATTATTATTATTAGTTGATATTTACTTTGTAAATTAATTAAGTAATTCGTATAGTTTAAAAAAAAATGAAGCGTCGTCTGTAAATCGTACTTTGTTGTATGTGTACTTTGTGTAATCCTGTTTAACTACATAAGGTTAAGTTGCGTTATCTCGTCTTGTTTCTTGTTACGTTGGTCTATAAAATCTACATTTAAGAACAATGCTATATAATTATTACATTAAGCATTACATTATGACATTCTTCTTTGACAAAAAGATGAAAGTAATTTATTAAAATAAATTTAATAATTATTGAGTATAATGTTCAAAGTATATACAAAGAATTGATTTGATCGATTATCGATTTAAAAATAGTACATATAAAATATATTATTATATTTGTATGTAATTCAATACAGGCAATGATCAAGTTGATCATTTGTATATACATATGTATAATCTCAATTACTCCAGGAAAGTAATTGAATTTAAAAACAAGTACATATTATTATTATATATTATGATGATAAAAAAAATAAAAAAATGTATATAATTAAATACATACTATTATATAACCTATATCTGTAATAATCTGTAGTAGAAATTGAGAATTCCTATATATTTAATTAAATTAAAAATTAATTACTATATTTACATACACAACAAGGTGAAAATAATATAAATGAAAATAAAATAATTATGACTAATATAATTAAGTATAGTAATTATATATTGACTGTAGTAGACTGTATAATATATAGAGATAATTACTGTACATATAAAATATAGTTTATGTTATATTATATAGCTAAATTAATACTACCATTAAATACATATTATATATCATTCATAAAAAAGGTACTTGTACTACCCTCCTACATATGATTATGATTATATTACTATGAGGCACATATAGTAATATATATACTGTATTAATAATAATATAATTTTAAAATAAATAGTGTACTAATAATTATTTACCACAATGAAGCAAGGAAGAAATAAATTATACAAAAAAAAATTGATTGGCCTTTTTATTATTATTTCTAGTACATTATCGAATATGGCATTTTTAGCGTTTACAAACATGGAAAAAAACAAATATTTTATGATTTACCTAAACATATAAAGTTAAGACTTGAAGCATCTAAAAGTAGCCACAAATACACTATATTTGTAGTTTAATTTGTTCAATAAATTGGGTGGTAACTAGCGAGTACTTTAGTGACAGCTGCGATGAGGTTTAAGTTTTAATGCGTTTTTTTTTGGGGCTTGGCGATTAGACAACACCAAGGTCACAAGGTCAACATAAGATTGCATAATATTACTGACCGTATGATATATGGATATGTCTATAGTAACTCCGAATATAATATGCATTTCATTAATATCATTTTATGATATGGCTGTCTAGAGAGATGGATTAGGGAATTCAGTAAATCCAGTTCCCCTTGGTTTGGCTACACAGTTTACTACTCAGGGCCGGATAATCTGGCCCCAAGAAGGCAGCCCCCGCTGCCTGCTTTTTCAAAAAACAAATAAATATGGAACATTTTACAATTTTCAGAAACATGTAAATAAATTGTTTTGCACTTTTCAAAATCATGGAAATAAAACGTTTAATACTTTTCAAAAAAACATGTAAATAGAGCATTTTGCAATTTTCAGAATCAAATAAATACAAAATGGTTCACTTTTCTAAAACATGTGCAATATACAACTTTTGTATGCCTAAAACCAATTCCTTCGTCCGGCCCTAGACTACTACTTTAGATTTTTAGCCTTTATGCAATAAAGTTATAAAATAATTATCATAATTTACTTCAATCCAATACACTGCTGAAAGAGTGCAGTTTGTTCTCTATTTATTTTTCTTAGACTTTCAGTGAATGATAAGAAAGTACGCTTCTTTGTGTGATGGTTCTGGTTTCTGGTGGAGTGGGCACTGAAAACAAGGAAAGATATTCAAATAAGTTTAAACGACAAGAATACACGAAGGTATCAGCTGATTATTTTCACCGCCATAATATATTTACCATAATATGATATTTATCAAAGCCAATGCCAATGCAACTGAAAACCAACCAAGAAGCCTACAAAAAATTCGGCAGAGCACTCACAGGGAGATTATTATACCAGTTTTAGTTGTAGTAGTCAGCACTGTCAGTGTCTGTCAGTAGTCAGTACGTATAAATACCAAACTAGCTACCAGCGTCAATTCTGTAAGTACATTTCATGTTTAACAATTAGCTTCAAAAACTAATCGTAATGATAAATTACAATACTGAATACTGTAGATTACATATTCAAAACTACCTATTATAAATATTAAGTTAACATCATAATAATAATCTAATATTTAGTTAAGTGTAGTTAAGTTAGTTACTAATTGTTTCATAAATTGACATTTCAAAATCGACAAAGTCAAAGGGGGCGGAATTGCTATACCGCTTTGTTGCACGCTCTGTAGTAAACCGCACGTGTGATTTGATATATACTGAACTTGTGATTTGGAAAATATGATAAATACAAATTTAATATTGTCAATTTCATGTTATTAGTCAGTAGCCAGCCAGCCAGTCACCAGGGTTCAAATAATATGGGATTTTGGAATGGGAATGCTGAGCTTCGAGTCCGACTCGGACTTGGGCCGATCCTGATTTTCTCATGCATCCTTCTCAATCCAGTTTCAGTTGTTCTCGGAAACCATTTCCATCAAGGACACCGATTTCTCCGGAATCGGGAAAGACATCTTAGTTTATCACTGTCGGATGTTAACACTTACTGGTTTAATCAAACGCTGGACCACTTTGATCCATCTGATAATAGGCAGTGGCATCAGGTGGGTTTTAGCTACGTATTTTTACTATCATCATTTTTAGTTTGATTTTGATAATTCTTGATTTTATGGTTTTTGGATTGTAACATTTCAAATTACTGGCACCGGCGATTTACAAATCAAAATAAGGAGGTAGTTGGTTTGGTTTTATAAACCTGAAAGCCTGAAACTAAAATACGGGATTAAAACCGGTACATAATATGCATGCGGTACCTTCAAGTTTGTCCGAAAGTGAAAAGGCAGTCTATGAGAATATTATTAAGACTTTCATTGTCTGCACTTCTTAAATTTCTAGCGATATTTCATCAATGACACATTTTACAAACCTGGTGGTCCAATTTTTCTTCAAATCGGTGGGGAGGGTGAAGCCAATCCGATTTGGATGACCAATGGAGCTTGGATTGAGTACGCTGAGAAACTGGGAGCCTACTGCATTCAACTGGAACATCGATACTACGGAAAAAGCCATCCGACACCGTAGGCGCCCATATGTTTATGTTCATCAATTTGGACACTTGCCATTTAATGTTTAAGCTTATTTATTTTGATATTATTCATTCATTTTTGTATACAAATGCTTCAAACTTCAAATATAAACACCTCTTTGGAAGTTCCAGTTTGGATCCCTGTGCCTACTTTTAATTTGCACAATTCGGTGCAAATAATAAGTGAAGTAATTTCTAATCCATTGTTATTTTTATTTCTTGAATGATTTTAAATGTTTTAAGTGACATCTCATTGAACAACTTGAAATACTTAACAAGCGAGCAAGCTCTAGCAGATTTGGCAACCTTCACTGCGGCAATGAAACTATCAAAATTTCCGGTATATAAGTTTGTCTTCAACTTCTTTAAATACATATTTATTTTAGCTTTTTAGTTATTAAAGTATGGATAACTTTTTTATTGTGTATAATTAGTTTATGCAATTGAAACTACCTAATAAGTAGATATCGCAGTATATTTATTCGAACGAGAAGTATTGCAGCTTCAGAGTTTGCATGTTTTGGAACAAGCCAGATTTTTGTCTGAAAATGTTTCGGTTTCTAACGAATTTTGATTAAAAATTTTGTACAATTTATTTCATTTTGAATTTTATTACAGACAAATAAATGGGTGGCATTTGGAGGTTCATATCCTGGGAGTCTCGCAGCTTGGTATCGTCTCAAGTATCCCCATTTAGTCGATATTTCTGTCTCAAGTTCTGCTCCATTAGTAGCTCAACTCAATTTTAAAGGTAATTTTATTATATGGGTAAATGGAGCATTTAATTTACATTTTTTAACGATTTATGCTGTTTTCTTCAAAAATCTGCAAGCGGAATCTACGCCGAAGTTTGTAAATTTAATACCGGTATATAATGTGAATCAGTAATTATTATAAAACGATTAATTGGAGTTAAATAATTATTAAAATATTTTCAGAATATTTGGGCGTCGTGTCTGCAGCCATCAACCGGACGAATGCAGGATGTGCAAGTGTTATTCAGCAAGCAGTTCACGACATCGAAGGACTTTTAAAAAGACGAACGGGTTGGCAAATTATACAGAAAACATTCCAGTAAGCTTCACCCCCGTCATTGTGTTTAGTTCATTGATGTGGTGTAGTACTTAGTAAAATAGTTACTATTTTCCTTTTTGATCAGATTGTGTGACACATTTACTGGAGATAACCGTAAGGATGTATCAAATCTTTTCCAATCTCTTGCGGGCAACTTTATGGATATCGTGCAATACAATGAAGACAACCGAGGATTTGAAGGTTCCAAAACGGCGAATATAACCATCGAAACATTGTGCAACATTATGACCCAGAAGGGGGATGTCATAAGCAATGAAACTACGAAATCTGGCTCCGGGTCGGGTTCAGGATCTTCCGCCGCCGGGGTGAGAGATAAATCGCCGATGGAAAGATACGCGGAGGTGAACACTCTCCTTCGAAATGCTCTCAACGAAACTTGTACAGACTTTAAGTACAGCAAAATGGTCAAGTCAATGCAGGAGTCTGAATGGAATTCTTCTTGCTCTGATGGAGCACGTCAGTGGACTTATCAAACATGCACCGAATTCGGCTTTTATCAAAGTTCTGATTTGGAAGGTCAACCCTTCGGTCCGGATTTCCCATTGGATTTTACTGCGAGAGAATGTCGGGACGTGTATGGCTCCAAGTGAGTTACTTAAGATTTTCTATTTTCGAAGTAGTTACGTAAATTATTTTAGTTTCTATTTTTAACATATATATTTTGAATTAAATATGTTTTAATTTCAATTAATTGCCATATAGGTATGATCAAGACTTCATTGAAAAATCAATTCGGTGGACGAATGCAAATTACGGTGGGAAAGGACTGAAAGTGACTCGGGTCATTTTTGTCAATGGGTCCATTGACCCTTGGCATGCCCTGGGACTCACAGCTCAAAATGAGACTAGTAGTGAGAATCTGGTCATCTTTATTGACGGTACGACAGTTGTCACAGAATGAACCAAATTTAACAATAAAATTAAGTTAATAATAAACCGAAATATTAATTATTTTTAATACACGGTTACTATGTAATTTCTGGAGTATTTAATTAATTATGTAGTTTAATATTAAATACGCATTTCTTTTTAAATTAAATTTCAGGAACTGCTCATT
This sequence comes from Dicyrtomina minuta, assembly GCA_949802685.1. Taxonomy (NCBI): domain Eukaryota; kingdom Metazoa; phylum Arthropoda; class Collembola; order Symphypleona; family Dicyrtomidae; genus Dicyrtomina; species Dicyrtomina minuta. The sequence goes on along the minus strand of OX461808.1, from coordinate 61,305,773 downwards.
GTGCCAACATGTACCCGTCGTCAGATAAAGATCTGCAGCAGCTTAAGGATGCCCGAGCTCAAGTCTTGCAGCAAATAACAACTTGGTTACAAAAATCTTAATTGTCCAATATAATATTAACTATGATCACAACAAAAACTCATATCTCATATTTAAATATGAAATCTTACTATCTTACTCAATACTTATGAATTTACGATCTACTTAACCTTTTTTTGTATCGGCAAATTCTATTACTTATCTCTACTAAAACTAAAGTTCTTCCAATTTCTTGTCTACTTATTACGATAACTTACTACTTAAAATCATTCCGACGAAATTTCCTCTCCGAATCTGGATGATTAAAAATGCAAATAAGTTTTAATTTAATAAATGAAGTTTGCAAAAAAATGTCATGTGATATACTATTTAAGTATTTTGATTTAAAATATTTTGATATAGTTTTATTGCATACTCACATCTCAGTACGTAATTAATTGTGATTGTATAATCACTCACGAACAATATTACCCTCTAAGCTTTCTTTTAAACTTTCTTTTCTAAGAAATAATAATATATTTAGTCTCTTTAAGTTTTACTGTGTTTTAAGTATGGCATTTCTTTTTTAACTAGATTTCGTATTTTAATTTGCAGATTTTCCTAGAAATCCGTTCCATTATTACATTTTAACATTTCAATTTTTTACACAACAATTCAACATTTTTTTCTCCAGCGCTCATTTTTTTTCCTCTCAACAATACTCAACATTGATATTGATAATTTGAAAAATTTTGTTTTGGTTGTTGTTCGTATGAACTTTATATATGAACATCAAAAGTTTGTTATACTCTCGCACAAAACATTCATATTAACTTCATCCTGTGAAGCAGTGTAGTACGCATAAGAGTTGTAGCAGAACAATCAGGACTGTCGATGAATTTGAATTTCTACTTTTAATCACGTTTGCTTAATTCTCTTCAGTTTCAATGATTTTATTTTCATTTCACCTTTTCGCGATTTAATTTAATACCATTTAATTTGATTTAACTAATTTTCTAATAACGTTATTTTGATTTTTTGTTGTTTGTTTTTTCAATTTGAAATTTTAATAAGAATGATTCTTGATGAAGAGGTCTTGCTTCTCAGCGGCTCCGACGACAGTTCCTGCGACGTACTTTCCATAGGTGGCATCGTTATTGGCCTGTTGAGGGAAAATAGAATTAATTATAATATACTCTACAAGTTAATTGACTTTCTTGAAATCCCAAAATGACACAAATCAGGAAGCAATTAAACCCCCTCAAGATAAAGTATAAACTAATATTGTATATATGCAGGCAGGGCCAGCCAAGGCAAAAGTCAAGAAACTTAAGCAAATCACTTTTGTAATTAATGCGAAATAGTTGACAGTGATGACAGAACTTTTCAAAAAAGAAGAAGGTCCAGATGAAAATAGGATATGTTTGTTGGTTTGTTTAAGCAATTAAAGCAGGGCACAAATTAAAAAAAATAAAAATAATCAACATAAAATACGTACACTTTTTGACAAGTTGAGTGTGTTTTTGATCGTAATTAGTTGGTTAATCGATTGTAATTTTGTTTTTAATTTTGTTTTGTGTGAGTATGATATATTTTTAGTACATAGGTGATTTTGTTTTTAGTAAGTGTGGACAGGTGTGAACAAGCTGGCTCCAGCTGCAACACTCTTGATGTCACCGGGCGTGTACTGACCCCGACTGGCCAAATTATTTGCCTTTTGTATCAGGATCAGCGGATTTATTAATTTAGGTAGGTAGTACGTCATGTTGTGAGTAGTTTCAGTGTTTGTAGTTATAATAACGTCAGATGTCAACATCCCAAAATCCCAACATTAAAAGTTGTACAGGCGTTTAAGTACATGTGAAGGGAATTATTGTCAACAGGGGTTTGAGGTGGAAGTTACAAGTTACAAGGGTAGTTGGTGGAGTGGTTGGTGGAGGTGCAACAAAACATAAAAAAATAATAATACATTAAAAAATTTTACTAAAAATGTGAAGCTTAAAATTAATAATACTGCGCATATCTATATAATATATTTAGTAATTACACATGCACTATGTTTAATATCGTCTGTGAAGAGCCAAAATGACCCATATCCAATTTAAGCCACAATTAAAATGAGCTATGTCATAAAAACACTAAATAAGAAAGATGCGTTAGATGTTAATTAAGTGATTTTGAAAAGTGTATAATGCTCTATTTCCATGTTTTTAAAAAGTGCAAAATGTTCTATTTCCATGGTTTTTAAAAATGTAAAATGTTCTATCTACATATTTTTGAAAAGTGCAAAATTTTCTATTTAATATTTAAAAGCTTTCAAGGTAGTGGTATTTTAATATTTTTGTAGATATTGGATATTGTAATTAGCTACAAATGGAAATGGATCATTTTAGTTCTTCACAGACGATATTTTTCGATTGATGTGAAGTATATTATTCATCATTTCAAAACGATTCACTATGTATAGTATCAAACAACAACTATAATTAATTTAGCATTTTGGCGATTGGTTTGTACTTCCAATTTTTTTAAACTTTAAACAAGGCAAATTAAATCTACATCTATAGCATTAAAAATATAAAACTGTGCAAACAACCCAAGAAGACAGGACCAAATGAAGTGCAAATTTAAATTTTTTGATTCGCCAAAAAAGTATGTTCGTATAAATCCGTATTTTAAATCCACTAAAACAAAAACATAAAAAATACAGAAGCAATGCACGAAAAAACGTTACCTTTGCTCGCTTTAATAATTCTTCTTGACCATCCTTGATGCTCTCAGCCTTTCCCATCCATCCTCTCAATGCGGAAGCCTGAAAATACGACAAAATGTTACGTGATTATTTGATTATAATATTTTGTATTTTACTATCATTAATCAATTAATTACAAGGAGAAGACCAATTTTGAACTCTAAAAAAGTGCCTACAGAATTAATACGGATATTTAGCTCAGCAGGCACTTAAGTAAGGAGCTACTCAGTAATCAAATTCAAGAATATAATATTCAAAACATTAAAAATAATTACACATAAATATCGAAACTGAATGAAACTGAAATATTATTAAACATTAAAAACTAAATATGTATCAACTAATTGACCCACCTGGAGAGCACGTCCGTAGCTGAAAGTAAGTGCCCATGGTTTCTTGCCTGGGAAAGCGTTGATTGCACTCAAATTGACGGAAGCCTCTTCTTCAGATTGTCCACCGGATAAGAAAGTGACTCCTGAAAATTGAATTTCAAAATTGATATAGTAAAAAAATAAATTTCGAATATCTCCCCATTTTTAATGCAATAAAAAAACAGTGTGCCTATACCTGGAACAGCAGCAGGTACAGTTCGTTGAAGAGCAGTGACGGTGGCTCTGGCAATGTCCTCAGATGAGAATTTAGTGGTGCAGGATTGTCCAGCAGTGACCATGTTGGGCTTCAAAAGAGTTCCTTCCAAGTAGACGTGATGATCGTTGAGGGCCTTGTACACAAAAGCCAAGACCGTCTCGGTCACCTTCTGTGCTCGGTCCAAGTCATGGTCACCATCGGGAAGAACCTCGGGCTCAACGATGGGCACGAGTCCGTTGGCTTGACAGATGCTGGCGTATCTAGCGAGAACATTGGCATTCTCAAGAATAGCTTGATAGCTAGGAGTATTCTTGCCGATCTTGAGCACACTGCGCCACTTGGCAAATTGACAACCGTCCTTCTTGTACTGAGCACATCTTTTCCCCAAATCGTCGAGTCCTTGAGTGGTGCCCTCGCCTTCGGAGCCGAGAAGGTCAACTACTCCGCTGTCAACTTTGATCCCGGGGAGGATGCCCTTGTTCTGGAGGAGCTTGACGAGAGGAGTGCCGTCATCAGCCTTTTGGTAGAGTGTCTCGTGGTAGAGGATCACTCCGGAGATGCTCTCCTCAAGACGCTGGTCACAGGTGAAGAGGAGTTGACGGTAGGCCCTTCGGTTTTCCTCAGTGTTCTCCACACCGATCCCAGAGAATCGCTTCCCGATCGTCGCAGTAGACTCGTCAGCGGCAAGAATACCTTTTCCAGGGCTCACGATCTGATTAGCGATCTTCTTGAGCTCTTCCTGGAGCTCCACGGGTGGGTAGTTGAAATATGTAGTCATTGTGAATTTCGAAAAGTTTTTGCTACTGTAGAAAATATTGACAACAAAACATTACAATAGTCAATTAGAATTAATTAAATAAGTCCACGTTTTGGGATGTTTAAATGTTTGTCATATTGTACAGTAAAACAATGTGCTATTATTCTATCTAAATTACAGTTAAATATTACACAACGCCCTCGCCTCGTGCAACCTTTCAAAAAAAATTTGCGTATATAACTATTCCAATAACAGAATGTTAAATTTGTGGCACAAATTTAAGTGTTGTTACTAAGCTGTATTTGGAATTTAGAACAGTATATTATGGAATGATGGGAATGACGAATGACGACGGCTGGCTGACGAGTAATATAATAATAGTGCTTGGCTCGCACTCGCAAATTTTTATCTTACTCAAAAAATTCAGTATAGGAGTCGGCCAAGAAATCTAAAAGGAAAAGCCGCTAACAAGGCCAAGTGTAAAAAGTAAAAAGTAGCCAGGAGATTATCACCAAAATCACGTGTGTACAACATTTTTACATAAAATATATTTCGACTTCATCATAGTAGGTAAATAGATATACAATTTTACTTAGTCTTTAAGCCTTCAAAATTCGAAATCGAAATACAAAGGTCTTATATTTAAAATTGGAAATGTGTACTATGTTATGTATATTTTGCTGTGTAAATTGTTCTCATGTTTATTTATTATCTATGCACTTAATTACACTCTGAATTTTAAACCAAGTCATTTAAAATAATACTGCGCTCTTACGGTCACGGATGATTTCAGATTTTAAATCTGGTGGTGTACATATGTGTAGGCAATTAGGAATTATTATGAATAAACTGGACGACTGGACTTTGATCTGTTCTGGTCAGTTCCAATTCTCTAAATGGTGTGTGGATTTTTGCTTTCTTTTTACGTGATTTTACACACTGTATTACTGTATTCTGAATACTGTAATACATGTAGGCGTATGTACTATGTACTAATAGGAATGCAGGGCGAGATAAACCAACGACTGCGATTGCATCATCACCTTCACATCCAGTAACTGAATAATAGCGTGATCCTCTAACGTCAGATATAAACTAATACTAAACACTATTCCTATCTGAATGCTATCACTATCATCATTTCTAATAATTCACAAGTTCAAGGGAATAGCGATTTATTAAATTACCTAGGTGCATTATGGGTATTTTTGCTATTTTTATTTCATCTCATTGAAGAAATAGGGGACTTTATGTGTCTATATAATAGTACCTATTATAGCTCTATATTATTATACGCTGATCAAAATTATGACGGGATAAACGGGATAGTAGTTTAAAAATTAGTGACGACCAATTCAACGCTTTTTTTTGTGAAAAAATAAAAATATAATTGCACTAAATGTGAACTGATTTAACTCACTATTGAGTTAATTTAGTTAAGGTAGTTATTTAAAATTTACGAATTTACGCCTTAATTTTTCATTGCATTTAGAAGTTATTGCTGTCGGCTTATTAATTACTCCACGCGACTTTACCTTTAAAAGTCCTGTACAATTCCTACGTATACGCATGAATGATGCAATAATTCAGCGCAAATTAAAAATATCCAATACATACCTCCACAGACAGAGGTATACATATACCTAGGGATTTAACGAAACCTTCGATTTTTCCTATTTTCCTGCACGTCATTCATTCACCTACCTTACGTGATAAGATACAACGGGTAAAAATCTGTATATACTGCACTATATAATACATTAACAGTATAGCTATATGGCTGAGCTATACACTATATAGAAAGCAATGCATTTATGCCTCATTAAGATCACACAACAAGAGCTGATTAATTAATTGGAAATTAAAATCCTGATTGTAAAATTACATACTTGTATACTACAATTTTAATTCTTTACAATAAAAAATTCGAAATTCTGCCCAAATACCTTTAAATGGTAACTGCAATTTTATAAAAATGCGCATATGAAAATTCCGTTATAAAATCCTACAGTTTTTGATGCAATTTAAATATTAGCAAAACTATAAAAATCAAAACGGAAATACAGGATTACGCTGAGAAATCGTGACAAAAAAATGTAGAAGCAGTTGCCTTTTACGTTACTTTTACAGTTATGGTGAACAAAAAAGACGCATAAAAAAATAGGAAAAATAAAATTACCTGAAAATTCGATGTAAATTGTTTAGAAATGGAATGATTTCCTCTCAAGTTTTGGAAGAAGAAGAATTTTGAGTGCTGAGAGAAATAATTGAACTGGATAAAATGTAAAGACAGAGAGAAGACTGGTCGGAGGGCTGGAGAAATGGAGAAGGAAGAAGAAGGTTGGGTTGAGGAGAGAATTTTTGGGTGGTGGTGCTGCTCGATGTTGGATGTTATGTTGGACATTATTATATGGAAGTATAGAAACAACTGGGAAATTGTATGTAGTGCTCTTTAAACCTGTTCTATCCGATAAGTTCGGCTTCGGCAACGGCTTGTAGCTTCGGGTATAGGATCATTTTTTTTGGTGGAGTCGGTCGTCGGTCCGTGGTGACGTTGTATTCTGCTCATGTTGAAGGACGAAAGAGACGATGCCGATGACGATGACGATGGAAGGGGAAGGAGTGCGACTGCGAGTGATCTTTCTGAATTTCAAATTGAATCGTATATATTTATTTAACACACATAGAAGATTGTGTGGATACTGCTAAAGTTCTAACGTCGAAACAACATTAGAATTCTTGGCTTCTGGCCGTAGCTTCAGTTTTGCTTACACCTTGCATCGAAATTCTCTCTCCTCTGTCTCTCTCAAGGTCTATAAATATATTATTCGGTTCATACTCTTAACTTTGGCTTCGCCTTTTTACAAATAGCACTATATGTCTTTTGGCTCGCAGTTCACGGAACAGTACTCTACACAGTTCCATAATTCCAAACCAAAAAGACTAAGAAACTAAACCAAAATATGGCATGATGATCAGATCACCTTTTTCGTTTTTCTTGCAGAATCTTCTATGCCATTGTGATCGAGAGCAAATTGAAATATATTTGGTAATACTTCCTACAGAGATAAGGGCATTTGCATCTGGGACTGGGAACAGGAAAAATATAGGAAAGATTGAGTAAATATTATTTAAATGTATTTTAATGAAGTAATTATAGATTATATTGATGAGGATTGTTTATGGCATATGGTGTAGAAAATACAAAGCTATTATTTTAACATCTGCTAGTTGAGTATCTAAACATACGCTAAAAGCTATAGGATGCACTTACTGATGGGTATAATCTACTACTTGAATTTTGTTTTCGTCTACTGATAAATTCGTATTAGAATATTATGCTAATCATCGTGCCGATGATCATGAGGACAGAGGAGACTACGTGCCTATAGCCTGGCTGGCAATGAGTTACACTGCTGCTGTTAATCATCACAACATCACGCAACGACTTTTACCACCACGACTACATCTTCAAAGAGGTTGGCACATAATTTCCAATTTACTCGTCACCTTTCCAATAAATTCAAATGTATGTACGTATGTATGTATGTATGTATGTATGTATGTATGTATGTATGTATGTATGTATGTATGTATGTATGTTAAAAACATGACATTTTTTGGTCTATTTTTGTATTCGTACATTTTGAATGGACCTACGTACCTGAGTAACTCAAGAAAGAAGAAATGCAAAATTAATCGTCCTTGTCCTTCACCTATACAAGCGGTGCAAATTATTCTATCTAGTGTTTTGAGTTACATGCTTATAGACACGAATTCTGGTAGCATGACAATAATGTGTGCATAATGTTACTACTACTAGTGTAGAAATGCCTATTTAATTGCGTTTCTACAAGTTTGAGCGCTTAACCTAGGTAAGGTAGATAATCTATTTTATTTTGCCTTGTCGATAATTGTCATCGATGCGGTGATGCACGGTTTTGGTGTGTTAAATTATAAGAAAATTATTATGGATTACGAACTTGAGTTTTGGAGATTTGATTCCTTGAAGTGCTTTGCAGTGTTAGATAATATTATTTTATGTTGGCTATTGGTTTGCTATAATACAGTCAACAGTGTAAAATGTCAGTGCAGTAAATTACTCAGCATGATACTGATAAAAAAAACTGAAATGCATACCAGGATTTTAAATTTAAGTGCAGAAAAGTTTTCTGCCTTTGTTGCCATTACTGGACTGTACTGTAATGTAAAACTAGAATAGTCGGCATGTAAGACTAGAAATAATGAGGTGGTCTGGAGATTTGCTGGACGCTGGAACTGGGACTAGATTTTTAACATGGGCTTTCGAGTTTGATATTTCCCTATAGATTCTATGCAGGCAGATCCGTAATATTCATTATTTTATGCATAATCATGACTACAGAAAGTAAGGTCAGCTAGAATATAAAATAAGCATAAAAATAGAACCACACGTTACAGATTACAGAGGTAGAAAGACAAAATTAGCAAGTAAAACCTCAACAACTTATTATTTTGCCCAATAAATTCCCAATCAGACTTCTACGTTTAGTCTTAATTTTCAGCTCAAGGTGAGTAGGTAGCAAGCAAGATATAAGATTTAATTAATGAAGCTATAATATATGTATACCATATCGTGAAGAACCAAAATGACCCATATCCAATTTAAGCTAGAATCAAAATGAGCTATGTCATAAAAGCAAAATGAGAAACATGCGTAAAATGTTAATTAGAAGTTTATAAAAATCGTAAATTGTCCTATTTACATGTTTTTCAAAAGTGTTAAATGTTTTATTTAAATGTTTTTCAAAAGTGTTAAATGTTTTATTTAAATGTTTTTCAAAATTGTGAAATGTTTTATTTACATGTTTTTCAAAAGTGTAAAATGTTCTATTTACATATTTTCAAGACATGTTTCAATATTTTTGAAGATAGTGGATATTGTTTTCATCTACAAATGGGTCATTTTGGTTCTCCACAGACGATATATATAAATGTGTACACCTTGAATTGACTTTCAATGATTGAAATACAGGTGTTATATAAAGCTTTTCTTTTTATTTAAAATCATACATATTTTCTTTTGTTATATAGTTTTGCCCTTGGGCGATGGCGGTACTTGAAAATAGTACATACTGAAAATTTAATAGGCGACTTAATTAAAGGTAGTACAAGTATCTACCTATTTATTATATACATGTAATTTATCAATACTGTTAATTCTCAATCGGTCCGTATAAATGGCACCAAAATTAATACAAATACTCCAGGCTCCAGTGAAAGAAACAATATAGAAAAAAAAAACGGGAGCTACAAACTGTCACTTTTAGGTAGATTAAATATTTTTGGGAGGATTTTCCCGTAAATCTCAATTCCTTTTAGAAACACATGTTCATGGAGGAACTCGTCATGGTCGTGGAGTAAGACGGGTGTGTTGTTCATGGGAGAGAAACCCAGTGCCGGAATCCCAATCTCACGTAAAAAACGGGAGTCTGTCGCTGCAGGGAAGATGAGTTTATTTAGCTTCATCCCTCTGCAAATATAAGCACATTAACTTTAGCCTTTATCATCTATAAATTTGTGCACATTTTCTTAACATGCAAATTTTAAGTTGAATGTATTGTTATTACAATGAATCTGTAACTCCTTTAAAAGTTGTCCACCAAGGATTGGAGTCATCAAGTCGAGTTGGTTGAGACACATTAAACTTTATCAAAAATTCATATGAAACGCCGGGTCCGGCTTCTTTGCATAAATCATCAATGATCCTTTGCACGTCGGATAGTTTCCAGGAGGGCGTTATACGGATGTCGAACACTACTGAAAGCTCTGGAGGAACCACATTTGCTTGCAGACCGCCCTGTAATTAGTTTCGCAATTAGTATTTTGTATAAAAGCAACGCAGAGCGTTTAAATCATTATTAAAAAAATGTTTTTTGTGCACTAATGTTAATTACGGAAATCATTGTCATGTTGATGGTGGTCACATCTCCAAGTTCGAGTCCATTAACTTTCATTCTATCCTTCTCAATGGTTCGAATCTCCAACATTTTATTCATTATTTTATGAATTTTCTCAGCTGCTGTGTTCTCATGAAGGAGGGAGCCGTGGCCTGTTTGACCCTTTGCCGTAAACTTTACCTCTGTTAATACAAGAAATAGTTATAGGTAATTAGACTTTTTGTAACTTCACAAATAAATTTCAAAATGAAGTAAGTGATTGACTGATTTTAAAACACATTCCTTACGCCAAATAACACGTTCACCATAAAATAGGTGAAAAGACTCTTCAGGATTTGCAACACCTTCATCCAGCCCGAAGCCCACATTCAGGTTTTTGAATTCCTCGGATATAATGAACTGTGCCATTCCCTTCAGACCACCCACCTCTTCGTCTATAGAAATTAATTTACAATGTAAATGATATGCAAACATCACTATTTTTATGAAAATTCAGCTACAAAGTACTTAAGTTAGTAATATCATAATAACCCGGAACAAAAGAAACATGAACAGTTCTCAAAGGTTCAAATCCCACAGCTTTTAGAATCCGAATAGTTTCTAAATATTGAACACCCACACATTTCATATCTTGGGATCCCCTCGCATAAATTTTCCCATCTGAATCTTTATGAGCCGAAAATGGGGGAAACGTCCATTTGCTCTGTAATTTTAGACACAAAAGGAATTAATTAATTAATTGAATATAAATGATTTCCTGACTAATCGTAAAATATTTCTGGTAGTAGCGATCTGAAATGCGATATACACGGATAGTTAATATTATGTAGGTTAAAAAATTAAAGTGTAAATATAATTACGGGGTCAACGGGAACAACGTCAATGTGCGAATTAAGTAGAACTGACTTTAGTGTGGGATCCGTTCCTTTCCACGTCAGCCAAAGTGCAAACGCTTTTGTTCCGTCAAACTCTCGAATATTAAATTCTAAACCAATCTCTTCAGCTTGATTTTTTAGCCAGGCGATGCAGCCATCTGGAAATAAATTGTAGAATCATTAACTGTACAAATACAATAACCCGAATATAATCATTACTGGTTGCAGGACATTTTCCTCCTGGAATTATAGTATGTCATACCTATATTTTAAGTTGTTTGCAATTGAACACTGCATGAATTGTCTATACTACACGCGTTAAAAGTAATTGTATTCAAACGACTTTGGATAACTTAAGTACGTACCGTAATTAGGATCGGGATGAACAGAATCCAATCTTAAATATTCCCGAAAACGGGTAACTGCTGGGTGTTCTACTCCAGTCATTCTTGTAATGAATTTATTAGTATTATTAAACGTACTAAAGACAACAGATTGAATGCCTTTGTATAGACCTACAGTTTAACCGGTTTGAATTTAAAACTCAGCAATTTTGCTTCTTGGCTAATATCTCTTTACAAATCTGTAAGAAAATTGAACTATTTTATTAATGCCTGAGCTTGAACACGTCGCCGTCAAGCTGAGGTTTTAACTATCGACAGCTTTAACTACAATACAACTCGTGTCTAAATTACTCTAAATAACAGAATAGTCAGCAGCATAAATATCCGTATTTAATCCGTCCATCGTCCTTAAAAGATGAAAGAAGTGAAAATGGTAAGTTAGGGAAGTTAAAATGAACTTGGCGGGCATTGTACAAGCAGATCTGTCTACAGTCTACACAGTAAACTTTATTCAGTAGCCAGTGCAAAAACTTTCTCTCTCTCTCTTTTCTCTCGCTCTCATCTCACTTGTAAAATCTATAGCATGTCATTCTGATATTTACGTTTTTAAGGGGATTTCCATACAATTCTAATATGTAATTATTACAAATAGTGTGTAAATTCATAAAATGACGCCAATTAAAAAATGTTGTACAATTTAAAAATCCGACTACCGGGTTCGTCTTGTTTGATTACAGATAGTGGCCATTATTAGTGGGACATTTAAAAGAATTTAATATTGTGCTGCGCTTAAAGAGATAATCTACTTGAGGGATCGTCCATAATGATGTAATCCAAGTATCGCTATTTTAAGGACCTTATGACCCCCTTGTAATTCTTTTAATTAAGCATTTCATCTTTAACATGGACAGCGGCGGATCCAGGATTTTTTTCTGGGGGGGGGGGCTAATGACCGCCTGGGGGGGGGGCTAACAATGTTAAGCCGCCATATTGAAAATGGCCGCTCTGTATCTCTGCAATGTTAAAAAATCTCCTTCTGGAGGGGGCTAAAGCCCCCTAGCCCCCCCCCCCCCTCTGGATCCGCGGTTGAACATGGAATTGGAATGTCATCAGTTTCCAAGGAGACCTGTTGACCCTACCAATGAAGTCATTTGTGGGCGACCCCTAAATGCCAATATTTCAATGCCAATAATAAAATCGAACCCTGTGCCGTGGACAGCATGTGTCTGTGCACCTTTGAAAGTTCACCGGGCTGACGCTAACTAGTGAGTTTTATTTATCAGTCGTTCGTTCGTTCGTCGTCGGTGGAATTACGTTTTTGTGGAACGCTTTGCGAATTCAAGAAAAAACAGGAAAACTTCCCTGCGTCCAGCAGTTCAACAGTTCAGCAGTTCAACTTTAAAAGTTAACAAGTATCAGGTTTCGCGAGGAAAGAAGTATTCACTGGACTGAACTGTGACTGTTGCCGGGCCGGTTTTTACCTGTAGGAATTTTTCCGCACTTTCGTAATTTTGTGTTCCCGTGTTCGCCAACCAGCCATTTACCGTAAAGATTTGTGTATTTCAATTGAATTGGGTGCCTTTGAGTTTGGAAGACATTATCATTCATAAATACGTTTATTATTGCTGTCGAGTATCAAATAAAGTCTCAAATTAATAAACCAGCTTCAATTTTGTCTTTCATCTTAATTCGTGCTCCAAGGTGCTAACAGACTTTTTCGGGGATTATTAAGGTAAGTTGATTAGTAATAATTACTTTTTTAAAATTGATTCCTAAATATTCGTTATTGCTTTCTTTTATATTCATTTATAAAGTTTCTACCCCTACTTACGTATTAATATTCACGATTGTTTGGACAAATCGGCGTTGGCCGGTAACAGGTAATGGCAATGGTCAGTCACCCGTAATGTTTGTGGTTGTTGCAGTGTTTTACACAATTTTAACGGAGCACCATTAGTGTAGATCAGCCAATTGTGTGTAATGTGTTTCTGACTTCAACTTTTAATTAGTACAAGTTTTTAAATGTGTAAAAATCCCTCGAAGTTGATGAAGATAAAGTCTATATTTATGTCATCCGTATATCATTTATGTGTACGTTTTTATATTGTAATTATGTTGAATTGGATGTGTAATCATAGTTAGTAATCAATTTGTGTATCATTTTCATCTAGATTTGGTAGTTGGTAATTATGCGGCCTACACGCACTAAGCAAGTTGCAATGAAGTCAACTGGTGGCAAAAGGGCTCCGCCACCTTTTCCTCCCAGGATTGGGGATTTGGCACTGGCTTCAAAGACGATGGAAAAAGGACAGAAAAAAGGCAAAGCTACTCCTCGGTCTCCACAGCCCCGTCGCATACGTCATTCGTAATTTCAATTTTCTTATAAATATTATTGTATATAGACACAATGCTAGGAAAAGTATACGTAAATGATTCAACGTGGATAATTATTGCTCAAAAATTGCTGCATTATTCGAGTAAGACAATGATTTGATTTATACTCCAGACTAGAAATGTTTTTTTGTTTGCCCCTCTTTCAGAGCTGGGGTAGCGGCCATTAATGAGATACGAAAATTTCAAAAATCTACTGAACTTTTGATTCCAAGGCTGCCATTTCAAAGGCTCGTGAGGGAAGTGGCTCAGGACATGACAATGAGGGGCCTGAGGTTTCAGTGTCAAGCGCTGGAGGCTCTACAGGTAATTTTACATCAATATATCGTCTGTGAAGAACCAAAATGACCCATATCCATTTTTAGCTATAAACAATATCAACCATCTGCAAAAATATTTAAATATGTGTTGAGACCATTCAGATAGAATATTTTGCACCTTTTCTAACACAAGGAATTAGAACATTTTACACTTTTAAAACACATGGAATTAGAACATTTTGCACTTTTCAAACACGTGGAATTAAAACATTTTGCGCCTTTTTGAAAATATGGAATTGGGCATTTTTGCACATGTTTGAAAACATGGAATAAAAAATTTTTGCACCTGTTTGAAAACATGGAATTAGAACATTTTGCACTTTTCAAACACATGGAATTAAAATATTTTGCACTTTTCAATCACATGGAATTAAAACATTTTGCACTTTTCAAACACATGGAATTACAATATTTTGCACTTTTCAAGCACATGGAATTAAAACATTCTGCACTTTAACACATGGAATTAAAACTTTTTGCACTTTTCAAGCACGTGGAATTAATACATTTGGCGCCTTTTTGAAAATATGGAACTGGACATTTTTGCACCTGTTTGAAAACATGGAATAAGAAATTTTTGCACCTGTTTGAATACATGGAATTAGAACATTTTGCACTTTTCAAACACATGGAATTAAAACATTTTGCACTTTTCAATCATATGGAATTAGAACATTTTGCACTTTTCAAACACATGGAATTAAAACATTTTGCACTTTTCAATCATATGGAATTAAAACATTTTGCACTTTTCAAACACATGGAATTACAATATTTTGCACTTTTCAAACACATGGAATTAAAACATTCTGCACTTTAACACATGAAATTAAAACTTTTTGCACTTTTCAAGCACGTGGAATTAAAACATTTGGCGCCTTTTTGAAAATATGGAATTGGACATTTTTGCACCTGTTTGAAAACATGGAATAAGAAATTTTTGCACCTGTTTGAAAACATGGAATTAAAACATTTTGCACCTGTTTGAAAACATGGAATTAAAACATTTTGCACCTGTTTGAAAACATGGAATTAGAACATTTTGCACCTGCTTGAAAACATGGAATTAGAAAATTTTGCACCTTTTCAAAAACTCTTAATGAACATTTTACACATATTTCTCATTTTATTTTATGACATAGCTCATTTTAATTGCAGCTTAAATTGGATATGGGTAATTTTGGTTCTTCGTAGACGATATTATTTTTAATACTGCGCATACTGAACTGACGGAAACTGATTGAACTTTTGAAGTAATTTCTTCTAGTCAGCGCAATTCACAGTTCAATAAATTTTTTAGATTTATTTCGGTTTAGAGGGGCTATATTGTCTCTTGCAAGTACCTATTTTGAAGTTTAACGAGTATCAATATTTGATTGTATATTAATTTTATGTACCTTAATTTTTACGCAGGAAGCCAGTGAGGCCTACATCGTAGGTTTGTTCGAAGATACAAACTTAGTTTGTCTTCATACGAAGCGAATCACAATAAAGCCTCGAGACGTTCAGCTGGCCATTCGTATTCGCGGAGATCGTAGTTATAATAATTAATCCAACTGTCCAACTCTAACCGCAGAACCAGTCTTCTCCCTACCTACCGGTCTTCTACTTACTCAAGCTCTCAATAATTTCCCAGTGAAAACATCAATTTCGAAGCTTTGACTTCTTTGAAATTTTAATAACTAATTATTCCTTGCGATACACATTTAGACCTCCAATCACGAAGCTATCTTTCTACCTGTAAGTGCATTACGTTTCTAAAACCTCTCAGCCTGTAATCATGTTTTTTTTGGCTTTGGGATACCTGCTTTAAATTACTTAGAATTCCACTAATTGCAAAGACTAAAAAAAAATCTCAACTAAAGGAGGCAAATAAAGAGTTTGAAACTAATTACTTGTCGTTGACTTATCCGTCAATAATATTAATTTTCTCGGGATAAAATAATTGGATAAAATATTTTTCGATAAGTTAAAATACGTTCATGCTAAAACGTAATTCTGATAAATTGATAAATCATGTTCAAAATCAATGAAATCTACATAAGCCCATTGAAATAATAAAGTTTAATATTTGTACCAGATACACACTATACTTTATTCAACAATTTACATAAAACAATGTGTCACTTGTAACTGCATACTTCGTCAATCACAATAACGTCTGTGAAGAACAAAAATGACCCATTTCCATTTTTAGCTAAACAATATGTACTATCTACAAAAATATTCAAATATGTGTTGAGACCATTCAAATAGAATATTTTGCACCTTTTCAAACACTTGGAATTAGAACATTTTGCATCTTTTCAAAAACATGGAATTAGAAAATTTTGCACTTTTTAAAAAACGTGGAACTAGAGCATTTTGCACCTTTTCAAAAACATGAAAATATACCATTTTACACCTTTCAAAAACTTCTAATGAACATTTTACGCATGTTTCTCATTTTGTTTTTATGACATAGCTCATCATGATTGTAGCTTAAATTGGAAATGGGTCATTTTGGTTCTTCACAGACGATATGTGGTATATAATTCATAGTAATATGTGTTTCGAATTCATCTGTATACTTACTACTTCTTTGAAGTGTCTAGATACGCACAGTCAACAGTAGTGACAGTAATTATAAGAATATTATGCTAATATTTAAGAATACAATTAATAGTTACTATTAATACTATTAATATTAATTTAAATATTATAAACAGCTTTAAAATAGGTTAGTAATATTGCATAGGACTTCGGTTTTGGCATTTTGATGTTTTAATGCTGACAAAAAAGAGTTTAGTTCCACATATACTTACAGCTTTAATATCTACCAGGACCTATTGATTAAGATTAGGCTCAATTGGCTAACTGACAAATTAATCTAGTAGCTTGACATAAAATGTAGCTAAATTGGAACCAATATATCTCCATGTGTAGTAGTATCAGCTTCTCTTAACCTGCTTTCAGTCCAATCTCCCAATCCACCGGTACCGGTCTAGGGTCCGTTGTTGTTCTTGCTGCAAGGCTTCAACATTTTGGTTGAGGGTCAAATACATTTGCATTAAACGGGTCTCGTCCAAATTATCAGTGGACGTCTGACTAACCAGGAAAATCTGATCTGCATGAAAATGTGGGTTATTCTTCTTTAGTTCTTCGCCACGCTTCTTTCTTCGCTCAACTTCTGCTAGCCACTGTAACATAGTTTAATTACAAACTATATAATATTTAATAGTAATAGTTGATAACGTTTATCAAATTAGAGCTATGGATAGTCTTACTGACACTGGTCACGCACAGCTGATACAGGTGTCGATGCAAAACCAAATTAATATTTTGTAGAGATTTTATTTCTTAGAAATAGAATGTAATATTACAAGTAGAAGTATTCAAGTTGAACGTTCATAGATCATATTATGCAGCTTGGATGAATCATACTTAAAACATTACAAATTAAATATAACTGCATTTTCCAAAATTTCACATTGTAACCATGTATGATGTAATCCTTTAAGAAATCCTTTACTAATCATTAACAACATTCAACATTATTTTACCAATAATTGCAAATTACCTTGCAACTAATGAAAAGAAAAAGTACTAAAAAAAGAAAGGAAAAGCTTACAGTTCGCAGTCGGTTCATAATCAAAGCAGGGTCATCGTTTGGAGGAAGGGCAAGCTGCTGAACTCCCTGAAAAGAACCTTCCTCTTCTGCAGGGCGGTTTTCTTCTGCTGCTACTGCTTCAGCTTCTCGTGGTACTTGTTCTAAAAGCGGGGCCGGGGCCTCTGCAAGAACCATCTCGTTATTTTCCATTTCTCAAAATTGTATAAATCAACCCCCAACAACACAACGATTGACGACCAAGGCAAGAGAAAACGAAAGAATTTTGAAGACTGCCTTACAAACAACTGTCAGTCTGTCAGACTGCAGAATGCAAAATAGGGATAAGCAAGCAACCTTTTTGGACCGATGTGCAAATTTTCACAATTAATTTAGGGCGAGTGCAAATGTTTGTCGCTCGAAAAAACTGCTACGTTAATTTTACCAAATTTTCTGTTGTATTACACTCAAAATAATACGTTTTCTCTATAGATTTCGAAATTAGCTAATTTAACACGTTTGTCAGTGTACCATCGAAGTAATAGCACATACCATCAGTCAGTCAGTCAGTGTTAATCTAGAAATTTTAACCTTTTCTAAAATTCAAAACCTCTCGTGCGCAAATTTTAGTTCTTTGGTGTGCAAGGTGCAAGTGGCAAGATTTTGAATTGGAACGTGTGAAGTGGGTTCCCTGCTACAAGTACAAGTTGCATTCAGGAGGTAATCATCCATAGGTGTTGTTGTCAGTGGAGTCAGTGGGTGTAGTCGGGTGCTGACGACATGCCATGTTAAAGATTGTCATATGGGCAAAGATTAAGATTAGGGTGATGATAGGGAAGTCAAGAAATGGAATTTCTGATGACATCATTTACGGACGACTCCTTTTTCGCACTCACCGTTTTCTCCATTATGTGTTTCTTATGGATTGGTCGCAGATGCCTCCCTTTAAGAAATAAGCGAAGCAAGGATTTCTTAAATATCTGGCTAGGGTGGCCGTGCAGGACCGATTTAATTTTTGACTTTTGACCGACTTTTGAATTAATAATTAGTTGATTCACATTGTTAGTATGCGTTGCTTGCATCGTTGCATCCATAGTAGTGGTTAGAAGAATTTCGTGTTTGCAGTATTTTTAGTTTCGGTCATTTTGACCCCTTACCCCCCACTTTTTGGTATGTACGCACATGTAAAATGATACGGCAGCTATATACTCCAACCTCACTCAAAATGCCTAAAAACGTAATTGTTTCGAGCTCCATATTAAGAATATTGCATGCAATAACGTCCATTATGTAATTTAATTTGACTTTTGTTCAAACATGTTATGCAATTTGACAACAAAATAGAAGCTTACGTATAATATGTATAGCAGTCATAAATACGTAATATGTCATGACGAACAATGCATCGTTAAAAATTCATATTTTAATGGATTACTATACTGTATGAAATATATTGTCTATACATAGTTATATGCTTTACATCTTACTAGTTAGATTATTGAAAAAAATATTATTGTTTAAACTTGAAACTTTTTTTTAACGCTGACTTTCAGTAGTCCCGATATAATACAATATTTGAAATGATTCTTATTTTTACTGGTTAATAATTTTAAGTTTTCACGCGCAAAGAAATGACCTATCGTTCAGAGCGAAACCGGGAGCGATTTCATTTGAAGCGCTACCTCTTTGCCCTCCTCCGCTACGCCGTTCTTTCAGCAGTATGTGGTATATTTTTTATGGTAGGGGTGGAAATCGGTAGAGTTGGAAGTTACCCAAAAATGCCGGATGCAAGTGCACTTTTAGATAAAATTCGAAAATCAGCCTCTGACGACGATGGGAGTGTTGACTACAGTGAAATAACTTGGAATGAAACTAATGATCAAATTGGTCAGGGCGTGATGCCTATGCCGAACTTTGACCAACCCGGTGAGATGGGGAAGCCAGTGATACCAGTTAAATTGACGGAGGACCAGAAAAAACTGATGAAACAAGGTTGGAAGAACAATGGATTTAATCAGTATGTGAGTGACCTCATTAGCGTGGAGAGGTCACTTCCGGATATTCGAAACCCCAGGTTTCAAAATTTTTTTTTTACACAGTGTCATTTTAGTAGTGATGTTTAATTAAAGAATTAATTAATAATTATTTATTTAATTACTACACAATTATTTTATAGATGCAAGGATGAAAACAGATACCTGACCAGCCTCCCGAAAACATCTGTTGTGATAATTTTCCATAACGAAGCTTGGACTACTTTACTCCGATCTGTCCATTCTGTCCTGAATAGATCACCACCGGAATTACTCAAAGAAATCATTTTAGTTGACGATAATTCATCTATGCGTACGTTACCTTAGGGGTTGTCCATAAATGATGTCATCAAAATATCCCGATTTCTATTACCCTGTTACCCCCCTGTCACTACCAGCATTATTACTGCACAAATTGATATCTGTAACATGGGATGTCATCAATATCCAAGTTAATCCATTGACCCGTGGCGTCATTTATGGACAATCCCTTATTTATTGCCCTTCGAATCTTTTAAGTATGCCCTCATTTAATACTGTTAAATTTTTAAAATTACAAATACGCAGCACATTTAAAAGATCAACTGGACTCGTACATGCGGAGGTTCAACAAAGTCCGAATTATTCGATCGCCAATTCGTGTCGGCTTAATTCGTGCACGTATGATCGGCGGAGATGCTGCGAGAGCTAAAGTTATCACGTTCTTTGACTCACATATTGAAGCTACTCCAGGTGAGTCGAGCCCCATCCCAAAAATCTATTGAAGAATTTAAAGATCATGCACACATTTTGTTTGATTAATTAACTAATTAATTAAAACTTAATAGGCTGGCTACCACCCATGTTGGACCGAATAGCACGGAATTTCACAACAGTGGTTGTACCTGTGATAGACAACATCAAAGATGAAACGCTGGAATACGAATATGATAAAACGTTGGGCTCAGAAACTCGCTCTATAGGGATCTTTGAATGGAATTTGAATGTAAGTTTTCACTGTTATCTAATAGCAAAAAAACAAGTTATCTTAATTATTTTAGAAATTTTCAATATTCAATTAAATTTTAACAATTATTATTTTGTTTCCATTTTGTAGCATAACTGGGCAGTTCTTTCAGCTCGTGAGAACAAGAAACTCAACTCCACCGCACAGGCTTACCCAACCCCAACGATGGCGGGTGGTCTATTTGCAATAAGTAAACGATTTTTTGAATATTTAGGAAAATATGATCCCGGATTTGATATTTGGGGTGCAGAAAATCTGGAGCTGTCTTTCAAGGTGAGGAAATAACAACATTTTGTTTCTATGTTGGTGTTGATTGCTGAACTACATGTTTCTTAAAATACAGGCATGGATGTGTGGTGGACGGCTAGAAACGGTCCCATGTTCTCACGTCGGCCACATATATCGCCATCGTGTACCGTACACAGGAAGGGAAGGTCCTTTCGTACAAAACAATTTAATTCGTTTGGCAAAAGTTTGGTTGGATGACTATGCCAAATATTTTTACATTCGCCATGGCTTAAAGGAAAAGGACTTGGTATACGAAAAAAACTGTTTTTATTTGTAATTAAAAATAATCTATATTTACTGCAGATACAAATATCGTCGACGAAGATCCCAAATGACCCATATCCATTTCTAGCTAAAAACAATATCGACTATCTACAAAAATATTGAAATATGCCTTGAGATCATTGAAATAGAACATCAAACATGTAAATAGAACATTTTGAACTTTTCAAAAACATGTAAATAGAATAGAACATTTTGAACTTTTCAAAAACATGTAAATAGAATAGAACATTTTGAACTTTTCAAAAACATGTAAATAGAATAGAACATTTTGAACTTTTCAAAAACATATAAATAGAACATTCTGAACTTTTCAAAAACATGCAAATAGAACATTTTGAACTTTTCAAAAACATGTAAATAGAACATTTTACACTATTCAAAAACTCTTAATTAACATTTTACGCATGTCTCATTTTGTATTTATGACATAACTGGATTTGATTGTAGCTTAAATTGGATATAGGTAATTTTGGTTCTTCACAGACTATATGCTACCTATTAGTAATAAAATAATAAATAAAATATGTCCTGAAATACATAGGTGAACACCAGCGACGTTTCCGAAAGAATCGCATTACGGAAACGCCTTAAATGTAAATCATTCCGATGGTATTTAGAAAATGTCTACCCAGAAATATTTATTCCAGATAACGGTTACTCCTATGGCGAGGCAAGTGCGGGGAATTAAAATCAGATAGTTTCATTTGCTTTGTTGTTACACAGTTTTTGTTTTACTTTACTTTCTGAATTTCGTAATTGTAGATTAGAAATTTAGCTTTTGGAAACAGAACTTGTCTCGACTCACCAATGGATGTTAAAAGTGTGCAAAAACCAATTACTTTGTGGCCTTGCCATGGGCAAGGCGGAAATCAGGTAACAATTTCCTATTTCCGGTGATATAAGGCTTGCTTTGTTACTTCTGTTTTAACTTGACTGTGCTGTGTATTTTGTTAAGAGGGAAATATCATTACTCATTACCATTACAATAATAACTAATAAAAATTCTATATTAAACAAAAAATTAATATGAATTCCTATTAAAACTAACATATTTATTTTATTGTTACATTTTCAGATTTTTTCATTAACTCGGAATCAAGAGATTCGACGGGATAGATTTTGTATCGACTACCCATTTGGACAAAAAGTAATGGTTTTTGGATGTCACGGGGCTCGTGGAAATCAGGAATGGGAATTTATCAAGCATGTAAGTTATTAATGAGAATTTTGCAATCTTAAACGTTTTAAATTAATGATACAGAGTGATTTCCGTTAGTCAACTAGTAAAATGTTTTGCAATTTTGTCGAATCTACTGTAGTTTTTCGTATTTTACCTTGTTTGTAAACTACCTACGCTGTTCAAATAAAACAGTCAACAGTGCAGTTCAAGTTCAAACAGTAATTTACTTTCCTTTTAGCCACATTTTCAGCAAGAAGAGTGAATTTAAAAAGTTTCATGTGTTTAGATTTTCTAAACAATTTAAAAAATAGTATGTAGAATAGGCCTTGCGGTTATATAATACTGGTAGAATTAATCAATTTCTTGTAAACAATGTTCTTCGTCTATAGGTTTTGAAGATGTTTTTTAAATATATTTACAGACAAAGCAAATTAAACATCTCATGTCCCAAAAGTGCTTAGCAATCACATCCACCGTCGATTTAACAATGGAGGCCTGTGACCAGAGTAACAAAGGGCAACAGTGGCAATTGGGAAATTACGAAGAGAAATTAAAAGCTGACCCATTTGAAATTTCTTGGTGAGCGTGAAAATTAAACATATCGTGTGTGAAGAACCAAAATGACCCATATTCATTTTTAGCTAAAATCAATATCAACTATCTACAAAAATATTTAAATATGTCTTGAGAGCATTTAAATAGAACATTTAGTACTTTCCAAACGCATGAAATTAAAACATTTTGCACCTTTTCGAAAACATGGAATTAGAAATTTTTGCACCTTTTCAAAAATATGCAAATAGGACATTTTACGAGTTTCAAAAACTCCTAAAAACTTTTTACTCTTGTTTTTAATTTTGTTTTTATTACATAGCTCATTTTGATTGTAGCTTAAATTGGATATGGGTAATTTTGGTTCTTCACAGACGGTATATTATTTAACTTGCAATAATTGTGTAATTATTATTTAATATTACAATATATAACTATTACATCTTTGGTAGTCATAAACATTAATGATGATGCAACATATTTTTACGTGAAGGAATTAAAGAAAATAGCTACACAATTCTATCATTAAATCTATCCATTTATTATGCAATTTTCATTAACAGTAATTAATTGCGTCAGAACGTTTCTAAAAACCATTAATTTCCTGCTAAAAAGTCTTTATGCCTAAAAGGTCATTTATCTATACTTCGAAGAAACCCAAAGTGTGCCGTATAGATGTCAATGGCTTTGAACCACCTTATCAACGTGGTCTAAAAATAATGCGCATTTGTGTATGACATAGTAATGCGTACTTACAGCACAGCCAAATACCTTTTTTCCAGAGAAAACTTTTTTTATTCGTGTAATTAATAGTAACATTGAAAAAATGTGTTGCTCTTTGACGCCAGTTCAAAATATACCGATTACCGGCTACGTACCAGTTCTCAAGACTAATCAAGAAAGCGTTTTAAAGAAAATTATGTGACGAGATTTAAATTACCGCAAGAGAAGGCAGGAAGCCAATTAAAGTTGTATGTCGTTCTTATTAAATAAATTCCAAATTCCAATAATGCAATATGTGTGGAGTTACAGAACCACAGCTGACCTTGTAAATAGTGTAAACAAACAAAATAATTACTACTAGTTACTACTCTTTCCAAGGCATACATCCATCCAAGCAAAGTCCAGAGTTTCTTCTTATCCAGTCAAATGCTCGATCCTCCAAACCAGGAATCCCATTAATTTCCCCATATTTCCCGGTTTTAATCACCAACGGTAACGTGTACATATCATCAGGTGTTTTAATAAGGTTGTCAGTACAGATCTGAATGAGCTCCAAAATCATATAGTTGTCTGCAAATTCGAGTAGCTCCAAATTGAGCTGTACATTGTCCAGCCAAACTCCAGAGTCCATGCCGTAAATCCAGTTGTAGAACAAAATTATTCCTGCACCACTCACATCGGGAAGCAGGATTTCTTTTACTTTGCCATCTGTCTTCGTCAAAGAGCCAAATATTGAATCGAACGCTGGACAAAAGTCTATGGAATAAAAATTTATGCAATTAATTCGATTTCAAAAGATATTATAGATCGATTCATTGTTTTTAAATTCAAAGGTAGGTTATAATTTTTTATATTACCTCGAAGAATTATTTCATTGATAGCTATAGAAGAAATCAGTCCTCTTCCAGCCTTAAAAACGATTTCGGAGTGCAAATTATCTTTGAGGTTGAGAAGCTTCGCAAACCTTTCCCCTGAGTTTGATGGTAGTGGAGACATTGAACAGACGTTGAGCTCGTCGTAGTGCTTCACGATAACTGTTGCCAGTACCTTTAGCTTGCATTCCCATCCACCATGCACATTACCGCTGAAGTCATCTTTCACAAGTCTTGCTTCGGTTCGATCCAACAAAGTTACCGGCAACAAATTCCCTCGTGCTTTCAGTGATACATAATTATTACTGTCACATTTTTGACATCGGGTACTAAGCTGAATCCCTATTTTTGAGTATATTTAATTTTTGATTTGTGCATTTACACGCAATGTTAAAATTGAGTAAACGAATGAATTTCATAAAATTGGAACGAGATTCAGCTTACTTACATTTGTGAATACCAGAACCAGAAGATATTCCCCCGCTACACTTCATAAACTCCAAGTGAATAAAATAGTCATGGCGATTTAAGTCACAAGTACAAGAGTTTGTGGTGTTAGTCTGTTAGTGCGAAACTGTATTAAAGCTTCCAGCAGCTCAAGACAGTAGAAGTTGTAGCTTGCTTGATGGTGTTCAGTCGTTGCCAGTACGCATACATTTCTGTTGAAATACCAAGCAGACGGTTCGTAACGAATAACGCAACCAATTATGAACTCCATTGCATCAATTTTGGAAATTAAATGTCAAGAAAGTTTTTCTTGAAGTATATTATTTATATACTAGGTTTAATTCTGTATAAAAATATTCGTAATAAAAATCAGTAAACTTACAGTGTACTAGTGAATTTTTCGGGTTCAAAGTCAAAAGTGGAGGTCACTGTCGTCTTATATTTATGGGCCGAAATTTCAATTAATTTGGACGACTTAGAAACCTTGTAAAAGCATAATAAAGCAAACGTGGAAATCATCAGGAACACTAATTTGCTAAGATATTTAAATAGTCATACGTTATTAAGTATGTTAACCTTAGGACGTTTGGCTAATCCTGGCAAACACTTCTCAGGCATCTTTAAATAAATGTAAAATAAAATATTGAGCAGTTACATGCTTAATTTATACGCTACAACTTGTAGCCTACGAGACCACAGGCAAAATTTCCCTGGAGATTAAGTCGCATGTCGACGATAATGATAATAAATTCTCATGTTTTAAAAATACGACAAAACAATATTGAGATTGTTTTGCATCCTGTGTCTAATAAGGTCTGATTAATTTTGAAATTCAGGTCCTACTCACGTTTCCCATATAATAAAAACACACCTGTATGTATGTATGATTATTGAGAGAATTTGAACCTGAGCGGTTATGTCTCTATTAATCAGTTGCTCTACGATGTGGTCCTTGGTGGGCATGTATAAACATGTCACTCAAGTTCCGTATCGTATTTACTTTATCTTATCTCTGGACATTGTTAGTGTATACTTAATTACGACCGAATGTAAGCGAGTAGATTATACTCCTCGACAGGAGATAACATTTCAAGGATTCCTGCAACTGCAGAGGGATCGAGCACTGGTAACTCCACTAAATCATCTTGAGCCGCCAAGTCAAGAAGAGAAAGGGATCCGCCAGTACTCAACACCCACCAGCCACAACTCAAATGCGAAAGTTATTGGGTAATGACCCCTGTAGCACAGAGTAGAGAGAGTGGGAATGCATATCTTGAACTATATGAATCATACAGTGAGAGGCAGTAGGTACCTACATTAAGCCATCCAACATCTCTGTCTCAGACAGTAGAACTGTCACAGATAAATGTACGGAAAGCACCCACTCACCTTAGTTCTCCACAACACCCCGTTTCTTCTCCCCACCCATCAGCCAGGAAAATCACCAACACCAACTCCAATCCTGAGCGTGACTGGCTGGCCCGACTCAGTGGTGTGACCATGCCGTAGCATCGTCAAACCACCAAGCCGGGTTATAAAAACACACCTGTACCTACATATGTAATTATATGTGAACAATATAATATCATAGTTAGTTTTGTAGTGCATTTTACGGTTTTGAATTTACCTAAAGATAAGTAGGTACCTAGGTAAGTTTTCTAATTTTATTGGCGAAATTTTACAGGTTGTATGCCTAAGATGAACTTTTTAAACGTTTTTTGTTAAAGTGGTTTTTACGATTTTGAATTTAAGCATTCAAATATTATGAATCAATCTATCCACTTAATTTAGCTGTGTAACGGTGACATTGTTTCATAGTACCTACAAGTACATAATGATCTATGCATGTAAAAGCCAAAATTAGTATATCTACATTTTAACTCATTTTTCGTTATTGACGTCGAATAACTGTGTCATCCGTTGAAAAGCAAGCTAGTCTCTATTAGATTATATCATTAAATGAGTAGTGAATATAAATGTAATTTCCGTAAGATCACCTCTTTTGGCTCTCTCAAACCCACGGACAATTCGGTAGATGAATCAATGTTGAAATTAGAACTCGCTTGACAAGCTGTGCTATCCGGATCTGTTGCTCGATCTCGTAGTTTCGGTAGCGAATCAAGTGGGTTTAGTTGAGACACGAAGTTCAACTTCGGCGGTTCTAGTTGTTCCTGAAGGGCAGTCACCTAAATTCAGGCCGTCAAAGTCAATCAAGTCATTAAATATTTTGTTGTACAGGGCGACGTTAATTAAATAAAGCAATGCTGTCTCTATTGTCATTTTAAAATATTTTAACTTTCAATCGAACGTTTAAATATAGTTATACAACTCCATTGTATGTATTTACCTCACAAGATGTGCACATATACATGTTATATGTATATAAGCAATCTTGGAGCCCACCCGACTTTCAGTTGTGAATTATCCCGTGAATGCACCTTTCCCTTAATGTTTGACCTTAGTTTAGTTTGTACTTATTAAACAGTAGATTTGAAATCTTACTGGTGTATGCTACGAACTCTTTGCATCGGCATTAAAATAAAATAAGCGCCTCTAGTGATCGAAATGGTCTGGTCCGGACCATGAACATCTGATCTGATCTGGTCTAGTCCGAGGATTTCGGACCAGACCAGTTTTTTTCAGAATAGACCAGACCATATATCCATGGTCCGACCATACATATGCAAAAGTAAGGGAATCCAGTGGGATAATGTTGTTTTCTGCTCTACTTTGTTGAATTATTTATGTATACATATATATTATATGTATTTATATATTACATTTAAAATCATTTTTTTAAGTCAAGTGATATTTCATTTTTATAAAATCCGGCGAAATATTTTACGTTTTTCTCACGTACATCTTTTTTTGGAAGATTTCCTGGTCCGAAATCGTCTGGTCCAGTGTTGTCGGACCAGACCAGACCTTAAAATCAGGACCAGACGAGACCATTTCGATCACTAATCGCAGGTCAGTAGAACCCATCCGCCAGTATTTCTTTACTTACTTGCGCTACAGCCCTACGGCATATTCAGACAAATTGAGCTCATTTTTGTTTAATTTTTAACACTGAACCAAAAGTTATCCGTTCATATATACCTGAAGTTGTAACTGCTCCACCCTTTTAAGTAAGGCTGCATGATTTTGGCTTATTAGACTCTCCGCTTGCGAAAGCGTCATACTGCGTGTTAGGTCTTGATTCCTTTGACTATCGATGACATCCCCGATGTGGGCAAGGAGTTGAGTTTGGTGTTCCATCATTTGAAGTTGTTTATTACTGAAATGCTGAAACTCCTTTCTGAGATCTTTCATTTGATCTTCAATACATAAGATTTCCATGCTCACAAGGTGGAAAAAAAATCTATTGATGACTGACCGCAAAATTATTACACCTGCGAAAATGTGAAGTTCAACGTGCTGCTTATCCAAATGAAGCTAAAAGAAATAAGTTTACTTGAAGTACCGGATAGTAAAATATTACCTTTTAATGATGAATGTTAAACGTAATTAAGAATTAATGGGGCCACGATCTCGCTCGAGTGCAGAGTTGATTCTACGGAGCTCCAGTATTTTTTTTACTAACTAGTATGTAGTAAGTCAACAGTCAGCCTATCTTTAACATGTCACGGCACGGCAAGCATTAGTCTCAGCTGGAGACACTAGAGGTAGAAAAGTCATCCAATCAAATCCAATGAGATTGAGAATTTAAGGAGGCGTATGCTGTGTTTGAGCAACCCCGCTCAAAAAATAATAAAATATGCAACCTACGAGAAATAGGCTGTTCTATCGTGTTCCAGACGTGGGATGAATTCTTAACGGCGTCAAGCTTTCGAAATTCTTGGTAATAAGGAATAGTGTATTTTGAGCAAAGTTTTCATTATGTAATTTCTTTTCATTCTTCTAATTTCGGAAAATGTAATCGAATCTAATTTATTAAATCCCAATTGTTGGTTGGAGGGATTTTACTCACGCTGACTCAACCACTGACAGCGTTGAAAAGTGCAATACAATGACAGCAAATATAAATGACGCAGTTCAACGCCGTCTTATGAATTACTGCCACTCCGAATTTTTCTGCCGTTGCCCCACTGCAGCGCTTGAGAATAGGATTTTGTAAGTGCCTCGTTACCAACAGGAACAAAATTTAGAACAAATAGATCGAAATTTTGGTAAAACCTACATGAAATATTTCCAAATTTGCCTAAGGACTCCAGAAGAGATATTTGGCATTTTTGTTTTTACTCAGCTGCAATTAAACACCAAACATGGGAGGAACTAGGTTCCTCATTTAATCGCATGTTAATTTTGACCATTTTTAATTGTGGTTAGTGGCCAAAAATAAATTTGGATTTCGCTTCCCAGATGCCTAGATACGACATCAGACAACATGGGAAAAAGTTACAAAGTTATATCTATTGTTTTTATGCTAGTTCTATTTGCGGAAAATGTAGTCTACGCTTTTGTCCGTTTTGTCAATGATTAGTAACGGTGATTAGTAGCTCTCAATCTCAACTTTGTGATTTATTTCCGAAGATAGACTTACAAAAATATTTATAGATAGGAGCATTAAGTTTATACAGAATCTGTACAATATACAACATATTATATATAAAGAGAGATAGTAAAATTTTATTTACAACTGGCGCACTATTACGCTTGCCATTAAGACACAGTAAAAACAAAACACATTATTTACAAGTTAAATATGATTTTTGTATATCAAACAATAACATTAATTTAAATGATCAAATTAAAATCAACTATGGGATAAATTCATATTATATAAATGATTGTGGGCGATTCGGCATGAGCCTCGAATTGTAGCAACTACGATTTCTTCAATCATTTTTGATGGAAGACGCAATTCTTTGCGAAATGATTCAAAGAACTCAGTTATAGTGCCCCGAGCTCCAACGAGAAGTCCAACCACTTCCAACTTCTTCAGTTTGTACTTGTCCAAAAAGTAAGGAATGCATGGGTTATAATGCGCCTGCTTTTCTATATTAACTTCTTCAGCTTGACTACATGACTGCTCCATACGAATTGTGGGATCCAGAATGTACCCTGACAGTAGATCTTTTCGCCAGCAGATGATGTCAACCCTTTTTGAAGCACCATCAGTCACTTCTTCATGCACAATCCAATCAAGCGTTTTCAAATGATTAGCAATAATAGTTCTAACGTCATGATGTCTAGTATTTCTCAGTAAGCTTCCCACATGACATTTCCCTAGAACATGAGCGAGGGTTTCTTTCTCTTTACAGTGCCTGCAAAGGGATGATTCTAAGGAACGACCTGGAATTGCTTTAACGGGATATACATTAGCAGACATTTTAAAAGTATTCAACCACTCTGAAGACGTTAAGCCACGTTTTTCAATAATAATTTTATTTCCGTATGGACACTCTTTGTACAATTCAACACCTTGTCCTCGGAGAGGAAATGAACACCATTGATCATACTCTTGGTTTCTCAAAGTTTCCCTTAATATTTTGCCAGGTTTTGTTTTGGGGCGTGAATTCAGCATAGACTGCACTTCATCCACATCAAGTTGCAAAGCTACAATGCAGATATAAAGTATTTTTTACAATCTTTCAAAACTGCTATGCATGCTACTGCACTGGTAAAAAGGATTCGGCGATGTGGCCATTTAAATTATTTTTGATTTGTTTTGCATAAATAAACGGAATCGATAGGTTTAATTTAAAGTACAAGCAGACGTATCTCGTTTTTATACTGTTCGTTCCCTTACCTGTGGTCCAATATTGTCCAATATAGTTCTGCTGTAACGACTCACTTAAAAATAATGTAACTGTTACAACAGAAATATTTGACCCCGTTATTTCAAAGCTTCAGAATTTAGAGGCAACTTACGAGTAGAGGCATTTTATCGAAATTAGTTTTTAATTATTATACCCATTAATTTTTAAAACCAATTACAATTTTACTGAAAATTTAGAATTATCTATAAAATGGCGATGGTGTGTTCATCGTATAAAATTATTGGATCGCAAATATAAATTGTTATAAAGAATTAGAGTAAAAATATCAGGCATTTAAATCTTCAATAAAATATATTTGCTTTTTTATTGTGTAATTTATATATTTTGGCCTCTAAAGGTCGTCACAATCCCATAACTGCTGATTAATAGTACTAATAATGTAATAATTTATTATGATGATGTTTATCACAATGCGTTATTTCCTTACCAATCTCGTCTAAGGGCTAAGGAAAGAAATATGTACTTCAGATTTACTTTTAAGCCAGTCAAGAACACACTGTTCCAAAAATGGGAATTTATGCTCCTCTTCCAACTTCCAAACTTCGAGCAGAAATTCAACGGTGAATTTCCCATCAAGAATTTTCAAAATATTCCTCGTACAAAACTGGATGAGATCGCAAATCATGTATTCATATCCGAGCTGAAGTAACTCAACATTTAGCTGGAGGTCCTCCCCTAAAACGTCCGTGTCCATTCCATAAACCCAATTTCGAAAAACGCCGATTGCCTTCGTACTTAAATATGGAATGGATAATTCTGTTGGCTTCTCCTCTGGCTTTACAGATGCATCAAAGATTAATTTAAAAATTGGACTTCCAGAATCTGTACATCAAAATAGAATAAATTAATAACCTAGTGGAAGTTAGCATTATCGCTATCGGTGTCCAATAGTCCCAGATTCAATGTACATTACCCCGGAGTGTGGCTTCATGTATGAGAACATACAGCATAATGCCGACCTTGAGAGTGACCTTGGAATTTATTTGATTTTTCAGTTCCAATAATTTTTGGATTTTATTATTACTCCTCGGTAATAATGGTTGTGACCCAGGTTCAGGCAGGATTGATTTGCTGGTTTCACCGGCATCGGCAGGATCTTCGTTATGAATCATTACTACCATCGTTACAAGAATCTCCATGTAATCCTGCGAATCCGTAACACGCTTGTACTCATCCTTATTTAGTAAATTCCCATGAAAGTTAATACTGCGAGTGTTGGAATCCCACGAGGCAGTACCAAAATTAGTTTTAGCACTTCCGCTTTTGTTTGACGTAGTGAGTTGAATCCCTGTTATGAAAATTAACTGAAAATTACGTTGCTTAAGTTAACGTTATTTCCATTATTAATAAAATTTTAGGAAATATTTGCCTACACTTATGCAAGCCGGTTGATATTCCATCCTTTATGAAACTTAGGTGGATAAAATAATCACATCGGTCTCGGTCTCGGTCACGGCCACGTTCTCCGCCACCCTCTGCCGTTATTTCAGTCTCACTTCTGTCTCCCTCCATAGGAATGGTAACGTTTAAGGAAATTACCCGATCATTCACAACAGTGCTGCTTTTGTATGCATATGCAATATAAAAGGTGTTCTGTCTCTCAGTAGCCACATTTTTATTGTGAAAACTTAGCATCCTGCAATGTCAGTAATTTAAGAAACATAAGGAATCTTAATTTTATTCAGTATTTTAAGTGTGTTAGTAAAATAATCTCAGTAGGAGCATTGTATTGTTTTTTAATATCTCATTTTTCATAAATATGTATTAAATAGTTTATTCATACAAAATCAAGAATTCAATTAAGTAATAAAAGTTTAAAAAATCACAGTTTGCGGTTTGCCTGCCCTGGACCAAAATGAAAAACTACTGTTTTATCGGATGTGCCATCTCTTTTGGATCGAATTTCAAGTGATTCGGATGCTTGAATAACCTATAAAATAAATTTTAAATTTTAAAGAATGTTTAGTAGATGTAAATAGGATCTATAACGTATGAGATTTTTCATACTTATGATAATGAAATTTAATGTGTTTGTTGTAAGTAAGGATTTAGACCACACCGATGGCAGGGCTGAACAATGCGGCGAGCGCAGGAAGCCCCCCGCTGCTTGAATTTTCAGAAAATATGTAAATGGAACATTTTGCAGTTTTAAAAAATATGTAAATGGAACATTTTGGGGGTTTTAAAAAATGTTAAAAAGAAATATTTTGACTTTTCAAAAACATGCAAATTAATTTTTTTGTACATTTCAAAAACATTGAAATAAAACATTTTCGACTTTTCTCAAAACATGTAAATAGAACAATTTGCACTTTTAAAAATCATGTAAACAGAACATTTAAAGCTTTTCTAAAACATGTAAGTACAATATTTTGCTTTACTAAATAAAACCGTCAATTAATTCAAAATGGTGGTTTCTGTATGGAAACAAATTGCTGCCTAAAAGCAATTCCTTCGTCCGGCTCTGCCGATCAAGTTAAACGGAAACAACACCCGAGCAAATAAAAGACGTAGGCATACCAAATTGGTAACTTTGAAAATGTAAAATGACCACAGAATTTCGCCAGTTTTGATTTCGTTACATAATAATCGAGCAGTGCATCGAAAATTAAACCAAAAATTGTGGTGTTCGCTTTCAGTTATTTGTAAACACTTTTGCACGTTTTATTTTACAATATTATTGACTTATTGATTCGGTTATGGAGTTTTTGTTTGGTATCAAGTCTTTTAATTTTAAATAAAGCTAAAAACAATTGTTAAATTTTAAAGGATTAACCTTTGGAGATTTTCTGAAGTTGTGGCTTGTCGCAGATCTTGCTGCTTCGGTCTTGGTCTAAAACAAGCGTTAATAATTTAGTTAATTTATTAAGTTAGTCAATTTTTAGCAAAATGTCAGTAGTTGTTCTTGAACTTTAGCAGTTGTTTAAGCAATCAACTGAAAATTAACGTTTTACTTGTGACCGATAAAATTTGCAATAATCATTAGATTAACATCAAAGCTTACAGCTACAGTTATATGCTTTAAGACAGAAATAATTTTACTTCATTAATTAATTAATTGCAATTTAGAATAAACCAGAAAAAAATGGATTACTTTGCTGCTGCTGCTGCTGTTGTTGGTAGCTTCAGGCTTGGAAAGTAGTTTTTTAATCTAAATAAATCAATAATAAATTACATAAATAATTGCTATAAAGCCTCGAAGTTCAAATACCCTTCGTCAAGCAAAACTTCAACTTTTTAAACATAATTTATTGCCAGTTAATTTTGAATAAATACCTAAAAAAAATTCGAGTTATTTGCACAGTAATAGCAATGTGAGAATCAGATCAAATTAATTAGTTAATAAAAAATCATGAAAATACCTGAGCTTCTAACAGATCAATTTTGGCAAGCAAGTCCACATTAGATTTTTCTAGCTGATCAAGTGCTTGATTCTGTTGCTGTGACTGCTCTACAAGTTGTTTGACTAGAGCTATGATTTTGTCATCCATCAGATTTTTACAAAGATGATGATTTTGACTGGTCGTCTTCTCGTCCAAAACTATGTGGTGTATAGTATTGCTGGGACTTTCGCCGGAGGACATAATTTTCTAATTTTTTCGGAGGGAATTTTTGGTCTATTAACTGAAAAATTAAAATAAGTAAATAAGAACCTATGAAATTAGTTATTTCCAGAGTTAATTAATTTTTTTAATTTAATTACTGTCAATTGCAAATAAATAGTAGCGGTAGTAGCGCAGTAACAAATAGTAAACACTTCAGTAGATTTTAACTTTTAACGGTTAACGAGGAGCGGCTACACCAAGTACAATAATTAAAATACCTACTTAATAATTAGCTTGATTTTTTAAAAGTAACATTGGAGATCAAAAGTAGGTACATGCATTCCATTTAGACGGATTCACTGTACCTCACTATCAGTCCTTATCTGAACATGTGTCCCGGTCGGTATCAGCAGGCTTCATTTATCTTCGTTGTTTGCTCAAGTTAAGTTGATGCTGGAGATGCAAAAAAACGACGAACTACAGAAATAGCATTCTTGGTCATACGCTGAAAATTGCAAATAGCGGTTTGTGATGTTAGCAATATATTTGAGGACTTTTAAAATCTCTGAATTTGTACTGGATGCAATATATTGAATGGACTATGGATTATTTAGGTAGGTAGTAGAATTTTTTAAGCATAAATTTTCATTACATTACTGTCAAATGTTGCATTACAATGATGTTTATCAAACTTACGTCACTGTTCCTGTAAGGTCCAAATTTAAAAGACCATTATTTTAGTAGCAGACTTTAAAAAAAAATGCTACAAAAACGTTTTCGTTAATTTGTAGTAGATATCATTTATTCAGAACTGAAAGATTCGCTCAGCTTTTACAGACTTTTACAGTATTTTCAAATTTTGATTTCTTACTAAATAATAATAATTTTATTGTATAATATTTAATTAATATTTTTTTTAACTTTGATTAGTTTATTTTTTATTACACATTATTTTTATATTATGAAAAATATGGCTTTCTATTTTATGACTGCAGTTTATTGACTGGCACTTGTGCAGAACCCTACACAAGGGAATTCACGTGATGTTCATATGTTATAATACATTTTTCCTTGGCAAACTACACTCGCACCTTCATGTGCATGTGTAGGGAGGCTCTGTGTTAGTACGGGGTAAGCTAGCGCTAGCCACACCTGTCTACCCCTGGAAATAAGGGACTACCCTTTGTGGACTTGACAATAAAGTGAGTAAAACATTTAAATTTGCAAGTGGATGATTGTAGGCTTGTAGGTGTAATTAATTGTTTGGATTTAATATTTTTGCAATTGTCAGTGTACGGGTACAAACCGAGAAAATTTTTAGGTCCCACGCCACTTAGAACTTTGAATGACAATTTTCAGGAACCAGATAGGTCCTAGATATCTAAAACGGTACAGGTTTTGATATTGTTTAATGGTGCATCATAGGATGAAATTTTGAGCTTCTTCCCAGACAATTTGACGAAGTTTGAAATAAAGGTTTTGTGCCAGTAACTACTTCTTATGTAGTCAACCTCGGAGAATTTTGCATGATTTGTGCCTTGTAAGTATTTTAATTAAGAGGTCATAGTGGCCGCGTCATGAAATCCCGTGTGACTCCTAGTTAAAAATTTCAAGTTTTAAATATTTCTAACTCATAATACGAAACTAAAGTTTGACATTTTCCTTCGTGGCTGTCTACATATTATCTTCCGGTTGTG
Organism: Dicyrtomina minuta; assembly: GCA_949802685.1. NCBI lineage: Eukaryota > Metazoa > Arthropoda > Collembola > Symphypleona > Dicyrtomidae > Dicyrtomina > Dicyrtomina minuta. Next base: position 61,269,792 of record OX461808.1, on the reverse strand, counting down.
TGAAAAAAAAATAACCTAACAGGGCATACCTCGGCACAGTCCGTTCTTAGGGCCGGGCATGCGCAGATTTAAAGTCAGATCAGAAATCATTGAGCCACGCGGGCTAATTGCTTCTATTCTTTGCTCTACACTAAATAGAACACATTTAAATTACGCAATAATAATAATTGTGAATTAAAACTTGTAAAAAATTAATGCTACCAACAACACGATTTATACCTCTGGTGGAAGTTAGCTTGTAGCTATGGTGCGTGTTGTAGAGCGTAATTATTAAATTGTGCTATCTAATTTTGTTAGCATCAATTTTATTACAAAAATAGTGTATTATCATTATCCTTTATTTTTTAATAACATCCAGCATGAAAATCTTCATATTTCTACATCGTATGTACGTACTGGTACTGGTATATGTAATTCAGAAAAACATTCATTATAATAAAAAAGAAAACAATTTTATTTTAATTATTAGTTGGTCCACAAACACAATCTAATCACATTCGCTCAACTTAATAGCAGAGGAGAACAGCTTGCCCTTCACCCTTCACCATTTGCACCTATATCAAACACGCAGAAAAAATAGACATTAAATTGAAATAAATAGGAATATCACGAACAAAATAAAACTTTTACAAGTGCCATACAGGAAAATATTTGGCTGGCCCGATGATAAACAACAATCTTTTTATTTTACATTTTTATTTTCTCTTGCATAGCTTAGCTCGTCTGTAGGTGCGTGTACAAAAGTGTCGAGTATTAAAAAATAAAATAAAGTTATTTATTTTAAAATTAAATTCTGTATAACATTTTATATTATAAAGATATACAAACAAATTCAGTATAGGTGAAAGTATAGTAGCATAGTAGTGATTTAATAGAATATAGGGGAAATTTCCCTGGAGAAAGGTGAAAAAGTTTATGTTGCTTATAGAATAAAAATAAAACGAGGACTGACTGCAATACACACGGAAACCGGGACATGGACAGACTAATAAAGTGCTTGTAAATATTTGACGAGATAAGAGACAATTGGGAAGTGATACGCGAGTTGCTCTTTCCCATTTTTTTATGACTCTAATTTTGACAGGTTTGCAGTAACTTTTGAGTCCGGCTGAGGAACGAGAACGAGAACCGAGAACGACTGCGATACATGCAAAATAATGCAAAGCCCGCTTCATCATTCAGCGTTTTAGAATCTGTAGCATTTAAACGAACGTACGCTACACGCTATATGCACTATATACCGCCACCTATATAGCTTAACGAATCAAAACATTTCGTCCGACTTTAAATACACAGAGTGTATAGTAAAAGCGACCGATATTGAATTTGATTGTGTGTGTGTTGTGAAAGCCATAGGCACATTGTTATGGAAGATGCAATACCGGAGCGGAGCCGGAAACGGAAATTAAAAAAATTAAAACAATAAGGGGTTGTTCATAAAGGATGTCATAGAAATCTTTACATTTCTATAGGATACTATGACCCCACTGTCAGGGGCGGATAATGTGGTCATCGCAGGCAGCCTCCGCTGCCTGAATTTGAAAAAAAATATGTAAATGGAAGATTTAGCACTTTTTGAAAATGTGTAAATAAAACATTTTGACTTTTCAAAAAACATGCAATGAGCAATTTTTTGCATATTTCAAAACCACGTAAATAAAATATTTGCCACTTTTCAAAAAACGTGAGAATGGAGCATTTTGAAGTTTTCAAAAACGTGTAAATGGATTATTTTGACATTTCAAAAACATGCAAAATAAATCTTTTTGCACTTTTCAAAAACATGGAATAAAAACATTTAACAACTTTAAGAAAAGTGTAAATAGAACATTTTGAACTTTTCTGAATCAAATAAAAAGAAAATTGTTATCACTTTTCTAAAACATGTAAATAGAATATTTTTCTTTACCAAAAAAAACCTTCAATAAAATCAAAATAGTGGTTTTTGCATGGAAGCAAATTGCTGCCTAAAATTAATTCCTTCGTCCGGCCCTGTCCACTGTCATTAGCTTAACCAATGCGTGAATGGCTTAAGTTAAGAATTGAATGCTTTTACAACTGAGCCTGCCTACATGGTTAGTATTGATACTTGAATGACAATGACAAGTGCCGATGCTATACTACAGAGCTAAATCAAATCCAAGGTGTACATTTTGATCTCCTGCCTCAATCTGCATGGCTTTTCTCCCACTGTGTTAGTGTAGCAACAACGCTTCTCCCAATCCCCAAGTTCTTTGACTGCTCGTTCAATGTCAAGGCCCAAGTTCCTACAAATAAAAAAACATTCGGTGTCGTTAGTCATTAATTGAAAAATCCCCTGTAGAGAAGCAGTTTCAGTTTCAGTAGTGACGCTCATCTCAGCCTTCTCCGTAGCAACGCTCTTTTTTTTAGCATTTTCTCCACTGGAACTGGAAACTGTCATCACAATTCTACATAGTTGAATTTTTGATTCGCAAACACAATTACAAACACTGCAGATTTTATTGTAGAGTAAAAGCCATTTTTTGTGCGTATACTGCGAGCTATCCTAAATTAGAATATCCGTAATACCGCGGATTTGTGAAAACATTACTTTAAATATCAGTGAGTCTCATTATGGCGGACGTGAATGGTGATGGTGGTGTGAGTAGTCGTAAGATTTTATTCTGTGGAGCCCACATTTGGACTAAAGCTGTCGCTGGAATTAATTTTGTAAGTTGCCAAAATGTTAAAAATAAAATGCGTTAATAATTTGTTTGTTTTTAAAATTTCATATATGTACATATAGTTGAATCACAAAGAATGCTGAAATCTTGGTTAATTTTAATGCATGCTAATCTAGAGGTAGAAATAATAATTTTATAATGAAGAAAGAGTTTAATTTTTCTTAAATTTAAAAATATTTGTTTACATTTGTGTTTATTGTGTTTCGTAACTTATTGCAGGTAGGATCCATTGTTCTAATGTTGAAGGCCATGAAAAATATTGGGAAAGGCATTGGGAACACTGAAGTTATTTCTGGTCTAGATGTCGCTGATGATGGTAAATTATTACACTTTGACAAATATTTAAAACTATTTTGGCGGGAATCAATTTTACCAAAGTTTTTTGAATTGTATCATATCGTCTGTGAAGAATCAAAATGACCCAAATCCAATTTAAGTTAGAATCAAAATGAGCTATGTCATAAAAACGAGATGAGAAACATGCGTAAAATTTTAACCAAGAGTTTTTTAAAAGCGTAAAATGTTCTATTTACATGTTTTTGAAAAATGCAAAACGTTCTATTTTCAAATTTTTGAAAAGTGTAATATTTTCTATTTAAATGCTTTCAAGACATGTTTGAATATTTTTGTAGATAGTGGATATTGTTTTTAGCTACACATTGATATGGGTCCATTTTAGTTCTTCATAGACGATATTATTTTAGTAATATCAATTTGGGAGGGGCAGTGGGAGTTGCGGTTGAGTGTAAAACCGGTCAGCGAGCAAAGCAAACCGGACCGGTTCGGTCTGATCCGGTCCGGTCCAGCAATATTTCAAAATATTTTCCTTGTGGCCGGTTTTACTTCACAACGAGTTTGACCCGTTTTACGATCTCCTCACGCTGCAATTTTAAAATGTTGACACTATAATAAATATACAAGCACGTTAGGGATCGTCCATAAATGATGTAATAGAAATATCCCCATTTCAAAGCACCCCTCTGTCATCAACGCAAATATTGCGTAAATGGCTATAGCTTTAACATGAGATGTTGGTCATCAATAGCAACGTAGATCCAATGACCTAATACCAATGACGTCATTTGTGGATGATCCCTTATATATTTTGATTCTTTTTTCAGCTGAGCATTTTTCAACGGCGGATCCATATGGGAACTTGTTGGGAGCAATTATTTCTTTAGCGCTGAGCATCCTTTTGATAATAGGAGTGATGAAAGTGCGCCCAAGTTTGTTATTTGTAGTGAATCGTCGATTTCGAATTAAAACATGGGATATGAAATTGTATTAAAAAGTTAGAAAATAAACTAATTGAAATATTTTGATTTTAGGAAAAGCCGACATACGTCATGATTTGGCTCGTGGCGGAAGCGACTGGAATTGGAATATTTATTTTATTTATTCTCACAGTGACCCTCTTATCTCCATCCTCTGCATTTGTGCTAATTACAATTCTCGCAATTCCATTTGGAGCTCAGATATTTTTTATGTGGGTCGTCAACGTGTATAGGAAAGAAATTAGTGATAAGCAAAAGGAATATTTTGGAAATGGAATTGGTGATGGGGAGGGGGGTGCGGCTGGGCAAGAGTACGAGTATGGCTCCGTGTACACTTACTAATTTGGATTAATTTAATTCAATTTCTGATGATTCTTCAAGGATAGTACCAAAACATTGTATGGGCTTACACCCTGAATCATATTAAACGAAATAAATTATTACTACTGCTAACTACTAATGTGAATTAAATTTAAAATTATTATACTATGAATTTTATTGTAATGTTAATTATCCATACAATTTCCTCGGGATTCTACGTAGTGTAATTTTCTTAATACTTCTTTGTAATTATTGGAAGTTGAAAAAATATTTATTTTAAATTTTGCGAGGGAAGAATCAAAAGGGCCTATAGATATCCATTTTTAACTAAAATTAATCTTCACTATCTACAAAAACTTTAAAATACCGTAAAACATGATTCTACAAGCATGTAATAATTGATTAGGGCATTTTGCACTTTTAAAAAACATGTAAATGGAACATTTTGTACTTTTCAAAACATGTGAATAGAACATTTTGCACTATTTGCACTTTTAAAAAAATGCGAATAGAACATTTTGCACTTTTCAACGCATGTGAATAGGACATTTTGCACGTTTCAAAACATGTAAATAGAAAATTTTGCACTTTTTAAAAAATGCGAATAGAACATTTTGTACTTTTTAAAAACATGTAAATAGAATGTTTTGCAATTTTCCAAATCCCATAATTAACATTTGAAAGGTAAATCTTATTCACTGTTTCTTTTAACAGCTGATTTTAACTGGAGCTTTTAAATTAAAGTAAACTGGTAGGCGGTTTTCATTCCTCACTTTTATGATTTGACTTTAAACTCATTGAATATATTCTGGATTAAACAGGAATGAAATCATCCCATCTTTTTTTAAAATTTTACTCAATCCAATGCAACAATGCGGTTTATAAATTTCAAAAAACAATTATTCTGATTATGTGCTCCAAATCGATCCTCCTGTCAAAACGTCACAAAAGGTCAAGTAAGACAACCTAATAAAAACGTTAAATTTAACTTTTCTTGGGAATTAATCGGAATCATAAAAAAAATACTACTTATTTCCACTTAAATATTATTAAAGAAGATAATTTACCCACCGTTTGAAGTATTTATCGGGAGACACTATAGCAATTGTAATATTCGTATATTGAACATAATATGATTAAAATACCAAATGGAATAAGATAAAATTTATTCATTTTTTCATGACGAACCCAAAATACATTACTCAAGAATTTTTGATTATTCTCAGGAATTTGAGTTGGCAGAATTCGCAATGTAGTTTATGTAGTTACCTAAGCTCGATCTCGATATATCTCTACACGGTTACGATAATAAATGCTATATCTACATTAATGTAATTAATTCCAATTAGGTCATGTCCATGACCCTGCCATCCAAAAAGTACACAGATTAGACATTACACATAGAGCTTTTTAGGAAGGCGACTGCGAGGCTGCTAAACATTGTATGAAGTTAACACATTCTAATAAAACACTGTGTATTGTGTAATATATCCATGCCGATAAATATAGGAAATAAGTGCTGATTTCTTGGGAATTAATCCAACTGTTTTAAACATGAAACGTGCAGAATCTCTCTTTTTTTTTACTTCAAGTGAACGAACCTTATTGTTGTATTTTTTATAATTATGTACGTTACTGTAACTGTAGTTAGTAGCTACTTACAAGAAGTAGTCGAGAATTTCCTTCAAAATTCAACCCTTTTGGATCAATATTTCGATTTTTCTTAATTATTATTCTTTATAAAAGAAAGCATCCTCCCACTTAATTTCTTATTCTGACCCTGATCCTGATCACTCCTGCATCAGTAATCTGCTGTTGTAAAATCTCGCGCCTTCCTTTTTTTTAGTGCATATACATACAAAGGAATAGTTTTACTTTTAGTGACTGCCAGAACAGAAATAGGAGAAATCGAGAAATGCTGTCTAAAATTGGGGTGGTTTTTGTACTAGCAGTCACTTCCTCCATTGCCATCCGAACTCACCGCCAAACAAATCTTCAAAACTCTCAGAATGGGCAAGAAGGTGGTGAGTGTATGATTTTATTTTGAGTTTTTTTTGCCGCCGTAGTTTCTTAAGGTGAATTTAAATTAGGCTCTCTCTTACAAGGGAACCTCCCCACGACGCCAAGTGGTACACACAGAGATTTCAAAAACACCCATTTAAAAAATCACTTTTTAAGTTACTTTTAAATAGTACAAACCCAAAGCCATTCAACTAAATTTTGCGTTTTTTGGTTACAGTGGCCCGCCCGCCAAAGTTTAAAAAAAGAATTCAAATTTTAATATTTTTCCGCCCTGTAACTTCTACAGTTCTCATCCGATTTTGATGAAATTGGTTTTTTTTAATCCTTAAGTTGTTTTCTAAAAAATAATTTGAGGATTTTTAAACATTCAAAAATTTTAATTTTTTTCCTCTAGAAATTGGTTTTTACAAATTAGGCCTAAAAAATAAAGGTTTCTTGAATTTTTAAAACTTTGGCAAGCAACTGTGACCAAACAACGCAAAATGCAATCAAGTTACTATGGATCTGTGCTATTGAAACGTAGGCTGTTTTATTGCAATAGTTCTCTTGAAAATCTGAGTGTGTCATGTCGCGTGGTTCCCTTGTTAGTGTGCCGCTGCTAAAATTGAAATCCGATGTTTTCCTGTTTTTGTGACGTCCTTAATCGCAGAGCCTCCTACATTTCAAGAGCTTTAATTGAGCTTTAATTTTACAGACAAAGATAATAACTAATTATGTCATATGTATATTGTTTCTTGCCTTCATCAGTTCAAGACGTATATAATGGGCTCCCTAAAGAACTGTTAGACTCATAAGGGGGATGGGAATACCCCCCTCACAATCAAAATCTGTATCTCGTTTACAGTGATGAACAACTTGCCGTGTATTTTGATTCGCAAATGAGCCGATCCATTACATGGCCATTTGAGCCGCTGTCCAAAGCCTGGAAGTACATCAAAGAGACTTATGGCCCATTTGGACCCGACCCTCACCTCTACCTGGCTCTCCACGCTAATTAATATGTCGGCTGCAAGGAAGGAGCATTTATAACAGAGTCTTTTCGACCTCGAAATATCATTGATTGTGGTGGGAGCAACTCGACACTTGCATGGGAAAACCAGTCCGCTCATTATTTCGAAGAACTGCTCCAGTCTCTGGCATCGGTCATCAGACTGGGGGTGAAAGGAAAGTACCAATATGAGGATCTTGAGATAGTCAGAGGTTATTTAGATAATCTCGTAGTGTATGACATCTACCGTCATTTACGGGGGGACAATGACGCTGACTTGGTTCGATGGAAAGCAAGGACCCTTAAGGAGTTAGAGATGGACACGTTCTACTTCAGGGACTGGTTCCTTCCACTCTACGACCGATTTGGAGGAGTTTCAATCCTGAACAATTATTATACGCTAGCCAAAATTCATTGGGAAAGAGAATTTATGAGCTGGGGTGAATTTGTTCATTGTTGGTCTGAGGCTGTGGGGGAAGATGTGATGTCATTGGCAATGGCAGCATTTCCTTGGAGTACCGGGCCAGATACGGATTTTGTAGAAGAACTGACTCAAGCAAGGAAAGCCATCCCATTCAAATATTTAGGTGACCATCGTTTAGGTTTAGTGTATAGCAAAAATATCGTCTGTGAAGAACCAAAACGACCTATTTCCAATTTAAGCTAGAATCAAAATGAGCTACATATGTCATAAAAACAAAATGAGAAACATGCGTAAAATGATAATTAAGAGTTTTTGGAAAGTGTAAAATGTTCCATTCGCATGCTTTTAAAAAGCTTAAAATGTTCTAATTACATGTTTTTTAAAAAGTTTAAAATGTTTCATTTGCACGTTTTTAAAAAGCGTAAAATGTTCTAATTACATGTTTTTTAAAAAGTTTAAAATGTTCCATTTGCACGTTTTTAAAAAGCGTAAAATGTTCTATTACATGTTTTTGAAAAGTGTAAAATGATTTATTTAAATGCTTTCAAGACATGTTTTAATATGCTACAAATGGATATAGGTCATTTTGGTTCTTCACCGACGATATTTAAAAAACAATGTCCAGTCCTAATAATTACAGCCGTATTTTAAATGTACCATAATATAGTGAGCGTCCCAACCAAGAATCTCCCAGCCAATGGGAATCCACCTGGAAAGTGGGAGAGGGAATGGAATGGCAGGAATATCAATCTGTCTATTGTTTACATGGATGAGCACGTGGCAATATATTCCCCAAGATTTGAAATTTACCCGCTCGAGTCGAGTCCTTAAGGTCAATTTCTGAAATGTGGAAGCAGAAAAAAGAACAATACTACGGTCCAGCTCAAGGCAAGTAGAATAATAAGGTACAGTCAATCGACTTGGGGGTCGGTTTCGACGGCGCCCCTCGTTTTTGACGTCATCTGGCAGCCTAAAATTTCTGCCGTAATATAAATCCACACAGAACATATCAACTTCAACAGGTCAAAGGTCGGGCAAATATGGGCCAATATTATTGAACTAGGTGTCAAATGAAAGAGCACAAAACATAGTTCACTAGTGTGAAAATAGCATTGGGATTAGTTTCGAAAATTTTGAGGTAGACAGATTTTAAAATTTGAGAAAAAGCTAATGCTGAGCTTATGGAGTATACAAACTTCGCGCCAACTTTTTCTTCCACCTCACCACCAAAAACTCCCTCTCAAACTTTACCATTGCGATTGACTGTACCTTATTATTCTACTTGCCTTGGGTCCAGCTGTTGTCCGTCCAGCAGATCAACAACTCCTGTATATTGCCCTGCAAGACGGAACATCTGATGACTCTTGCACTAGCTCAATTAATAGTGATTCAAACGCTGACAGTGTTTCTGCAGAGTTTCGCCCGATTATTGACTGTTTAACTACAATTACTACTGTCGACCGTGGCAGTCACTTTGGGCCATTGTTGGAAGAACAGATCGCCGCCCGAATAGCCAGCTTGCCACTGAAAGGTAGAAAATCAACCGGAGTCGGAGTCGGAGCCGGAACCGGAAACGGGCCTGAACGTAAGCAATGTTATTCATTATGACATACTCGAAAGTAATTAAGTTTGACTTTTAAAGTTTGAATAAAATGTCATACCATAAGATTTTTTTTAAATATGTACCAATATTATATTTTCAGCTGGAAGCGCGATAGAAGAAACACCTCCACCCGCACCAACTTCCTGCACGATAATCATCATCCCGACAAAAATCGAGTGGTTTTCCAGTGTCTTGTCAGAATTATGGAAGTTTTTCGTCGGATCATAATGTTCAAAAATGTACAATTTAAAACAAAATGATTATAGCTGTCATTACTTATAAGTTACATGTCGTGAGTGAAGAACCAAAATTACCCATGACCAGGCCCGGCGCGACATGTACCCCGGCCATGGTCTAGCTCTTGGTTACGGCCCTCACTGTTTAAAATTGTATACGTTTTTGCACCACTATTTTGTTAGTTAAGCCTGAGCCCGGCCCCTAATGGAGCCCGGCCCTGGTTCAGTGGACCATCTGAACCACCCGTCACGCCGGCCCTGCCCATGACCCATATCCATATCCATTAGCAGCTAGAATCAAACTGAGCAATGTCAAAAAACACGAAATGATACTTATGGATGCGTAGGATATTAAGTATGAGTTTTTGGAAGGTGCAAAATGTTCCATTTATATCATATGTTTTTTAAAGTGCTCAACATTCAACTTACATGTTTTTGAGAAGTTTAAAATATTTTATTTGCCATGTTTTTGAAAAGTGCAAATTGTTCTAATTACATGTTTTTGAAAAGTGCAAATTGTTCTAATTTCATGGTTATGAAAAGTGCAAATTGTTCTAATTGTATTTTCTCAAATAACTCCCCCCGGGTGTTATTTATATATCTCGAGAGTTTTAAAATGACACATCTCAGATTCGTACCAAACCTTCATGGTTTAATCCTAGTAGCTTGCAGTAAGGTTTTAGGTTAAAATTTTGAATTTCGGCTACCCGTTTTTTTAAAACCCGGATTTTAGTGTTATAGAAAATAATTATTTAGAGAACATCTATAAACAAAATCAAAAAACGGCTTTGATCAAAAATTAAGGTTGTCTAAAAGGAACATATGAGATTTTTTTCAGAGTAACTTCATTAAAATAAGCGGGTACTCCGAGTTTTTTGCACTGAAATCCGAATTTTTTCAATTGGATTTTCTGACATGTGGCCGTCAAAATGGCTAGATCAGACAAGTTGTAATAATTGATTCACAATTGTTTGAAGATCATTATGTGAGTAGTCAGTATTAGCCGTTTTGACGGCCACATTCCGAAAAATAGGTTAAACTGAATCGGGTATAACTGAAAACATAGTATGTATATGCCATATACAAGCATACAACTATACAAGCGCGGGAAACTGCCCATTTAAACGCAGACGATCTTCTTACACCTTCAAAAATAGTCCCTACTTAAATTTACTTTTATCTCTTCATATTTGCTTGAATTTCCCAAACTAAAAAATGAAAATACTACTACTCAACGCTCTATGAGTTTATTAATACTAGAATGTTGAAAAAGTCTTCAGGCTGTAGACTCTCGGAATATAAGAATAACACCCCCCCCCCCCGGGAGTTAGCTCAAACTTCGCCTCAAACCCCTGGAGTTATTAGAAACCGGAGTATCTTTGAACAAAACCCTCCCCATTTGATTCAATGCTAAAGACCCCGGGAGTTACTAGGGACCCGGGAGTTGATAGGGACCCGGGAGTTATTTGAGAAAATACGGTATGTTTTTGAAAAGTGTAAATTGTTCTAACTTCATGGTTATGAAAAGTGCAAAATATTCTATTTAAATGTTTTGAAGAGTGCAAAATGTTCTACCTACATGCTTTCAAGATCACGCTTTTAACAACATAATAATATTTTATGAGTTTTATAGATAGTACATTTTGTAATATGCTAAAATTGGATTCAGGATATAGGTCATTTTGGTTCTTCACAGACGATATATTTTATGTAACTGCATAGTTTTGAAAATTTAATATTGTTTCTTTATACTTGGGAAAATAGCAAACAAAAAACTTTTGACTCGAATTTTTTATGTTTTAATTTCGTCTAAAAATATGTTAACTTTTACGTGTAATTTACATAGTTCAAACACTTCTATAACTGCGTTGCATAAAAATAAAACAAAAAATCTGCAGAGATCGTCGATCTTCGTCCCTCGTATTATAAACATAGATTCTGTCGCTGTGGTTTGTTTAATTTTACAACTACTAATTTCAGCCACTTTTATATTGAAGTATGTACTACGCACCATTACGTTGTTTCTGATTTGGATCGAGCGGATAAGCTTATATTGCTCTAATCTTACTAATTTCCGGTTGACACAGCTAACAGCTGTTGACTTAAAGTAATCTAAAGTAAAAGCAAAGATATATTATTGTCCGATCTACCTATGTGGAGATTTTGCACTTTACGAAAAAAAACTCGTCTGCACCACTACTAAAATTCATAAGCTGGATTTCTTACTTCTGCCAATGTAACTCTAACTAAAAATCAGGTATAAATAATATAGTAACACTTTCATTATGGCAGACGTGGGACGTAAAATTTGTCATTGCTGCAAAGCCAAGACTTGGATCCAAGTTATCGCCGGTATTAAATTTGTGAGCTTTCATTTTAAATTTAACAAACTGTTTAATACAAGAATATCTTATATCGATTTTATTTCTGAGTAGTTTTAAAACGATGCGTTACGGCAGTGACATATAGTGAATTTAATTAAATTTACAGATAATATCCTTATACTTATTTTATTCCTCGTCAAAAACTCAAGGAAATATTGCTGAAGATGCGAGCGAAGGTAATTTTTAAAATTTGTATAATTAAACTACGTATGAATAGTTGTTCGCCAAAACTGGATAAGCCCCATAAACTAATGTCTGAATTTTTCCAAAAAATAGATGACCATTTTATCGGTTTTATTACTTCAAAAATGGACACGTTAACAAGTACAAAATTAGTGGGGGCTCTAATTTCCTTCATTTCGAGCCTTCTTTTGATTGTTGGGGTGCAAAGAGTGAGTACTCATATAATTAGTCATTTTTTCGTGTTATTAGCGTAGATGCAAAATAATAATAAAATATTAACATTTCCTTAAATGACAAGGTGGCTGAATTTTTATTTTTCAGGAAAGCGTAGTATGTCTCCTGATTTGGCTCATCCCACAAGTACTGGAGACAGGGTTGCTGATGGTAGTTTTGATAGAATTTCTCGATATATTTTTCTTTATAACAACAACGGCAGCTGTTTTCGCCCACGTTCTTCTCTGCGCACTCACCTTTGGAGTGGAGATTTTCAGCATGTTGGTCGTTATTATTTATAAAATTGAAATTGAAATTTTAGGGGGCGAGATGAGTCAACGTCCACGACGTGGACTATTAGAGTCGAGCTTGACGGATACGTCATTTTGTTAGATGTCAAGAGGTCAGAGTTGCTTTGTCTTTTGATTTTATTATCAATCGACTTTATTAGCGCGTAAATTTAAATTCAAATTTCTATTCGATTTTGGATTAAAAATTTCCGGTCTCCGTCTGCCGTCTGTATTTATGTATTGTCACATAGACTTTTTAATAGCTTACTTTAAAAACCGTATTGACCAATTCAACAGCCACGAATCAAGTTATTTTAGTTTCACTGTCTAAACTTAAGGTTTGTTTTGAATATACACTTCCCGGCAGTGAAAAAACATTTGTTGCATCAATTCTCTTTAGTTGCAGTGAATCCGTTATGACGTTCAGCAGTGACGGCCAGGGTTAGTAATGACTTCCGAAAAATATTACTGAATCAATCAGTGAAATTTATTATGAAATTCATGTTAATCACTCATAATGGCAAAAGGTTGAGCTACAATAATATTTACATGATAAAGTACCAATGAGCCTATTGCAAAACTACCGCCGCTCACGGAGCAAGACTGAACTAACCAATGAAAAATCATACGTATTCTTAAATGGCTTTATTTCCAATATGAGGTTTATAGGCGCAAATTAACGATAAATGCACAATTAACACTTTAAGATCATTAAATTGGCAGTGCCGTGCCTGTGGTGACCGTAAAATTGATTCTCAGGTCGACGTATGTATTTCAACGAAAACCCCGTACCATTTTTATCTATGTCTTTTTCGACATAGATAAAAATGGTACGGGGTTTTCGTTGAAATACATACGTCGACCTGAGAATCAATTTTACGGTCACCACAGGCATGGTACTACCAATTTAATGATCTTAAAGTGTTAATTGTGCATTTATCTTTGATTTTAGACTATAAACCTCATATTGGAAATTAAGCCATTTAAGAATACGTATGATTTAACATGGGCTTTTTGAAAAATAGTTCACCCTTGCTCAGTGAGCGGCGGTAGTTTTGCAATAGGCTCATTAAACCCGATGATACAGAGTGAGAACTAAATAATTCAGCTTGTTAGCATCTGACGTTATATTAGATATAAAAAACTTTTTGTTCGGCAACTCTACTCTCAAAACTGATTTATAATTTGTTTTTTGTAATAAAATTTTTGCTTTTCACTGATTAAAGAAAAATTCACACATTGAAAATAATCTGTTTATAAATAATTTACTGCAGAAATGCATGAAGGATTTTTTCACTGATTGCTAAATATGTTTCATTGTACAATGGTGTAAAAGCGTTGCTGCAGGCATGATATGTTTTCACTGCTAAAATAGATTACCAATTTTTCCTATGATGAAAAAAGATACTGAGGTTTGCTTATCAAGCAAATATTGTCGACTACATTCAACTTCATGCAACTTTTCGGTTTTACCTTAACTTCAGATAGCATTGTTTCTAATTTAAGTCGAGCCAATAAAGCTTATTGCACTAATCCAATCAGCTTCCTGTTGACACAGCTAACAGCTGTTGACTTAAAGTAATATAAAGTAAAAGCGAGACGAATCGATATACGCATGGATTTTGCGGGTTACCGAAAATTAACAAATTTTAACCCACAGCTTTATTACACTACCTTAGTGGTGCACATGTTGTCAACGAGTGTGTAGACTGTAGATAGAACTAGTTTCAATAAAAACCAAAAATCTTGTCATATTTTTACGTCGTTTTAATTAACTTGTGCAGCGATGCCTACAACATGTACAAGGATCGTCATCGTGATAGAAATTTCCAAAGGATTTGACGGGGGCATTAAGGGTTGGACTGCACACCCAGCGATAAATTCTTAGGCTTTGCCTGGACATATAGGCACATATTTAATTTTTTTACAGTAACTAAAAGGTAATATCTAACCATTGTCTAAGAGAAAACTGGAAAAAAGTTTTTCAATAGGGAGGTTGTGCAAACGCAAAACTGGCACTTTAACTTTAGCAATTGCAAAAGAATGTGCGCAGAAGATCGACGCCATGTTTTTACTATTTTCTGTTTTGAGAAACCTATCCGCCACTTTCGCATTATCCCTGCCCATACTGCACATGTACTTTAGCGATACGCTCCAGCTCGTGCTTGATTTGTAATGTTTTTACATATGCATGTAGCACTAAACAGAAAATAGAAAAAACATGGCGTCGCGATTCTTTTGCAATTGCTAAAGTTAAAGTGCCAGTTTTACGTTTGCACAACCTCCCTAATGTGAAACTAAAGATTTTTGAAATATGAAACTTTTAACATTGTTTTATATGTAGACATCCCGACATCTCATCTTCGACGCCCAAATAAAATACCTTCCATATTGAAATCTGACAAAAACTCTTCGACACTGGATAGGCAATTGTTCAAGCTGTGTATAGTAAAATTTATTTTGAATGCACCTGCTACCAAATTTTCTAATAATTTACACAAAATTTTAAGTCCTATATTCTCCATGAGGCAGTGCTAAAAACTACGTGAGGAGTACTGCAGTGGACAATTCTACTACATAGCCAGACACAATTGAAACTTTGTACTCGGCGTTAAAATCATTCCTTTCAACAATGCTATGAAATTCAAAACATGAATGTTAAATGTGAAATATGAATGTTACCAACAATGTTTCAGTAATAACATTAGGTAAAATGATAAAGCTTTTACGGGTGAACTCACAGAGTTTTTTTTAGTATAAGCTTGTTTACGAATTTTGATTCAATTACAGTGTTATATATTCCAAAAAACAAAATAATTTCGACGCCGCTCACTATTTTCTTGGGTCTAGGGAATTTTATTCAAGGAGAAATGGCTATGTATCATCTTTTATAAGTTACGGCAGAAAGGTACAGTCCCACCCTTAAGCAAAGTTGATTTAATTTGTATTGAAAAATCATTACAATGGGAATTCCAGTTTGGAGTTTTATGCAGACACTGTAGCAACTCTATGTATGTACATAAGCATTGCTTAACACAAAATGCACTATCTACAAAAAACAATTATTATGATCTTAAAATACTAGTTAGAGAAACGCAAATACAACATTTTGCACATTTCAAAAACATTTAAATAGAATATTTGGCACTGTTAAATAACCTTGTAAATAGTTTAAGCGCACTTTTAAAAAACTCGAAATTACCATTTTACGTACCTACATATCTATCTCGTACAATGTTTTTTTTTTAAATAAAATTTTTGCTTAAATTGGATATAAGCCATTTTGATTCTTCACAGAGGATAGGCTTTATATGAATTGAGCATTCATTAACAGTACTTAAATAGCATGATTTGTAGCTTCCGTGGGCTGCTGTTAGGTATCAAAAATATATAAGAAACCCATATATTTTGAATGAAGCTTGATATCGAAATATTGATTTGTTTAAAATTCAAATTATTCATTTACATTACTCAAATCCTATTCACAAAATATACTACTGCTTCTATGTTATGTACTGCAAGTTCGCTTTAAATTAAAGCTTGCAATCTACTATCTATTCACATATACCCATACCTACTACCTATACTCTATCTGATACATACTCCGCCGCTCCGCCACAAAACAATACGGGTGTAGCTTTATATAATTAGGCACATACAACCCTCCTACTACATTGTAATAAACTTTATAAACTCTGATGGCCATGTCATGCCCAATACTTAAAAGTTGCATACAAAATCAAACTAATTCCCTGTAGTCTATCAAATACTTATTAATTTTAAATTTTTATTCATGAACTTGATTGTACATATTGCTGGACCATTATGTGAATTGCCAATTCTTTTTAAATTGTTTCTATAACTTCGTGGTAGCTTTGAAAATGTTACGATCCGTTCTTCAGCGGAGTAAATATGGGAATTATATGTTGCAGAAATTTCAATGGGAATTAACTCGAGTCTCCCTTCAAAACGTATAAATCTTTCGCCTTTTACTAAAGATTTCCGTGGAGGGGGACATGCTAAGAGTAAATAGCATTTTTTGGAATGATCCACCTTCGGGTGGGTCGCACAGTTAAACTAAAATTATTTATCAATTGAATCAACATTTCATATCTCGTCAGGTTTGATTCTTAAGCCAGTGTGTTTTCATAAATTAATTAAATGGACCAACAACATAATTATTAGAGTTCTTATACATTTTCGCAATTTTAGAAAGTCAAAATATTATGGTTGCATTATATTTAGACTTCATACTGGCACTATAAACTTTAAAAACAAAATAATGACCACAATTTTGTGTTTCGTGGGTTTCGGTTTATTGCGGTTGGCTTTTAATATAAGCAGCAGCTAGCAGCTTGCTTCCAAAAATTAGCATTCATACAAGCTCAGATAGTGTTGAGTTTTGAAATTAACTTTACACAGTTTACTTAGTTTTAAAAATTAATAATTAGGTTAACTGCACAGATTAAATGTAATACTTTAACTTTACTTGCAATATTGCAATACGCATGAAGTTTCGACTTAAATCTAGAAAATAATTTGTACTCACATTATTAATTAAATGTGAGCGATTTTTAGCAAAACCTTTCAAAATATAAAAAATTTACATTCTAAAATGCTTTAATAAAATAAAACTGTTCGACCTTCTGGCTAGTCCATGAGTCCATGACCCTTTGTAATAGTAAATTCATAAGAGATAGAATACTATTATCTGAAATGTTGGCGAGGCTGTAAGTAATAGCTATGTCTGTGAATCTATTTTGTAAAAATCTGAAATAAAATCAATTTAGTGATAGAGTACCTAAGTACTACTATTATATTTATTAATAAATAATTAACTACAATAATAATAAAACAAATTAGACTACCTATGCCTATGCCCTGTCATGTCCCTTTAACGGCCTTAACCATTGCCAATGGAAATTTCTATGGTTCAAAGCGGATATTTTAAATTGCATTCATACGTAATTTTTATTGCCTTCGCGGCCTTCGCCTTTGCCTGTTTGCCTTATTACCATTTTCTTAGCCTTATGTATGTTTGCCTTGTGCCTTCTGTTGTCTGTATGGAGTTTGTTTGGTATTTCGTTGTGTCGTCGTCGGTTGGTTTTTGTTCTGCCTTAGTTTCAGTACTTACGAGGCTTTCGAAAATTCGAAAAATTTGCATTCGAGTGACTGAATTCAAGATAAAGACATACTTAACTTATTAGGTGCTAGTTAGAATGTTGAAAGTGTTTAAAGTGGAGATCGTCATCCGTATTAATCTCTATAATCAAATCAGTTTTATCTTATCTCCAGCTAATAGCTGTTAATGCTTATTATTGTCCAAACTGATGACGGATAAGAATGTCTTAATTCTCTTTTAATCCTAATCCTATCAACAATACATCAGTTTATTTACAGCAATCAAATACTGGTTGGTCTGGCTGCTTTCACGTATTCGTTCCCCTGGCAGTTGTTCAAATGTCATTAGAAAGAGGAAGGAAAGGGTCTTCTCCAGGTAAAGCTATGAACTATACTATAATCATTGATCATATTTTCACACACACACACGGCACACTTGACGCATGCAAGAGTTTGCTTATATAGTTTTGTTTTGTAATAAAATTTAATGCGAAACTATAACTATCCAAGTCCAATGTCAAAGGTCAGCTTCTTTACTAGTCAGTAAGTGGATTTACGTCTGTCTGTTGGCTTACGAGTGCTGTTGTCATTATAATATACGATCAATTAAATGTAATAAATAATTCATGAAATAAATAATGGATTTCACAGGTTCCCAGTCCCACTCTTCTGTTTCTTGTGTGGTAGTGCCTGAGAAAGCTGGTGGTATCATTTTGGCTGAGAACGCTGCTCACTTCCTAGGTGGTTCTTTCCAGATTAATAATGTGCAACATATGAATCGCGCTGTTCTTTACCAGGTCGTTCATTGTTGTTATTTACTAAAATTCTATTGAGTCTTGGTTGTTTGATGCTCCCGCCGCCTCCCGCGTTGTCCTAGTTGACTGCTGATTTTTTATGTTTCTGTGATACTTGTATACCATTTCTAAATTGATCCCTGCGTCATTATAAATAATTTTAACTGCGCTTAAGTGAATTTCTTAAATTTTATACGCGTTCTTTTTTTCGTTTTGATTTGAGCAGGTAAAAACAAATGCACCAAGCAAATTCAAAGTGCGTCCACTAATTGGTTATATCCAGCCTTCCTGCCATGCAACGGTGTCTGTTCAGTCTATTATGAATACGACTGATCCACGTTTGGTGATCTCAGGAAATGACAAGTTTTTAGTTCAGGCAATGCCGGTTTCGGAGGAAGGTTTGAAGCGTATTCTATTGCTAAATGACCAGAAGGAAAATAGAATTTATTTGGATAGCTCGTCCTCTGATCGTGAAATACAAAAACAACTTAAATCCGAAAAAAATGCTTTGCTTACCAAACTTTGGATGGTTAGTCATTAAAATTTAAAAATTTATAACCAGTTTCACGAGAACTGACAAGTTCAAGCTGATCGATATTATTTTAATAAGACTGTCTAAGTATGTGTAGCTTGGAAAAATTAAACTTTGCTAGTTATTATTGTCCAATTTTTCTGAAATAGGAAAATGATTCAGTCGACGGTACACGTTTGATTACGGAAAAACACGTAATTAGTATTTCGATGAAAGAGAGCCTCAACGGTCACACTGCAATTATAACAGAAAGTACTACCAGCAGCGTTGCTCCGGCTCCGATGGATGCTGATTCAACATCAAAAATTAGAAAGCCACTTTTGCCTTTAAATAGTGAGACTTGCGAGACCGAAGTTCAAACCTTGATTTCCAGAAACAAAGCTTTGAATGCCAATATTGAGTGGAAGAATAAGTTGATCGATGATTTAAAGTCTCAACTGAAGCTACGTAGAAGAATAGGGCAGCTAAGTCTACCTGTGGCTGATGGTTCAAGCTCTGCTGGAGCAGTAACCTCAACCTCTACTTGTACATCTTTGGTCAAGTCTTCAGCCGTCAGTGATGGTGCTGGTACCGGTAAAGGTACCTTCAACGGTGACGGTGACGGTGATATTAACCAGAACAATAATAGCGGAAATTCGAATCTAAAATTGGTTCCAACTCAAGCTACCTCTGTACCTGAATATGGCGATGATATTAAAGTCTTTCCTATAAACCCAAGTAGACATGAAGTTAAAGAATCGAATTTAAAACCGGAGTCAATGGTGAAAGTTACAGTAGATGAGCTGTTCGCAGGAAAACTTGGGGGACAAGTTGGTACTAGTGGAGTCGCCAACATTAAAACAGAAGGAAATGATATGGACATTAATTCTCATAAATCTGGATTAGACTTTAAGGTGAGAGTTCAATTTAAAACGAAGAATTACTTTTCAATACCAATAATATCAACCCGTAGTTAATGTTTTTAAGGATGCTATATATATATTATGCGATTTATGTACACTGAAGTAGGTTAGGCAACTCTGATGTATAAAAAAGAATGGTAGTTATATAACCAGGGCCAGACGAAGGAATTACTTTGAGGCAGCAATTTGTTTCCATACAAAAACCACCATTTAGATTTTATTGGTGGTTTTCTTTGGTAAAGCAAAATTGTGTATTTACATGTTTTTAGAAGTTTAAAGTGTTTACTTTACTTGATTTAGAAAAGTGCAAAATATTCTATTTACATGTTTTGAGAAAAGTGGAGAATGTTTTATTTGCATGTTTTTGAAAAGTCAAAATATAATTTTCAAAATATTCCATTTAGATGGTTTTTGAAAATTCAAGAAGCGAGGGCTGCCTACACTGGCCACATCATCCGGCTCTGTATATAACGTTTGTATTTATTATGTTATAAGTTTATTAATACTTGACCTTCTTTTGAAATTACCTGAAACAGGTAAATTGCTTGAAGAGCAAAATAGAATTGCTGGGCATGGCAACCTTTCAAAAATTAAACGGCGTTTTTCCAGTAAAAATTAGTTCGACAACCGATAACAAACCAGCGGTTGTACGTCAGGTGTAAGTCTTTTTATATTCCCTGCGTAGTTGCTTCTGATTTCAAAATCTGTGACTTCCTTCTGCTATAATAAATTTATTATATTACATTTCATTAGTGCGCTTTTAAATTTCTCCAGGTGTATGTCTCTCGTAATGAGTCCCAGCTTTTGGTATGAACTTCATATCTGTTTTCCAAAAAACAGTGAGGCTGCAAAAACGAATGAAAGCTCGGATGATTTCGATAGCGTAAATCATTACGGTGAATGCTTTGTTCAGTTGAAATTTTTGGACAAAAACGGCATCGGGCTTGTTTATCATAGTGAGTTCGTACAATTTATATACATATTACAATTTTATTTCAGAGTATAGCTATATAGTACGTATGCTTTGATCTTCATTAGATTTGAACTCATTTGAATTGTATGTTATTTAACCGATTCAGTGTGTGAGAATAAAATTGCGAGTGTATGACTTCGTAGATTTGAGCTGCTCACCCCAAAGGGGAACGTGTGCCAACTCTACTGGTAGTCACTTGCACCTCAAGAACTGTAGCAGCCTCACATATTCTTCTCCACCAATTGCAACTTGGCATGTCCTAAATCAAACGGGCTGTTTTTTTGCAAAGCAATCATGTCAAAATGTCAACATAAATTATGTTAATGTGGAGGTCGAGATGCTTTTCATGAGATTTTTGAGACCGATGTCTCCTCTTGGATCTTACAACAGAAGGAAAAATGCAAATGATCCTCTACGAAGAAATTCAGCGATTCAAAAACTGAACATGTTAATTTTAATGAGTAACAACGGTCCGCTGGAACTGGTGACCAAAGAGCTTTCAAAGAAAGTCGTCATTAGGTGTGGCTTGGATTTGACTGGAAGGATTACGGTGTTGTACAGCATCATACGTGGTAACTATGAAATTTGAATATTAACATCAATTATTTTGTCCATAGTTAGGAAAAGTACCTTTACGCATAATATAATGCCAGTTAATTTTATAAATTTCGAAATTATTTACAATATAGTTACATTTTACGTAAGTACTTGCGAGCCCGCGTAGCTCAGTGCTTACTGCACTGATGTCTATGAACCTGCTGTTTAAGCAAATGCTCGCTTCAGGTCTTGGGATCGAGACCAGCGGCGGTGGCAAGTTTTCCCACTGGGTTTTCTTTGTCCACAAGGCAGTGAAGGGCTCGGCGGCTCCGAACGTCAATGTAAAATGAAGTTCGCCATAGAAGTAGGCCCGACTAATGTTGGAAAGACAAAACCTGTGTGATGGCACAGTGCAAGAAGTGAATTCGAGGTCGGGCACCCTGTAAGAACTGCGGTTAAATCGGGGCAACCTCAAATTTATTATTATTTTTATTTTTTTTACGTAAGTAGCCGTAGTCAATGTTAGATCGTCAACTACCAAAAATGTTAGAATTGCCTAGGTGTGTGAGCTACAGAAATGTAGCCATGTTGTACGTTGAGCGCAGGGCCGGATAATTTGGCCAGCGCAGACAGCCCCTCTGCTTGCTTTTTCAAAAAACAAATAAATTATAAATGGAACATTTTGCACATTTCAAAAACATGTAAATAGAATATTTTTATACCTTTCAAAAACATGTAAATAATACATTTTGCACTTTCAAAGAAACTCGTAAGTATAGCATTTTGCAATTTCTAGAATCAAGTAAATACATAATACAAAATTTTTCATTTTTTCTAAAACATGTAAATACAACATTTTAGTTTACCCAAGAAAATCTTCAATAAAATCCCCAAAATGGTGGTTTTGATATTGAAACAAATTGCCGCCTAAAAGTTCCTTCGTTCGGCCCTGGTTTAGCATAAGCATGACTGTTATCTAAAATAATTCCAGATTTCTAAGTTCAAAAAGTGTGATTTTATCTTTGTTTTAATAATAGTCTACAGTCCAGTCTTCGAGTTGATCTGTAAGGAAGCGGAACTCACAAAAAGTGGTGTACCAACCATCTCAGCTCCGTATGTTACTCAAGAATCTATGGAGATCTTCTCCAGTTACATCCAATGCGGAGATGAGGATGACCTCTGGCTTGATAATTTTCAAGTCAACTTTGAACTGTTTGTATTCGCTCAAGCATTTCTTATCCCAGAGTTGGCTCATATTTGTGCAAGGAATTTGATTGAGATGGACGACAAATGTATGACCCTTGAGCAGGCTTTATGTGTCGTACTAGCCGGGAAACAATACGGGATCAGTTCAATGACCAGGAAGGGTGTAAGATGGATGGAAGCGTAAGTTCCTTATTCAAAAATGAATTTATATTTCAATTTGAGTCACATACATCCATTTTTTATTTTGTATGTCTTCACTTAGCAATGTTGGTATATCTAATCAAAAATAAATTACCATCTCTTTTCTTTATTTAGAAAGAAAAATGAACTGGAAACTGGCTCCACGAAAACTGGCGACAAAAATGACGCAGCAAAAATTGGTGAAACGATGGAAAATGAAATTCCGAAAATGTGAAATAATGTGGAAGAAGTATTAGAAAATGTGAGATTTCAGGTGTTAACTGCAGTATGTACTATAGCGTATTTTGAAATTAGAAGTAGATGGTATGGACTGATGAATAGTACTATTTAATTAATTAGAACTTAAAATTATCGAATATCTTCAAAATTATTATTATGCTTTAGTAGCATTCGTTGTATTGTTCGTGTAAGCAAAAACTCATATTTTGCATTAGATATTCAATCGTATTGTAGACGATGTTAATCGTACCGTATTTTATATTATAAAATGTATTTAAAAAAATGTGAATGACTGCCTCTGGGTCATCCTTAGCGTTTTACATAATTTCATTTTATGTGTAAACTTCGGAACAAAAACGAGGTATAAGTTGACTACTTAATATAAATAGTATTAACAGTGCGTGCACTGAAAAACACTTACGAATAGTTTTAACTGTTGTTGTATTGATGATAATTTATCTGTATGAAAGTATGAATTTATAGTTATTTTGTTTATCTTACAACACAACTGCGTTAATCAAATATTCTGTTATGATGTTATTCAGTATACAGGCTTCAATGCTTATTAAAATCGAAAATGGATTAAGCTATTACAATTAATTACTAGCATTTTATCTGCAGTCCTTTCTTACTACGTATGTGTATACGCTCTTTTCCAATTTAATAACTGGCTGTAGTTAAGCGTTAAGCATATAATTGCAATCAGAATAATACGGATTTGCTTCTACACGAAGGATATAGAGCAATACTGGAAGCATCTAGTTTTTTTGACAATAGTTTCTTGAAGTTTTGAAGGCGTGCAAAACGACGGTTTTTGATTTCGGAAAAAAGTGCGACCCTATTATTATATCTGCACGCGTGTACTACGATTTTACCTAGATTAATTTGTTAGATTAAAAATTCATATGTATGCAAATGCGACTAGTTTGTACAGTGTAACTGTTCTGTTTATAAGTAACCTACCGTAAAGCTTGAAATAACTCCCCCCGGGAGTTAGCTCAAACTATGCCTCAAACCCCGGGAGTTATTACGGACCCGGGAGTTACAGAAAATATTTATGAAAGCTTTATGAAAATTTATGATCTTTAAGTAATTTAATTGAAACTTGGCAAAAACAACATATTTTTCCTAATAACGTTTTTATTCTTCAAATTTGTAAATAATTTGGGAGGTATTTAATCAGAATCTATATTAAAATTATACAAAACGCACATGGCTTTTACTTACTTAATTTGCTTTCTTGATTCCTCCAATCTCTTATAGTTTTAGTACAAACTTGAAATTGCTTGGCAGCTTTTTCGGTGGAATTCTTTTTAGCGTATGCTATTGCTGCTAATTTTGTTTCAGTTGGAAACGATCGAATCTTTTTACCTCCCATTTTAATTTAACTTAGATTAAGATAAATTAAAAACTACAACAAGACTGTCGACTGCCCATTACAATGATCGCACGTAGGTACTGGTCTAAACGTTGAACTAAGTTTTTAAATTCCAGCGCTTGTTTTGTTTTAACAAAATATATTTTATTTTTGTTTCTTGGCGCCGTTGTGAACAAGGAAAAATGCAATGAATTATTATACATCTATTATAAGACTATTGAATCCCAGGCCCCAGGAAGTTACCACGGAACCCCGGGAGTTAGTAGAGACCCCGGGAGTTGATAGAGACCACGGGAGTTGATAAAGACCCCGGGAGTTGACAGAGACCCCGGGAGTTGATAGAGACTCCGGGAGTTGATAGAGACCCCGGGAGTTACGTGAAACTATGTCCCACACCCGGGAGTTATTACGGACCCGGGAGTTGATACGGACCCGGGAGTTATTTCAAGCTTTACGGTACCTACCTATAAAACTTCCATCTCATAATGTTATAAACATAGGAGTAGAACTAGACGAAAAAAATGTGGTACTGTTTACACGAGATAAGTAATTTAGCCACTGAATAGGCAGTCGCAGTCCAATAAAATAGCTAGGTTTAAAATTAATTTGTAGAGTAGCCTATAAAGCACGTGTAGTACAAGACACAAAGCCATAAATAAACGGAAGCTACCCGGTCCCGGTGTGAACATTTGGAATTATATGCAGTGTTATACACAAGGTTTGAAGCAATCACATATCAGCTTCTCAAGTTGAAGCCCAGGATAAGTGACATATGAAAATAATTCTAGGAAAAAAAAATTAGTAATTTTTAGTTATTTATAGAAACATGCGAAACTTAGAAGGAAGACCAGGACACTTTACGACTACGACTTTACAACTTTACGACAGTGACAGTGACATGACAATAATGATAAGGCAAGGATAATACTTTTTTCGACGAAGTGCTTCTTTCTGCACGTTACCGTAGTTGGTCTTCGTTGATAATGGTAATGATGAACATACATTCGAAGCAAGTAGGTATTTGCTTTTACCAAATTTTATGTTCAAAACTACTCATTACACGTATTACAACAACTGACGAAATTCGCTATTTTAATATTTTGAAATTGTTAGAAATATGTAGTAGTTGCATTTTATATTTTTGTAATCAGCTAAACCATCCACTTGCCAGATTTTTACAGCATTTCTGTTAAGTTTTGTAATGACTTGTACATAGAACTTTTCCCTTCTTTATTAAGCAGATATAAGATGTTGCATCATCGCGCGAAGTTAAAGTTAATGTATACAGCAAGTATATATCCCCTCAGAATAAAAGCCGCCTACAACTACAACTCCCAGTCAAGTGTCAACTTTGTATTTTTGCAACTGCAGGCGAAAGCCAACAACATGTCAAGATGTCTTGAAAAATGAGAAATGCAATATGATATGCATTGTATTCTAAACTCTCGGTTTTTTTTCTGTCGTTCGGCGTTCTGAAGAACTGCAGTTTGGAATTAGAATTTTTTCCGTGAATTTGTCACACTAGTCAGTCAGTTGAAGTTGGAATTCGGGCTCATCATTAAAACTACATCAATTTTTGCTTATAATCAAGTCTGCAGCGAATACAATAACGATCAAGTCATACCAGATCTAAATTTCCATAGTACTTGCGACGCGACGTCATTTGTGGTCGTCCCCATAATAACTTTGGTGCCTCACAGCGCAATACGTTAATGCTTATGTACACGCGTTTTCCAACAAGAAGTGAAATAGCCTATTAATATAATGACTTGCAATTAATTATTTTCAAGATCTTTACCACATTTTCGTTAACCTTGACTGAACATAATAGTTCAGGATACAAATTGGTCTCTTACGATTAGATAATACGTCTATTTGCAGTTTATTTTTACAGTGTAGGACAGCGCAATAGTATTGCAATTTTTACTAACATTACGCAGATTATTACAGATACTAAAAATTCTTATATTCTAGACATTTCTATAGTACCTAGGTATGTAAATAGTCAGTTTTTGAATTTACAGAAAACTGAAAATTCTCGAGTGTAGATAGCACGTTTTGTTCTTGGAGCTTCAACTTCACTTCCAGGGCCGGACGAAGGAATTGGTTTTAGGCAGGAATTTGATTCCATACAAAAACCACCATTTCGATTTTATTGATGGTTTCCTTTGGTAAAGCAAAATGTTGTACATGCATGTTTTCAGAAAAGTGCAAAATGTTTTTTTTACTTGATTCAGAAAAGTGCAAAATGTCAAATGTTCTATTTACATGTTTTGAGAAAAGTGGGAAAGGTTTTATTTACATGTTTTTGAAATGTACAAAAGAAAATTATTTGCATGTTTTGAAAAGTCAAAATATTATTTTTACAAAATTTTTAAAAACTTCAAAATGTTCCATTTACATGTTTTGAGAAAATTCAAGCAGCGGGGGCTGCCTGCGCTGGCCACATTATCCGGCTCTGTGCACTTCAGTGAAAGAGGTATGGAAAATTTTTGAGACCGAGAAGCGAAAACCGAGAACCGAAACCGGTATGTAACTTGAGGCGTTGACAAATAAAGATAGCAGCACGGTAAAACTGCATGAGATCATCGTCCTCCTCCGGACTTGGGATGTCTGATGTCTGGCAAAGTCCCAATGCAAATAATTATCCTTTACCATTATAATAAAAATAAATATAAAATTCCATGCTGCTTCCCCGAATCCGAATACATGCAGCATCATCCCAGGTTTGAACAAAAAGGACCAGTTCTTGTCTACGGGGACTATGATTCCCATCTTTCCTCTCTACTTTTCCATGGCCTTTAACATTATCATATTCGTTCTACTCATACTCATTTGGCATCGGAGGATTTCCGGAAATTCCGTGTGGGGCTCGTGATGAATCAGTATTTGAAGTCATAGAAAGATTGAAAGAAGCCAGACGTGGTTGTTAGAGAGATCATAAAATCATAAACAGAAGCTATAAAGAAAAGTACCTTACATAGGTAAGTGCCTATAGCATAACATCAGTAACTATCAACTTTAACTCACTATCACTATATACAATCTATCCACAGAATAAGTTAATTTTACTTTTTCGCCTTTCGCACTTATTTTCTATATAGCTTTTTCCAGTGAAGGATTTAAAATCAGCGAGATCGAGAACCACTCCCGCATCGCCATTTACAAATTTCGTACACAGCTAACAGAGCAGCTTACCATTTGCTGTTGCTAATCAGGATCTGATTATTAGGGGAAAATTTAAATTAATTTAGATTGATTTTGTGTTGGCATTTTATTAAAGGAGGGAGGCTTGTTAAAGCATATATTGTACAAAATGTCCGTGTTCTTGGTAAGTAACAGTTTTATTTTGAAATTTTAAAATTTTGATGTATAAATTTAAAAAATGTAAAATATTTAAAATGCCATATTCCATATCCATAAGTGTGAACAAACGTGTTTTTTTTTAAATCACAGGAACCCACAGTAGGCCCACTGCCCAATTTCAATGCCCTCGAAGATGCAAAAGCACTACGGGCTGCAATGAAAGGATTTGGAACTGGTAAAAAGCACTATTAGGATTCAAAAATTATTACTGAAATTAATTGACCGCATAATTATTAGAAATTAAGTTGGTTTTACTATGCGTTAAAAAATAATATGTAGCAAGGAATTAAAAGTAAATTATATAAAGTTTATTTTTTTTTAAATTTTACAAATTTTTTTTACAAAACACAGACGAACAAGCCATCATTGACGTTTTAACGAAAAGGTCAAACTCCCAAAGACAGCAGATCACGAGCGCTTTCAAAAAGGAATTTGGGCGGGTAATTTAATTTGAATTTAATACATATATAAATTATATTCTCTTTTCTTAATCGCGCTAAAAATAGTTGACATATTCATATGTAAAATGAGGGGATATTTTGTAAATATTTTAGGACTTGATCAAGGACTTGACAAGTGAGTTGGGGGGTAAATTTGAAAAGTTGATTTTAGCCTTGATGATGGCGCCCTTGGAGTATTTAGCATTTGAACTACACAATGCAATGGCTGGCTTTGGAACAAATGAGAGCGTTTTGACGGAGGTTATTACGGTATTATCTATGTGATCATTCCTATATTGGTGTCCATCTTCCTGTAGCGCTTTTCCTCAATTCTACAATTTTTTAAGTAGCGGGCTTTTCTATATGGTTACTTCATATGCTTGCACGTAACTAATTAACGAAATTTCTCAAATATTGCACAGTCTTTAACAGTACTTTTAGAGCGTTAGAATATAAAAACCAATATCAAATTTATACCCTTAAAAACAATAGGATTAATCTCTTACTGAAAATAATTACAGGTGATAACCACCCACTCAAATCAGGAATTACAAGCTATTGCGCAGGCGTACAAAGCAAGCTATGGGAAAACTCTGGAAGAAGCAGTTCAGAGCGAAGTGGCTGGAGACTTCAACCGCCTTCTCACACTTCTTCTGTCGGTAAGGTTTCGTCAATAAATGACGTCACGTGTAGGCTAAGTGGGTCTCCTTGGGTGTATCGATGACATCCCATGTTAAAGATAGCCATGTAAGCAATGGCTAAGGGTAGTCAAAGGACCTTAGAAATGGAGATATTTCAACGACATCATTTATGGACGACCCATAAATAAATTTCTTTACTTCTATGCGGGATTGTAATTTTTATTATTTTAACTACAAATGCGCAGAACGTGAGGGAGGATAGCGGAGTTAATCTCAGCAAAGCCAAGCAACAGGCAGAGCGCCTCCACGCAGCTGGAGAAGGTCAAATGGGAACGGACGAAGAAACGTTTGTCGTTGTTCTCGCGCATGAGTCCTTCGCCCAAATCCGTGCCATTGTGGACGAGTACAGGAAAATATCTGGGAAAACACTGGAGGAGGCAGTAAAAAAAGAATTTTCTGGAGAATTACAATATGCCATTCTGGCCATATGTAATAAATTATGCCATTCACACATTTTAAAAATTATAGCGCCAAATATTTTTTAGTTAATTTCTATAGCTATAATTTCTTGACTATGTATTTTTGTTAAATAATATGTGTAATGATTTTTTTTAGTGAAATGCGCCGACAACCGCGCGCGCTACTTTGCCGAGCTCCTTGAAAATGCGATGAAGGGAGCTGGGACGAATGACGCGACGCTGATTCGAGTCATCGTGTCCCGCTCAGAAATTGATTTGGGCACAATCAAGAAGGAGTACAGGAATGTGTACCAGAAGACACTGCTAAACGCCGTCCAGTCAGAGACATCTGGTGACTACAAAGCTGGGATGCTGGCTCTCATTGGAGAGCCTTAATTTTCATTCCCACACCCAAAAATACATTTGATTTTACACAATAATGATTTAATTTACCTACTTTATGTTATGGATTTACCAACACTGTACCCCTTATGAGAAAATTGAGTGATCGAGAAAGTGGGCCTTCAAATACTAAACAAAATGGCAGATCAGCTTTCTATTCTAGGTAATATAAACCCGAGTACTATTGTAGAAAATTCGTTATTGTAAATTAAATTCTGGGCCAAAAATTTTTAAGAAAAACTTAATATACCATGAATGTATTATTAGTATTATAAATATTCTTGCATATATCAGTAATGAAAATAAATAGATGGATGGTGATTGTGCATGTTATTTATTTGCTCTGCTTCTGCGTAGGTGCTCTAATTCAACATTCTGTAAATCATTTTTTAAACAGCAGAAAAATAAACATTGAATTATTTATATTGTGTAAAAATTAGCTCAAAGGACTCAAAGCAATGGCAGGGCCGGCTACTGAGGCCAGCACATTCAGTACCGCCCGCTGCCTGAATTTTCAAAAAATATGTAAATAGAACATTTTGCACTTTTCCAAAGCATCTAAATGGAACATTTTGCACTTTTCAAAAACATGTAAATAGAAAATTTTGACTGTTCAAAAACATGAAAAACAAAAATTCTTTAGCACATTTCTAAAACATAGAAATAAAAAAATTTCCACTTTTCCCAAAACATGTAAATAGAACATTTTGCACTTTTCTAAAACATGTAAATACAACGTTTTGCTTTACCAAAGAAAACCTTCAATATAATTAAAACGTTAATTTTTGTATGGAAACAAAATTCTGCCTAAAAGCCATTCCTTCGTCCAGCCCTGATCATGGGTGGCAGTGGGAGTGGGAGTTAATGTATTTTTCTGTGGCGCTGACTAAAGTCTAAAGACGGCGAAGGATGTGCAACTTGCATTTTTCTTGGCAAGTCTCATACATAGTTTTTTTCTACGATTTCGGATGCGGATCGGATGTGGATTTGGATTTCGGGGAAAAGTTGTATGCATAAGTGGATGGGATAGGCTGATTTTGGCTTTGGCTCTGGCAAGACGTGGATGCTACAGCATTACAGACTACCACAGATATATTTGTGTGTATATCAGTGTATAGCACAGATTTATAGATGCTTATGGTTGATATGCTACACAGCACACACACATGGAATAGGAAGATATGTTTTGTTGGACATTTGGGAGGATGAGGATATTGTGTGTATAGCTCAAAAAAGAAGCAGATTGCAGAAATGTAGTTCCCCACACACGTGTACATAAGTGAATGAAAATAACTGAGGGGATTCAAGATCAGCAGAAAAGATCAGCAGAGGCAGAAACCACTGTGTCTCGCGCCGACAGATGCTTCTCATTTTTCTCACTGCAGTCATTCTCATTTCCTTGAAGCTTTCACGGGGAGAAGAACCTTCGACCTTTCCTTTTTGTCAGTATTACTGTGTAAGACCCAACGCTCAATTATTTAACTCTAGTATTACTATTGTGTCCTTTTTTAACCTACAAAAAGTTCTACCTTAGCTTTTTTACTTATTTGTACTTTTGGAAATAATTCAACCAAACCTTGACATTTTAGGCAGCACCTAATTATAACGCCTATATAACTAATTACGCTGCGGCACTGGTGGCTGGTGTCTGGTGGTTGTTATTATTATTATTTAGTATTTTTCAAAAAGTTTAAAACAGTAAGTTGCTGTATTACGTAGCTACAAAATTATTTTTTTTTAAAATCTTGTTCAGTGATCGGCTAATCGATATTATAGTATATATATGTAATATACCATTAAATTCATTTAGACTGTCTGTATACAATTGTGAAGAGCTGTACGCGTTACGTATTTGTACTTTAATAAAGTGATTTGTTTTTAAACGCGAATAATTCCAAGAACACATCAGCTATAAAAATAAACTACCGTATTTCTTCTCATTGAAGCCTCGGGACCGGTAACCGTACCGGTCTCTATTAAAAACTAGACCTTTCCCACTCCAGCTCAGATCTAATGGAGACTCAACCACCTACTATATATCTAACTGGGGGCAGGTGGTAGTGTTAGTTCTATAGTATGGTACCAAATTCTTGCCTAATACCGTAAGTGCCGGCTAGTATTAGAAACCTGGCCTCTGTTAAGTAAGACTCGACGTGCATTAGAAAGAATTACAGTGTTCAGTTTAAATACTAAATATGTATCTTGATAATAGATATTTTGTATGTAGGTACATAATTCGGTCTGTATTTTAAATCGTTGACTTTTACAAAGCATTTTACAACCGCAAACCGCAATTAAGTGTAGTCAGATGTGTCTTTTATTTTACTTTACGGTGTAAAAACTAAATATCGATGTATACGTATCCAGATTTAACTGGAAATTATATCGCTGCTACTTGCGGTATTTTACGGCAAGAGCATCTATGCTCAGTATTTTTGATTGTCATTGATTTCATTGACAAGAATTCAACTCAACCAATAAGTTTTTGCACAGCCAATAAATCAGTGGCAGTCAGTGTCTAAATTTTCCGTGTAGCGTGTTTAATATTTACTGGTACAGTATAAGTTTGTTGGAATTTTAACTAATTCACAAAAGTTTCACCAAAATTATTCAATTTTTTAATTTCAGTTTTTTTTTCAACGTGAGAAAAACTATACTCTGAGCTTGAACTGAAAACATAATTATGGCGGCCTTATTCAGGGTAAGCATGTATACGTATTGATTAAAAACATTCTTAGAAACTTTGAAAAACAAATTTCGTATGTAAGTACATAATATTTTGTTAACAGTTTCTATATTTACAGCATAGTAACTTGTGTGTGTGTGTGTGTCAATACATAGGAACCAACAGTGAGTCCATGTCCCAACTTCAACGCATTAAATGATGCCAAAGCCCTCCGAGCTGCAATGAAAGGATTCGGAACCGGTACAATATTAATTACATATTAATTACGTATTAATTATCCCGATTAATTACTACTAAAAATCATTGTTGTACATACTTACTAACTGTGTGTCAAATGTTGAAATGCTAATGTATTATTTGCATTTTTTACAAATTAGACGAACAAGCCATTATCGACGTGTTGACGAAACGATCTAATTCTCAAAGGCAAGAAATCACAACTGCTTTCAAAAAAGAGTTTGGGCGGGTAAATTCAAATTGATTTTTAAACTTATCCAAATTCAGTTTAAACAGTTTGCATGATTTATTTACGTTTGCAAAGCATACATTATGTTTCTTTCGTTTTTTCAAGGATCTCATTAAGGACTTGACAAGTGAGCTGGGCGGTAAATTTGAAAAGTTGATTTTAGCTTTAATGATGCCGCCCCTTGACTATTTAGCCTTTGAACTCAACAATGCTATGGCTGGTCTAGGAACTAATGAAGATGTATTGAGCGAGGTTATTATATAGTATTACTATTTAAAACTATGACATATAAGTACCCTCAATTACTGCATTAATTAATGTAAATCTAATACGTAGTTTTGATTTTTTGTAATCCACCTTTTGGCATGCCCGTTTTAAATTTTTAAGTCGTTTTTAGATAAAAAAAAATGTTTGAATAAATTACCTACAGGTAATTTGCACACACACAAATCAGGAACTGACAGAAATTGCAGAAGCATACAAGAATAAATATGGCAGATCTCTTGAGGAAGATGTACAGAGTGAAGTGGCTGGGGATTACAAGCGCCTTCTAACCCTTTTGCTATCTGTAAGTTCCACTTCCAATTAAAATGTAGTTTACAAATTAAAACGTTTGATTTTTCTTTAAATGCATATGCAGCCATTGTTTGCTTTCAAAATGCGCGGTAGGAAGATTTTTAAACATGTTTCTGACGCATGCGCAGAACGTGCGAGAGGAAACTGGAGTGTATCTTGACCGTGGAAAGGAACAAGCTGAAAAACTGTACATGGCAGGAGAGGCTAAACTTGGAACGGATGAAGAAACTTTTGTTGTGATGCTCGCGCATGAGTCATTTCCGCAATTGCGCCTCATTTTCGATGAATATCGAAAAATATCCGGGAAAACTCTGGAGGAGGGTGTCAAGAAGGAATTCTCTGGAGATCTTCTCTATGCAATCCTTGCTATTAGTAAGCTATATAAGTTATAAAGATAATTTTTAATTTAGCGCGCTAGAATTTAAACTGTATCTAGCGCTATAAATGCGCTATTTTAAAATTCCTTAAATTTTTAGGCATTTATTCAAGCACTTTTTATTTCAAACCTTACAGTTAAGTGTGCGGATAACCGCGCGCGCTACTTCGCAGAACTCCTTGAAACCGCAATGAAGGGCTTTGGCACGAATGACGCGACACTCATTCGAATCATTGTGGCACGCTCCGAACTGGACTTGGGCACGATCAAGAAGGAGTACAGAACGACGTACAACAAGACGCTCTTCAGCGCAGTTCAGTCCGAGACGTCAGGTGACTACAAAGCAGCGATGCTCGCGCTTATTGGAGAGCCTTAATAATAT
Organism: Dicyrtomina minuta; assembly: GCA_949802685.1. NCBI lineage: Eukaryota > Metazoa > Arthropoda > Collembola > Symphypleona > Dicyrtomidae > Dicyrtomina > Dicyrtomina minuta. The sequence continues at coordinate 61,235,493 of OX461808.1, read as the reverse complement.
GCACTCAATTTAATGATACACATTAAGTAATTAATTAAATATTAAATTACGTATAAAATAAACCAGCGCTAAATGTCAATGTCCAACAGAACGGAATAGCAACTACTGTATGTATTTATAATCTGTTACTTTGCTTAAATGTTGCCTTATAATATGTAAATCATGAATGCAGGTCTTATTTAGACATCCTTGATGCTTACAACACAAAAAAAGCTTTTGACGTAAACCTACTATTAACACTTAACTGGAAAGTATTACTATGAATTTATCTGACTAAATACATAATTGGTTCTTTTTTGTACATACTTATTCAAAATTATTTAATAATTAAGCTATATAATATTACACTCTAAAAATTCTACACTATAGTTTTTGAATTGAAATATAAAATATGTCAACTATTAAAATAATGTTATAATAAATTATGATTGTGTGCTTCAGCTGTAATTATATGAAGAACTAGGAAATGTTTTCGCACATTTATCGAACTTGATAATCATGATACGCTCGATCGTTACCGTTACCAAAGCTGATACTGATAAATTAGCTACCGCATTTCCAATATTAGTATTAGTGCAAAGGCGACTGAAACCACAGTTTTGTTCAATAAATTCAACAGCTATACGGAATCGGGCATAGGCTATGACTGCGAAAATTCAATTAGCAACGCGCTTTTCGATCAGAGCAAGTCGAAGTCGAGCGAGGGGGAATAGATAAGGGATCGTCCGCAAATGACGTTATAAAGAAATCCCCAATTTTAGGACACATTAAGACATTATGGCTTAACCATTGCTTAAATGGCGATCTTTAGCGTGGTATATCATCAGTAGCCAATTAAAACAATTGATCCTACCGATGGCGTAATATGTGGACGATCCCAAAATGCTGTGTGCTGGGTTTTATATTGTCGTGGATACAGTAATTATTATAACATTATGGTCCGTCATTATTTTAAAGTTTGAGCAAAATTGTTGTGTCAGATTTTAAGCAATAATTTATTGTATTACTGACTTTTACAATAAAGAATTTTTTCTTCAAAGTTTTTCATAAAAGTCTTAATAATAAATTTTAAATCATTGAAATTTTAGAATATAAAACTTACTGATAATATCGTCCGTTATACATACAACCGGAAGCGCGGCGCGGCACGGCGGTTATAATCAAAATGTCCAGGAATTAATTTATTAAAGATAAAGATTTTTAGACAATTTTCTTTAAAGGAAATAAGCCCAACAGCAGAAAACGGAACAGAACCGGAACTGAAAATCATTCGTTAATGTAGTGACCCTGTGCATGAGTGTTATTAATTACTAACAAAGTTGTTTCGCACATTAAAAAATAGCTGAAATGCCGTTTTTCTCGAAAGACAAGAAGGACAAAGAAGGGATTAAAAAGGAGAAGAAGCAAGACTCAAAGAACAAAGGTGGAAAAGGGGCGGGAGTTACAAAAGATGAAAGTCCATCCCCCGCCAGAGAGCTTTCCAACGTAAATGCAAATGAAAAGGAGAGACAAACCCATAAAGAGGGCGGGGGCGGCGTCAGTGAGACATCTTTAGAGTCGTCTGTGGACGCCAGTAAAATCTCGAGCGTGTCTGGCATGGCCGACCACTACCAAAATGAGCAGAAGAATTCTGACACAGACGGGGACGATGGGACGACAGAAGTGAAGGAGGCGCTTCGAGCGCTTCATGATTTGAAAGACGACCAGCACGTGGCGCACTCTGGTGACGAGTCTGCTTCTACAGACGCTGATACGGACGCTACTTCCTACATAACAGATGTGACTGGAACCGGAACGGGAGTTACTACTGATACTGACGGCGAGACTGCTGGAGCTGGAAGGGTCAAGGTTCAAGATCAAGGAAACAAATCAGATTCGGATGCGCCATCATCAGCGCAGAAAGTGGCAGTGGAAGAGGAGGAGTCTGAAGAAGGTTTTAAAGGATTTGGATCATTTAAATTTGAGTCTGCGGACCACGTGGACGAGTACTTGAAGAGTTTGGGGGTGGGACTTGTTTTTCGAAAAGTTCAGTCTGCAGCCAATCCAACGTTAACAATTTTCCCATGTAAAGAGGATGAGTGGGCAATTCAAATGGATTCTATTTTCCGAACTAGAGAAATTAAATTTCGACTGGGGAGAGAATTTATTGATGAGACTTACGATGGACGGCCGTGCAGGGTAATAGTAATTACTTTTACATACATACTTTTATAAAGGGGTCGTGCATAAATGATGTCGTGGTCTATTTTTGTTATATCTTTACAGAGCGTCGCTTCACTCGAAGGCCCACACAGACTTATTATGCGCCAGCGCTGCTCAGGTGGATCCGATGTCCGGATGGTCTATGAAGTTCAAATGGACAATGCTATTCACATTATCCTCATTTCTGGAGCACATAGGTCCATCCTTCGATTCTCCAGCATCTCAGATCTTTGAAAATAATGCAAATAATTTTACAATTTCTCCCTTGACCTCTTGACCTGTGACTATGTATTTAATTTAGATAATCACTTCAATTATTTAATATGCTTATAATTTTGTAGAGATCTCATACACTACACGCTGATAATAAATTATTATTTCAATAATTTTGATGTATTTACGTATGTTCTAGCAAATACTAATTACATAGCACGCATGTAAGTATGCAACATAACAATAATACATACATAGAAAATACCTAAGTAGTTACACGTAACATATCATCTGTGAAGAACCAGAATGACCCATTTCCAATTTAAGTTAGAATCACAATAAGCTATGTCATCAAACCAAAATGAGAAACATGCGTCAAAAATGTTAATCAAGAGTTTTTGAAAAGTGAAAAATGTTCTATTTAAGCACTTTTGAAAAGTATCTCTTCTTCTAATTACACGTTTTTGAAAAGTGTAAAATGTTCTAATTACACTTTTTTGAAAAGTGACAAATGTTCTAATTACACATTACACGTTTTGAAAAGTGACAAATGTTTTAATTACTCGTTTTTACAAAAGTGCAAAATGTTATAATTACACGTTTTTGAAAAGTGTAAAATGTTCTATTTACGAGTATTTACATGCCTTAAGGAATACACGATAGTTATATATTGTTTGTAGATAGTACAGTCAACAGTACAATTCGTATTTAGTTAAAAATGGGTGTGGGTCATTTTGATTCTTCCCAGGCGATATATAGAAAAATAGATTTAAGATAATATGACGTGTAAAAAAACTATATTAAAAACGAATAAAAAAAGTGGCTAAACTTCTTTTCTTATATTTATCATCCTTCTTCGTTATCGCTTATTAAACTAACGCCACGATGCGATTAAAATTCAAATACAAAAACGTTAAGTGTTGTTTTTAGAATCTTAATTTTCGTTGATTGCAATTTATGGGGTACATGGCATAAAATAAAAATTAAATTCTACATACTCAAACAAACAAAACTAAGCTTCAATTAATTATGCAAATGTCCATGAAATTAGGTTCAATAAATTTTTGATTAGCATAAAAATAACACTTGCTACAGATAAATCATGTGAGATCTTTTAATCTTTTCTATAGCCCTATGCTAATAATAACAATAGTGTTCACACATGCCAATGCATATGGGTGCTTTTAATTCATTACTGATTGTGAGTAGATATCTGTTTTCTTAGCTTACTTTTATGTAGATAGGTGGTTTTAGCTCATTCCTATACAGAAAATATAAATAGGCAACAGAAAAGGTGTTAGCGTTTACTCACTTACGGACTTGCATTATATCGCCTATATAGACCGTAAATATTACTAATAACTAATAATGTGTTACAACCACACTGTGGTCAAACCAAAAGCTATACACCGACATTTTGCAATAAAATACGGCGGACATGTCCATTTGTAACTGTCTGTACCTCTTTTCTTTTGTTTTTACCAGTGCACTACCAGTAAGTACTCAGCACTCATTGCAGGACCGGAAAATGTGGCCAGCGCAGGCAGCCTGATTTTTTATTTTGCCTGAATTTTTAAAAAACATGTAAATGGAACATTTTGCATTTTTAAAAAATATGTAAAAAGAATATTTTGACGTTTCTCAAAAACATTCAAATAAATTTTTTGCACATTTCAAAAGCATGGAAATAAAACATTTTCCACTTTTCTCAAAACATGTAGATAGAACATTAAGCACTTTAAGGAATCAAGTAAAACTGACATTTCGCATCTTTCTAAAACATGTAAATACAACATTTTGCACTTTTGAAAAACACGTAAATAGAACATTTTGCACTTTTGAAAAACATGTAAATAGAACCTTTTGCACTTTTCAGAATAAAGCAAAAAGGAAACTTTGCACTTTTATGAATCAAGTAAAAAGAACATTTTAAACTTTTCAAAAACATGTAAATACAACATTTTGCTTTACAAAGAATACAATCAATAAAATCAAAATGGTGGTTTTTGTATGAAAACAAATTCCTGCCTAAAACCAATTCCTTCGTCCGGCCCTGACTCATTGTCAGTACGAGCTAAAAGTGCATAGATTAAATGTCTGGGATTTAAAGTTTGAAAGTATTGTGCAATTATTATCATTACATAAGGAATAACCTACTGCTCATATTTTGAAATTGTTATTCCCATATTGATGAGTTCACTCTTCTCTTGGCCGTCGTTTTTAATTTTTAAGGGAATATCTCAAAACTTAATCTGTAGGATCTACTAATTCTAAGTGAACGTCCGTGTAAAACGATACAAAACTACTTTGGATTTTACTTTTATTTTTTTACTACCAAAAACATTGACTGATTGAAGATAACAGAGTATGGACATTCACAATGTCAAACTATAAGTAAAAGGTTACTTCTTGTAGACATATGAAAAATTCACCTGCATTTCATTGTAACAGCCATAAAAAAATATTCAATTCGCATCCTTCTTATTCTCACGCTGCTACTTGCTGATTCAGTGGAAATACCTCTCTCTCTCTCTCTCACTCGCTTTTATCTCTCCTACTTAATGAATACTATGACTATCTATACTTAACTATACCTCACTTTCGCTAATGGTAATTGCAATGTTAATGTTAATCTTGCTTTTGGCTTAGTTTTTTTGCGTATGTATTACATTACTTGCATTTGTCAGGTGGTGAGTAATCCTTACATCTACTCTACGGATAATTACTTTCGCGATTTGTTTTTGCACATTACCAGAACCTAGAAACCAGATTCAATGGAAAGTGAAGACAAGGTAAGTTAATATTTCGAAACATATGATTTTTTTTGCACACCATTTGGATTTGGAAGTTGCAATTAATATGATAATAACTCAGATAGGTTAGTAAGGTACAATGTTAAATATGAATAAAAAGTAACAATCTTTCGACGTCCTTTTAAGTACTATTGCTTGTCCATTTATTTCATTTTCCTTTTACGTAATTTTGCCTCCTCAATTCACATAGCACTCGCCGCCCGTCAACACTCCTGTCAATATCGTCTCCGTATTGGCATTTGAGCGTGTCAGTCAAAGTAGTAGTGTGTTTGTAAAATATTTAATTAATTCCCGAAAATTAGTTTTAATTTTAACTGTTTTAGGAATACTGAATACATGGAAGGAATTCAAGTGCGCTCAAAATGTTTGAATATTTCCACATTGTTTGCCATTTTGCTAATTTTAAATTTTATTCAAGAAAGTGCGCCAATTTTAAGCAATGGAAATGGCAATGCACCCCCTGACAGAGTTGTGCGAAGACAAAGTGGACCGGATACGTTTTTTCAGGAAGAAAATCCGAGGGGTCCTCCGAATTTTTCTCGAGCAGTAGGTGCAGATGCAGAACAGGGTCCGGGTCAAGCAGGTGGGCCAAAACTCCAGTTTCCAGGTCAACCAGGTCAAAGTGTGAATGGGAATATTTTTGGTCACGTCAAAGAATCGTCATCGAGTCCATCTTGTCCTGGTGGTCGTGGTGAAGTTTGTCAGCTGTACACAAAATGTGCTTTGTACCAACCAGAGATTTTGGTGGGTTCAAAAAATGCTGCTGGGTCAACTTCTGCTCCTGCGTCAAAATGTACATTAGAGGATGATAGCGAGGGAATCTGTTGTAAAATAATTTCGAAAAATCGAGGTAACCAAACATTGTAAAACAAATTAACCATTTTGACCCATTTAAAATTTTGAACCCCTGGGTTAATAGTTGACCCTTAAAATTAACCATATTTTTTTACTAAGTATTTCCTATTCTTACCTATATGTAGCTGAAACTCCCGCCTCCCCTCATCAAATGAACCAAGCAGAGCTTGATATTCAAACAAGGTTTTTAGCCGGAGTTGGCGCGGGGAATGGTCCAAAAACTGGGGGTCCATCTAATCAGCAACCAATAGACTTTGCAACACTAGAGAACCATTTGGCAACAACGCAAACATATTTTACATCCTATGACACGACTGAGAAGCGACTTCTAGACAGAAATCTGTCAGTCAAGAAGGGCACATCATCCTTTGGTCATCTTTTATTCTTTCAAACATCACCCAGGGCTATTGAATTATCCCGCCTTGGCCTCCGTCTAGTTCATACAACACAACAGCTTAAACAAGATCCACTTCAAACGAGAATTTTTGAATCTTCGACGAATATAAATACTAATCCTGGGGGGAATGATCTCGATGCGGATACTCAGTATGGGATCGGGGTGAAGGTTGTCAATACTTTAGGGAGTTCTATTGGGGGTCAATGCCCCGCCCGGGTTGTGTGTGACCCAATATTTAGATTTCATCGAACGGTGGATGGAACTTGTAATAATTTAGTAAATTCAAAACATGGCGCCGCACTCACTCCGCTTCTGAGATTGGTCCAACCTGCCTATGCAGATGGTAAGTGCCCAAATAAAAATTTTCAACACAATTTTTTGAAAAAAAGAAAACATTAGGTAAATTAATGATGTAAATATTTAAAGGTATTTGGACGCCCCGCCAATCCAGAACGAACCTCCCCCTCCCTTCTGCCCGCCTCCTAAGCTCCTCCTTCAACCAAGACGTGGACAATCCAAACCCATTCTACTCCCTTTGGGTCATGCAATTTGGTCAATTCTTGGACCACGACTTGTCTCACGTCCCCGTCTTCCGCTTCTCCAATGGCTCTGGTATCGAATGCTGTTCTGAAGATGGGGATTTCCTCCCTCAAATGCAAACTCACCCCATGTGTCTCCCCATTGAAATTCCAGCGGATGACGGGTTCTACCGCCCATTTCGACAGCGTTGCATGAATTTTGTTAGGTCAATGATTGGGCCGAGAGAAAATTGCAATCTTGGCTACGGGGACCAACTCAATCAAATAACAAGTTACCTGGACAACTCCAACATGTACGGCTCACTCCCTTCTGTACATAACCAGCTGAGAGAGTTCAAAGATGGGCGGCTGACAATTGGACAGGCTAGGCAGACAAGTTCTGGTTTCTTTGGCCCTGCACAAAATCAAAACCAAAATTCAAATCAAAATCGACAAGCAAGCTCACCAAGAAAAGGGATTTTACCCCTGCAAACAAGCAGTGCGGATGATTGTACAGACCCCTCAACAGGGTTGCAATGCTTCCTGGCGGGTGACCTTCGGGTCAATGAAATGATTGGTCTAACTGTCACCCATGTCATTTGGCTAAGGGAGCATAATAGAGTGGCGGGGATTTTAAAAGGTTTAAATCCACATTGGAATGATGACCAGCTATTTAAGGAAGCTAGACGGATTGTGAATGCAGAGTATCAACACATCGTGTATAATGAGTGGCTCCCTATTGTTGTGGGGCGGCAGTATATGGAAGTATATGGGATTTTACCCCAAAACTCGGGCTACTATGCAGGCTACAATCAAAATGTTAATCCAGGAGTTTCTAATGCATTCTCTGCGGCTGCTTTTAGAATGGGACATACTTTAATTCAAGGATTACTGCCGTAAGTTTTTAAAAGCGGATTTTTTTTAGATATCCTTGATTTCTATCTTATATACATTCTTCCTGCATTATAGCGGCAATATTTGAAATCTGTATTTTTCCCGCCATTTCAGACTTATAAACGAGGCGGGAAGAGTTGAAGAAAATCTCGTCATTCATGAACATTTCAACCGTCCATTTCGAATTCAAGAACGTCGAATGGTGGACAAGCTAATTCGAACTTTGTCTACTAAAAACATTCAAGGTTTTGACCGGTTCGTGACGAGTGAGGTCACTAATCGTCTTTTTCAAGCGGACCAGGCTCTTTTTGGTATGGACCTCATTTCCTTAAATATTCAGCGAGCACGTGACCATGGTGTCCCTGGCTACAACACCTACCGTCAGCTATGTCAACTAAAGCGAGCTAGGAAGTTCAGCGACTTTCAAGATTGGATCTCTAGAGATGTATAAAACTAGTTTTAAAATTTGACCTTTGACCTTTATTAGATTTGTGTAATAATAATAATAATAATTTTATTGTTTTCTTTTCAGCTTACGGAGAAACTAAGCAGATACTACGAAAATGTGGATGACGTAGATTTGTTTATTGGCGGGATTTTGGAAAATCCATTACCTGGCGCACTCTTAGGCCCGACATTCACGTGCATTATTGGAGACCAGTTTGCGCGTGCGCGGAAGGGTGATCGATTTGCATATGATGTTGGACCTTTCCCTACATCCTTTTCATTAGGTGTGCTTAATGGGTTTTTATTCAGTTATTTTTAATTTCATTAGTATTTAAATCGCCGGTGAAGAAGCATTTTTGCCTAAGTCCAGTCCATAACTAAAAGCATTACTGCCCAAGTCCATTCGTTTCTTAAAAGCACTTTTGCCCAAGTCCACCGAACTGTGCAGGTTTGAACAGGATTTGCATGGACTTGGGTAAATGTGATTTTAAGAAATGAATGGACTTGGGCAGTAATGCTTTTAGTTTAGGACTGGACTTAGCAAAAATGCTTCTTCACCGGCGAAATACATTTTAAAAAAACAAGTCAAAAAATTGTGTTTAATATGTCTCGAAATTTAAAAAAATTCCAAGGTCAATTGTACGAAATAAGAAAGGCAAGTTACGCCCGGATTCTCTGTGATAATGGAGATAATTTGGAAACTATTCAACCCTTCGTATTTATTGTTCCTAGTCATAGGTATGTTATCAACTTATTTTGTAATATTTTGTTCGTTTAATTTATTAAATTATGTTTACTATTCAAATCTGTTACACACACCGTCCGTGGAACGGGCTTTCTAATTTCTGTTCTATATTTTATCCACTCAGAAATCCTTTACTAAGCTGTGATAGCAGATCGATTCCAAAACTGGACCTTTCACAATGGAGATTTTCAGTGCAAAACCTTGGTCCTTTTAACAGTAATAATTCATAGAGCTAACTTTGACTCAAAGTTAAAATCCTATTTTACACTCTAAAACATGCGAAAACAATGCGAACAAGTTATTTTGTAAATTTAATTAATTAAAAGCATTATTATTTTACAAAGTATAAGTATTACATATTATAGCTATATATAATTTATACTAACAATAAACTTTATTTTAAAAAATGTACTGTAATTAAATGTAATGTGGCTTTGGCTATGAGGGGTCGTTAATAAAAGATCTGTCAAAAATTTTCTATTTTTATGAAGGAATTTAATTAGGTAGGTACTTAAGTTAAATGATATGATGTTAAAAAAATATAATTTCCTCCTTTTAAGCGTAAGTTATATTGTACATATGTATATTTTAAACAAAACAATTATGTAATGCGAAATTAAACGCTATTCTTACACGTAGCAAGTGGCAAGCAGACGAATTAAATAGGGATCGTCTATAAATATTGTCACGGGTAGGGTCGTAACAAGTGGGTAGTCTGCTTGGATATTCACCACATTCCATGATAAAAATTGTCATTTACGCAATGGCTATAGGCTGATGACAGTGAGGTCATATATTCCTATAGAAATGTCAAAATTTCTATGTCATCATTTATGGACGACTCCATATTCGGAAATAAACGAGAAAAATATTCAAGGTTGAAACCCCAACAAAACCTATAATATGGAATCTATAAAAGGTAATTAGAAATAATGCTATTGTTACTATAATAGCTCTATTTTGCATAACACAAGTACTGTATACTATACGTACACTTAGTCATCACATTATTTAAATTAAAGTAACGCCATCACCATAATCACCTTTTCTCAGACTTTGACTGATTACATTAGCTTTATTGGTAGAAGGGATTAATTAGAATTCCTGGATTTATTTTTGTTTTTTTCAGTTCCTTCCTTGTCCAGCCCCGTGCCCCTGCTCCACTGCCTATACAATTAGAAACTTGAAACCTTTAAGGGAAAAGCAACTTCGTTGTTGATTACGGTCCTTGCATAAATTACCTATATTACTCAGACAATAGTTAATTTAGGCGCTGGGAGAGGGGCATTTAAATTTAAAAAAAAATATCTTAAAATATTGCTCACAAAATTAAGGTTTATTTTTAAGAAGTCGTAGTAGTTTGAAGCATAAAGCATGGACCATATTTTTTTATTCGATTTAAATTCAAAACAAAAACAACAAGATTTAATATGCAGAGCCCCTCAATTTATGGGGCTAGCTGGGTGTGCCGAAGGCGACTGACTGATAGTGAATATAATGCAATTTTAATTTGAATAATTTGAATATAGAATACTATATGTGCGCTCAGTCGTGGAGCTCATCATGCAATGTATCAATTTATAAGCTCTGTACCTTTTGGCCTTGTGGACTTTTTCGCTTTAGCCTGTCGACGTCGACGTCGACCTTACTTGTATTCATAATCCATCTGTCAGTCTCCAGCCAAATACCATCCTCTTCACTGACACTGCAAACTATAATTTAGATTTACCCAAAGTAAGTTTTCTGGGGAACGTTCATATATTATGTTAGCAAGAGGGGTGAGGGTGGGGACAAGGGACTGCGAAAAATCAGAGGTGATAATGTGTATCTTGTGGTAATGGAATAGACACTGCTGCTGGTATTTTGTGGGTACACAGTTTGGGAAATATTTTTGTGTTGACGTAATATGTGGACAGCCCCTCCTCATGTATTTATTCAGTCGACATTACATTGCGTATTCATGATAATTTATACAGTATTTTGTTACTACTTTTATTCTATATCTAGTAAACAAACTGTAATAATAAACAGTGTAATGAATCCAGTTGAAATATAGTTTAGAAATACATATTGTGGGATTACTAATACAAAAAATTCTAGTTTTTAATTGCCAGTTATAAATTACTTTTAAATTACGTATTGTACGAATTTAAAATCAGTTAAAAATAGACACACGTTGGTTACAAGTGAGTTATTAGTTATTAGGGCTGCAGGGTAAAGTGTTAATTTAATTCTTGTGCATTTTCAGTTTACGTTCAGGTTAGAAGCCAAAAGGTGGGAAGTTGCTTAGTAGACATTTGTATAAACGGCACAAAAAGATTGAAGAAATTATGGACCCCGATAAAATTCCAGACTACATGAAAGACCCGAATATTGTTCTATCTGACGAGCATGAATGGGCCAACGGGGCTCCGCCGGACTATAGCCTGGTTAACGAGCTGTATGAGCAAGGTAAAAACACATTGCTTATTGGGTCCGTTCACATATACATTTAAGTAAGAATGCGTGGGTTTTTTGTATTTTAATTTTCTAACAATAAGATACAGAATTTTGTTTAGTTTCAAAAAGTTACTGTATAATTTATATTGCGATTTTTGGAAAATGACAAAAATAATAATTTAGTTTTTTAAAGCAACCATAATAAATAGCAAAGTTGCAGTTTTTGTAGAAAATTGTAAGAAATTCTTGCATTTTCAAAAGCAACCAAAAAGATGCGTGATTTGCAAATTACTAAAATCTACAAAATTCACAATATTTCATTTTTTGAAAACCGTAAAAACGTTGAAACCCTTTTGGAAAAGAAGTAATTATAGTAATTTCACTCGTTTTTAAAGCTTCAAAAATGAAAAGTTTCCCCTTTTTTGAAAACAAGGTAAATTTAGTAATTTTTAACTTTTTTTGAAACAGTAAAACTGAAAATTGCTTTATTGAAAGCGTGCCAATTAGTAACTTTAACTTTTATAAAACTATAAAAGTGAAAATTTGGACTTTTTGTAAACAAGTGATTAGTAATTCTAACATAATATATGAACTACCCCCTACTGCATTAAATCGGGATTTACCTCTTTATAGTACTTTTCACACATAAAAACTACATTTTAATTAATTAAATTATTAATTTACAGAAAAAACAACAAATCACGTGGCAGGCTCACTGGAAGATCTCGTGTCAAATCTAGTGAAAAACTGGGAGCGGGAAGCATCACACAAGAAGAACATCACAGACTGTCGTACAATGGACATTTCCAAATTCCGCTTCTCCACAAATGGCAAATGGATCGAAGCTGCTGAATTGGGTGAGATTGGGAATTACAACGCGCTCATTGGGGAGAGTGAGTTCTACGCTGCAAGTCGGGTCCCCACCTCCCACGAGTCTCACGTCATCTTCCGATCTGCTTTCAAATCTGGCTTTGCCTGGGAATGTCTGGAAGTCTACTCCGGACCACCAAGCTCCAAATTAGCATTCAAGTGGAGACACTGGGGGCTGGTGGACGGGGAGATGAAGTGTCCCATGAGGAATGGACAGGATCTTCTTCTGGAACCACGTGGGAAGAAAGTTGAAATATTTGGGGTCACTATCGTTGAGCTAAATGAGGATAATCGGGTTGTGTCCATGGAAACGTTTTGGAACCCTGATGAGATGTTTAAGCAAATTGTCAATTAAGGTCCTTTAGTACCATGTTTGGCTCTCACAGCTTTATTCAACATATTCTTTTTGTTAGGTATTTTTCATTTACTAAGTAGTGATAGGAACTATCCAAGACATTTTGTCGATTCAAAAAATTAGTGATTGTAATTAATTAATACATTTTTATAAGCTACTTTGAAAAAAAGTGTAAAGTAATTTTGTAGTTTTCAAAAAATGTAAATTTTCAAATTTGTAATTTTCAAAAAGGTTCAAATTTGCAAATTCGTAGTTTTCATACAAGTTTGAATTTTGAAATTATTTTCATAATTCAAGTGTAAAGTTTCGAATTCCATTTTCCAAAAAATGCAACCACATAGTGTAACTCTATATAGCCTTAGTTAGTCGTTTTCTAAAAACAAATTAAAACTACAGTAAACCAAGCCAGCAGATTCAGAAAATACTACAAAATTGTAAAACTTTTACTGCTTATAGAAATACGAGTTTGTTATCTTTTTCATTATTCAATTCGCAAATTTGTTGATCGTACACGGACTTTATTCAAATAAATGCCTTGCATAAATCAAACAAGTTTATAATGTACATACATAGCATTATGGTTAGTTTCGATTAAACTGAATTATTTAATACATTAATAAATTAACAAAAATATTTACAGTATTTTATAGTAAGGTAATTTATTGGCATTTGCATCCTTTTTTTGGTATTACTATTTAATAACTAATGTCAAAAACAGAATTTTTCCTTATAAAAATATATGTTTCCTTCCCTTCGTACACCGTCTTGTAACCCTTACTTTCTACATATGACTTTAGAACAGTTTTCCCCTCGGGAATTAGGACGTGTTCCACCTGCAACACCTGTAATAATTTACTGGTAATTAATGTTTCATGAACAGGACTTCATATACATACATACGTAAATACATACAGACATCTTGATTGGACGTACGTCACAAAGCTTCTTCACGTACCAACGACCAATACCAACTAACAAGCAGACAAGTAAAGTCGATTTTACAGAAACTTACGTCAATTTCAAGACTCGAGTCAAAGGGCAACGTCTTCAATATTTTCAACTCAACCCCCTGCACATCCAAACTAAAGTAGTCCACGTGATTCACATTCAAAGCTTTCAAAATACTGAGGAGCGGGAAGCAGGAGACATTTCCATAGGAGATAAAGTTGTACTTGTCAGTATTTGCCTTGTACACTGTGTCCACGTCATCCGGCATTGCTATCTTCCCAATCCCCGTCTCCCATTGGAACCGAACCCCGTCACTTACCAAAAACTCCATCTAAATAAACGGCACAGTTTTATAATTTATTCTCTAATTTCCAATTTTAAATTCGTGAAATAGCAGAAAGGGGTTGTCCATAAATGATGTCATCGAAATATCTCAATTTCTAGGACCCTATATGACTCCCATGTCATGAGCTTCGCCATTTCGTAAATGGTTATCTTTAGCATAAAATGTCATCAGTATCCATGCAGACGCAGACCCATTGATCCTACCCGTGACATCATTTATGGACCATTCCTAATATACCTACATTAGAAATAGTGTTGTCGGGTGACAAGCAAACATCCGCAAACCACGCTTTTCTATTTTTCTCTAAGAGTTTTGATCTTAAATTGGGATTTGCCTCCACAAGCAGTCCAGACCATCCATTTAATCTCTCTAACGCAAATGTATTTGAAAGATAGAGCCCGTCATTCGCGCCACATTCGATAAAAAACCCGCCTTTCTTTAATTTAAAAAGCGCATTATTAAAACTTTACTATTTATGTAGCTTACGAAATGTACCTAATTATTATTATTCAGGAATAAAAAAGCGATTTAAAAGAAACAATAATTTAGCTTACTGTATTTCCGAAAATTCTGTTCAAATGGAGTCTGAACTCTGATGGCTCGGTAAGCGAGACCTTCATTGGGTAGGCAACTTGAGAGGGCGGAGTTAAGTGGTGACAGCGAATGTAGTCAATGACCAGCTTGTCCAGCGGGGAAAACTTGTTTAATTCCTTCATATCTTCATTTTAGAAAAAAATAACAAACCAATAATTATTGATGCAAAGATGAAAGAAAATAAAAACCGCGCGATATGGAATTCAAATTTCGTACCAATTTTCTGAGGGAACCTATAGCATGGATTTTGGTTTTGCCAACCAAGTTGTAAATCAGCTATCGGCCTTGTTCCGAGCCCGGTACCGGAACCGGAACGCTCCAGATAAAAATATACAACTAATATTAGTATAATTATGAGGCCCACTTGCATTTGAAAATAGCGACTCATATTTCCTGTTTCTGTTTCGAAATTTTCCAAAATTGCTAAATTCTAATCGTAAGTTCCACGTGTGGCAGTACTAGCAAACTAAATGTAATGTTTTGCGGATTAAATTTTTTTTAAAGTGGTTAACTAGATTGGGGTCGTTTTGTGATCGCTATATTTATTTGCAGTTTGCATTATATAAAAAAAATGTATCAGCTGTTTTAATACACGAAACATATGCGCGTACAAAAGTAGTACTGTGTGCTTGAGTTGTGGAAACAGTGAAATACAATCAGACGAAATCCCACATTAATCACATTTTTATTGTAGACAATGTAGACTGGATTTTAATGAATCAGTACTTCAAATTTTAATTTTGTTCCGCTTATGTTTAGCTTATAGCGGATTGAAAGCTGAACAAATAAAATTGTACACCATATATAGAAATTTAGAAATATAGAATATTTAACCTCAGAGTTGGTATTACAGAGCTTGTTAATAAGGGGTCGTCCATAAATGATGTCATCGGTAGATGATAATGTTTCAGCTGGTCTAATATGTCCAACTGGATACGGTTGCATTGCAATGTTAAAGATATGGCCCTGACGTAATTTTAAAATGATGACATATCGTGTTTGAAGAACCAAAATGACCCATATCCAATTTAAGCTACAATCAAAATGAGCTATGTCTTAAAAACATAATGAGAAACAATCGTAAAATGTTAATTAGGAATTTTTGGAAAGTGCAAAATCTTCTATTTTGTTTTTTAAAAGTGTAAAATGTTCTATTTGCATGTTTTTGAAACGTGTATAATGTTCTATTTACTTGTTACTTGTTTTTGAAAATTGGAAACTGTTCTAATTACTTGTTTTTGAAAAGTGTAAAATATTGTATTTACATATTTTTGAAAATTGCAAAATATTCTATTTAAATGCTTTCAAGACATGTTTAAATATTTCTGTAGATATTGGATGTTGGTTTTCGTTACAAATGGATATTGGTCATTTTGGTTCTTCACAGATGATATTATGGGTGTAAGTGGGGCCAAAAAAAGGAACAATTTGAATTACATCATTTATGGAAAGTCCCTTACGCATAAAATTAATGTTTTATTATATCTTAAGACGGAGTTAATCAGACATAATTTAATATTTGGGGTCACTATCGTTGAGCTAAATGAGAAGAATCGCGTTGTGTCCATCGAAACTTTTTGGAATCCTGATGAGATGTTTAAGGCAAGCAAATTGTCAATTAAGCTCCTTTAATGCCATTTTTGGTTGTCACAGCTTCATTCGAAATAATATTTTTGGTAGGTATTTTTCATTTACTAAATAGTGTTAGGAACTGTCCAAGACATTTTGTCCATTCAAAAAATTGTAGCTTGTAAATAATTAATACATTTTTACAGGGTACTTTGAAAAAAAGTGCAAAGTAATTTTGTAGTTTTTCAAAAATTTGAATTTTCATAGTTTTCAAAAAAAGTGCTTACAAATCCGTAGCTTTCAAAAACGTGTGAATTTTCAAATGTGTAGTTTTCATACAAGTTTGAATTTTGAAATTATTGGTTTTCTAAAAATTGTTTCATAGTAAAATTCTAGTTTTCAAAAGTGTAAATTTTAAAACCCGTATTTTTCAAAAAAGTTAAAACAATAAATTTCCTCGTTCTCAAAAACAGTTAAATATTATTTTTTATTTCACTTTCAAAACAAAACAAAAATCATTAATTTTCCCAATTCAAGTGTGTAAAATGTCACATACAATAAATTATTATCGTTTTTAAAAAATGCAACTACATAATATTATGTAGTGTAACTCTAGCCTTAGTTAGTCGTTTTCTAAAAACAAATTAAAACTACAGTAAACCAAGCCGATTCAAAAAAATCTAAGAAATTGTTCAACTTTTTCTGCTTAAAAATACCATTTATTTTTTCCATTATTCGATTCGCATCTTCGTTGATCGTACACATAGGTACTTTATTCAAACAAATGCATGGCATCAATGAAACAAGTTAATTTACAATTTATATAGAATTTTTCGATTAAGATGAAATAATTAATTAATTAATTAATAAATTAACAAAAATATTTACAGTATTTTACATTACCTTAAAATTTATTGGTATTTTTGTATATCAAGGCATTTTGGCATCTTTTTGGTATTGATATAATTAATAACTTATATCAAAAACAGAATTTTTTCTTACAAAAATGTACGTTTCTTTTCCGTTGTTCACCGTCTTGTAACCCTTATTTTCTACATATGACCTTAGAACTGTTTTCCCCTCTGGAACTAGGGTGTGCTCTACCTGCAACACCTGTAATAATTTTCTGTTAATTAATAGTTCATAAACAGACAGTCATATTCATACATACGTGCATGCATACATACATACATACATACATACATACATACATAAATTCCGACGTACATACATACACACATACGTAAATTCATACATACATACATACACACACACGTACATTCATGCATGCGTACATATATACGAACATATTCAAATTCATACATACATACATACATACCGTAATGATCCAAATAGATCCCGGGGGGATATACGTGAAACTTTGTCCTTGACCCGGGATGTAATAGAGACCCGGGATCTATTGGAGACCCCCTGAAACCCATAAGTGACCCCCCGGGATCTATTTTTAACTTTGTCCGAGACCCGGGATCTATTAGAGTCCCGGGATCTATTGGAGACCCGGGATCTATTTGGATCATTACGGTACATACATACATACATAAATTTCTACGTACATACATACATACATACGTACATTCATACATACGTACATACATACGAACATACGTACATACATACATGCATACATACATACATACATACTGTAACATCCACAGTCAGTGCCTGACTACGGCTATTACTATTTACTTTACGTTTTGTGCTCAACTCGGTTGCTGTGGGCTGGGTTTGTTTCTTAATAGTGGAGGAATGAACTATTTGAGTTTTAGCGCCAGCATAGCTCCACCCTAGTCCAGCCTCCGCACTACAAATCTAACTGGTCGCATCCAATTATCATAGAGGATTATAAATACACATTTAATACGGGGTTAAAACCTAATTATGGTAGGAATAAAAATGCTAACTAATAACTTTTAACATTTTACACATTCTATTAGATTTCCAGACAATAGTTATTATTAGGTTAGTCATAGTTAAGTAGTTAATGTCTAAAGCCGTTTGTAATGGGTGATATAGTTCATAGTAGGTTTTGCTCTGAAATCAGTTTGAAAGGAGCGTTTGTGATTCTGTAAACCCTCATTGAATTCTCTATTTGAACTATTTGATTGTGTTCTCTGGATAATTCACCTAAGTGACTGGTTAGTAGTTACTGGACTTCTTGTAAGTGTCCTATAAACTACATCATCTCACTCATAGTACTTAGCTGCATCAGCTAACTGCTTTGCTCACAGTTGAGTTTTACTCTACTACCTGTGTACTCTACATGATGCAGGTTATTGTGAGATATTTACGCCTTCCCAATGGAAGCCGGGTCCTATTTTAGACTGCACCATTGTGCACTCTTGGACCACCACGCTTACATTTAAGCCTAAAGTCACAACCTTAGTTGTCACTATCATTCTCTGGCCTACGCGCCAATATTAAAGTTTATCTTCGAAATTAAATTATCTCTTTCTTTTGTTGTATTAGACAATATCGCAGTTTTAGGTTATCTCAAAACTTTCTCTATAGCCGCTAGATCGCGCTTGCGCCCACTTCTAGGTTTTGGAAGCTAAGCTTTATTTATTTAATATTAAGTGTATTTGCGCCCTTTATTAATTATAATACACTATAAGGAATTAGGTTGCTTTGATCAAATTAGATGGCGCCACTAGTCTTAAATTATTGTTTGCAATACCTTTGGCTCTATTTATACTTGTGTTAATATTAAGTAAAAGACGTTGAATTAATGAATCAATAAATGACAGCGTCAACCTTGTTATATTATAGCATAAACCATATCACTCTTCAAAAACACTGTCTAACGTTATTGCATAGGTTTGTGTAAAATTACTGTAATAATTCATTAATGTAACTTAATTAAAGTAATAGAATATATACTTAGGAATATCTGGTCCAAAATAGATTATAGCGAAGCGAGAATCAACCTATTTACTTTGCCTAAAGTTTCAGTATCGCATTATTTTACCAGAGATAAGGCGTACCGTTACAATACATACATACATACATACATACATACATACATACATACATACATACATTCCTACGTACATACATACATACGTCCCTACATACATACATACATACATACATACATGCATACTTAAATACATACAGACATCTTGATTGGACGTATGTCACAAAGCTTCTTCACCTACCAACGACCAATACCAACTAACAACTAGACAAATAAATACAGAAACTTACGTCAATTTCAAGACTCGAGTCAAAGGGCAACGTCTTCAATATTTTCAACTCGACCCCCTGCACATCCAAACTAAAGTAGTACACGTGATTCACATTCAAAGCTTTCAAAATACTAAGGAGCGGGAAGCAGGAGACAGTTCCATAAGAGCGAAAGTTGTACTTGTCAGTATTTGCCTTGTACACTGTGTCCACGTCATCCGGCATTGCTATCTTCCCAATCCCCGTCTCCCATTGGAAACGTATCCCGTCACTTACCAAAAACTCCATCTACATACACGTGACATCTTGAAAATTTATGAGTAGCTCTCTAATTTCTAATTCTTGAATTCTCAAAATATCCCACCTCTGAAATAGTGTTGTCAGGTGACAAGCAAACATCCGCAAACCACGCTTTTCTATTTTTCTCTAAGAGTTTTGATCTTAAAATGGGATTTGCCTCCACGAGCAGTCCAGACCATCCATTGGATCTCTCCAGCGCAAATGTATTTGAAAGATAGAGCCCATCATTCGCGCCACATTCGATAAAAAACCCGCCTTTCTTTAATTTGACAATTGTATTATTAAAATTACTATTTATGTATAGCTTACGAAAAGTTTTAGTTGCAGTTTTTAATATACATACCTATTTATTATTCAGGAATCAAACAAACGATTTTCAAAAAATTATAATTTATTAGTAGCTTACTGTATTTCCAAAAATTACGTTCAAATGAATTCCGAACTCTGATGGTTCAGTACGCACGACCTTCAGTGGGTAGTCCAATTGAGAGGGCGGAGTTAAGTGGTGACAGCGAATGTAGTCAATGACGAGCTTGTCCAGCGGGGAAAACTTGTTTAATTCCTTTATATCTTCATTTAGAAAAAGACAAAACAATTATTATTGATGATGATGATTATTGAAAATGTAAGAAAATAAAATCCGCGCGCGTTGGAATTCAAATTTCATACCAATTTTCTGAGGAAACCTATAGCATGGATTTTGGTTTTGCCAACCAAGTTGTAAATCAGCTACCGGTCTTTTTCTGGGCCCAATACCGGAACGTTCTAGGTAAAAATATACAAATAGTATTAGTATAATTACTACGGCCACTTGCAATTGAAAATAGCGATTCATATTTCTTGTCTTTGTGTCAAAATATTTCAAAATCGCTAAATTATAATCGTCAGTTCCACGTGTGGCAGTACTACTAAACTAATTGTAATGATTTGCAGATTTAATTTTGTTTTAAACTCGTTAACTAGATTGGGATCGTTTTGTGATCGCTTTATTTATTTGCAATTTTCTTTATGACACCAGCACTAAATGTGTATGCTTCCAACGGAAGCATAAATGTAAAACAAAAAGGAAGGGTGAATTGAAAAGCCGGCAATGGCTGACAATAAAAAATGAGTGCAATCACATCTGCACGAATCGATTGGTGACAATAATCTTGAGTTCGACTTTGTCTGACAAGGAAAGCACACCGTATGGTACACCCAGATTTTAAAACCACATAGTGTAATCGATTTACCCACCTTAGTGTACTACAACGCTAAAACAACTGGGTCGCATTTTGCGCCGTTCGCTCACAGTTGCCCGCCAAAGTTTAAAAAAGCCGATTTTTTGATTTTTTGCCGCCCCATAGCTCCTACAATTTTTATCCGATTTTCGAAAAAATTGAATTTTTGGGATCTCCAGAACATTACCTTAAATGTAATTTCTGGGTTTTTAAAAATTCGAAAATTTTCATTTTTTCCAAAAAAGTAGGTATTTTTTAGGGCCTCAAAAAGACGGTTATTTTAATTATTTTTTGGAAAAAATGAAAATTTTCGAATTTTTGAAAACCCAGAAATTACTTTTAAGGTAATGTTCTGGAGATCCCAAAAATTCAATTTTTTCGAAAATCGGATGAAAATTGTAGGAGCTATGGGGCGGCAAAAAATCAAAAAATCGGCTTTTTTAAACTTTGGCGGGCAACTGTGAGCGAACGGCGCAAAATGCGACCGAGTTGTTTTAGCGTTGTAGTACACTAAGATGGGTAAATCGATTACACTAGGTGGTTTTAAAATCTGGGTGTACCATACGGTGTGCTTTCCTTGTGAGTCTGGTTTAAGAAAATAAAATTATATACCTCCTATTACATTGTGTGTGGTTAGTGTTACTACTTATTTCTATGTATATCTGCACTCGCACTGATGGTAGATAGAAATAAATAGTAACACTAACCACACACAATGTAATACGAGGTATATAATTTTAGTTTCTTAAACCCGACTCAGACTCAGACAGACAAAGTCGAACTCAAGATTATTGTCACCAATCCATTCGTGCAGATGTGATTGCACTCATTTTTTATTGTCGGCCTTCGCCGTAGCATTGCAATGTTAAAGATATAGCCGCTTAAGTAGTTTTAAATGATGACATATTATGGGTGTGAGTGGGACCATAAAAAAGGTATGATTTGGCTTGCATCATTTATGGACAGTCCCTTACGGCATAAAATTGTAGTTTTATTATATATTTAGGCTGTGAGTTAATAAGGCACAATTTAACGGGATTTTTTTATACAGCTATTTTGACAATATTGGTTTGAACAAGCATTGTATTTTTAAATTCGTGTGACTGACTTAATCCAACTTCGAACTTTTGATATTCTTGCATACAACTTGGGCGGTATTTTCCCCTCCTCAGATTTAATTTCCCGAGATGCTATATATTTTAAATATGCAAAAATTTTTTAAAAAAACCTTTTAATAACAGATACATTTTTTTACCATTCGTATAAAACTTGTGTACAAGTACAAATAATATTGTATTTTTGGGCAAGCAGTAAGGGGTCGTTCACAAATGACGTCAATCGTAAGGTCAATGGGTGGATCTCTACTTGGCCACTGATAACATCCCATGTTACAGATAGCCATTTACACCATATTTATGCTGATGACAGGGGGGTCATAGGGTCCTTTAAAAATGGAGATATTTCGATGACATCATTTATGGACAACCCCTAGCCAACATAATTTACAAAAAGAAAGCATCAAGTAGAATTACCAACGCCACATAGAACAAGCTCATCTGCCTCTCCGATGATACTCCCTTTGTTCTTGCAGAGGAGAGGCCCGCCAGGATCACTCACGCAGATTCTTCTGTCAACAGGTCCTGTGCAGACTGTTTTGTCGGACACGAGGAACCGCAAATTGGGACCGTAATTGGTGAGACACTCCTGGACTGTGAAGAGAGAAACATTCATTTTTCGAACAGTTCCAGTTTCCAAGAGATTATCCGGGAGGAAACGCCAGCCACAGGCAATTCCTGTTCCGGTCTCCTTGTAGTTCTTTGAGGCTAGGCTTATGGGGCGGATCTCTTCCATGTTGGTGTTCAAGTGACCCGTCAGTTTTATAAGAGCCACATTGTAGCTCACCGCTTTTCTAAAAAAGGAATGAAATAAAGCAGCTTGATTGGTTGATGAAAAAAAAACGAGCTGCCTATCTATACCCCACTAACAATATCTTTGGAAAATCTTTGTAACTAATTTTTAAAATTCGGCGGGTTTGTAGCAGGTCAATACAGCAGGTGAAGGTGAGCAGTAAGGAATTTGACTGCATTTATTAAAAGAAAGGGTTTGTGTTTGTTATTACTCAGTAAAATTTGGATGGATGACGTAACGTTTTGCAGATCGAATTTGCTTCGTGGGCTCGTCAATAATGAGGCTGTCCTTCCCAGCAACGATATTAAGCCATTCTGCGTCCAGCCCTTTTAAGCAACTGCAACAAAAAAAAATTCAAATTTAAGCATTAAAATTGAATTAAAGTGGCTGTTACAAATACCGTTACAAATAACTGCACCGCACGAATAATTCGTCCCCCGGGGGTGAAAAATAAAACCGCAGATAATAAGGGACATTTTGCAGCGAGCCGTGTGGGGACGAATTATTCGTGTGGTAAGTAAGAAACTCTAAAAACTGTCTTGACACCACACATACGTAGCAGCTGTAATGATCCATTTAGAACTGATGATTGAGCCTGCGCAGAAATGACCAGTGGACGAAAGCTGGAGTGACACGAGGGACGGAAATTCATGATCTTCGGCTTTGGTCCCACCCGCCTTTTTGTGTCCGTAGCATGTAGATCCATCATTCGGGTCAAAAATAAGTCCACCTTCGTCATAATGCAAATATATCAATAAAATAGAAATATATTACAGTAAGATTTAAAAAAAATTATTTTGATTTTTGCAAGAATAGATGAAATTATAGTTTTATTAAACCTCTAATAAAATAGAAATAAAACTTAATATTAAACACTGAATATTTATTTCGTAACGTACCGCCAAATGTAAGAGCAACCAGTAGTAGTAGAAATATAAATATTTTAAATAGAAACGCCATATTTAATTATTTATTTAAACACTGGCGGGGAGACAGTCTAAGGCCTAAGATGAAATGGGACGATGGTAAATAATTATTAATGCCCGGCTGCCGGCTAGTAACACATCTTGTGAGTTGTTAGTTTAATTTCAAAGATAGAAATGGTTATTGAGCTCCGCACAAAAATCAGTCACTCGTACCAAAGTGGTATTTGAAAGGAGAAAAAAATGTAGCAAATAGCAAATCATGGGTGAAGAATCAATACGGCCAATATCCAATTTAAGCTAGGAATAAAAAGAATGATAAAATGAAAAAAAACTATTAAAATGCTAATTATGAGTTTTTGAGAAGGGCAAAATGCTCTATTTGCATATTTTTGAAATATGAAATATCGTCTGTGAAGAATAAAAATGACCCATATCCAATTTAAGCTACAGTCAAAATGAGCTATGTCATAAAAACAAAAAGAGAAACATGCGTAAGATGTTAATTAAGAGTTTTTGAAAAGTGTTAAATGCTCTATTTACATATGTTTTAAAAGTGAAAAATATTCTATCCACACGATTTTTGAAAAGTGCAAAATGTTTTATTTGCATGCTCCTTGAAAAGTGTAAAATGTTTTATTAGCATGTTTTTGAAGAGTGCAAAACGTTTTATTTGCATGTTTTGAAAAGTTTAAAATATTCTATTTACAAGATTTTTGAAAAGTGTAAAATATTCTATTTACATGTTTTTGAAAAGTTACAAAATGTTCTAATTCCATTTTTTTTAAAGTGTAAAATGTTCTATTCTCTAGATTATGAAAAGTACGCAACTTTTTATTTAAACTATTATAGAATCATGAGATTTTAACATTATTGTAGGTACTGTGTTTTATGGCTCCAACTAAAAATGAAAATGGGGCGTTTTGATTCTTCGCAGACGATAAATTTTATGGCACTAATAAAAGTATCCATGAGCCACTGTACATTTATATATATAGGCAATATATTATGCATACATTTTATTACCATGAAAGCGCACGGACTAAAATTACGAAGATACAAATCAAATATATTACTGTAATTATTAATAGAAATATGTATAGTAGATATGTAAATTGTAAATGGTCACTCATGCAAATAGATAGAGGAAGGAAGGAGGAAGGCGCCTGTCTCTACAAGTTTTACTTTTGCCCAAGACGGAAAAGATAAAAAATAATTCATTCCAGTTTACATACATAATATATCTACTCAGTAATTATACACTAGTCTGGTGTTATATAAAATTCAACAATTTATTGTAAACTATTCAAGAATAAATTCGTACATTAATTATGGAAATAGGCAAAACTTTATTCAAAAGAAAAGAAAATTGACACTTCCCTACGTTAAGGAAAGTATAGGGGATCGTCCACAAATGACGACATCAGTGGGATCAGTAAGTCTCTTTGGGATATTGACGACAACTTATGTTATGGTTATAGGCATGATAAATAGCCATGATGAATAGGTTCAGAAGGCTTAAAATACAAAAATAACTGATAAGACAATTTTGTACAGACTTAGACAGGTACATAGTGAATACGAAAAATCATGGAGACGACTTATATACATCAGTGCAATTGAAATAGTTAAATTTGGAGCTGTATGCATTTTATAAATTTTTTTTTTTCGTATTCTATTTTTCTGTAAGTATAAAAATGATTATGCGCACATTTTATTGGATTACTATAAGTGTAAATATATTTACCCAAATAAAACTTGGAGTACTTTCCAAAAGTAAATATTTCCATAGCAACTGTAACATTTTTACTTTTTTACTACATTACGACTGCAATTACTTCGTCATCGGGTTTCCCCCTATTATATTACAAAAATATTTTGGTTTGCAAATTCACTTTGAGATTTGTAGCATAATATATTTCTTAAAGATCATATATTCTACTAACACGTAATTCGAATTCGACTTGTGCTCGCGTATCCCAATTAATATTTTGGCATAGTAAGGAGTAGGAATATAAAGAAAAAGTATTTTTAAATTCCAGTGATTGATTTAATCCAAGTTCGAACTTTTGATATTCTTGCATACAACTTGGGTGGTATTTTCTGCTCCTCAGATTTGATTTCCCGAGATGCTATACAATTTAAATATGCAAAAATATTTAGAAAAACATTTTACAACACAAACATATTTTTTTTTACATTTAAATAATACATGTACGTAGGTAAAAAATTGCATTATTGAGCAAGCAGTAAAAAATCGTTCACAAATGATGTCATTCGTAGGGCCAATAGGTCTACGTGGCCCTGGCCACTGATGACATCCCAAGTTCAAGATGGCCATCTAAGCAATCGTTAAGCTGATGACTGTAGGGTCCCATAAAAAATGGGGGCATTTCGATGACATCATTTATGAAAAATCCTCAATCAACATTATCGACAAAACTTCAAAATAGTGTAAATTACCAACGCCACAGAGAACAAGCTCATCTGTATCTCCGTTACTCTTACAGAGGAGAGGCCCGCCAGGATCGCTCACGCAAACTTTTCTATCTACGGGCCCAGTGCAGATTGTTTTGTCCGAAACGAGGAAATTCGGACCATAATTGGTGAGACACTCCTGCACTGTTAAAAGTGGAACAGTCATTTTTCGAACAGTTTGTGTTTCCAAGAGATCATCCGGCAGGGGACGCCAGCCACAAGCAATTCCTGTCCCAGTTTCCTTGTAGTTCTTAGCGGCGAGGTTTACGGGGCTGACCTCTTCCTTGTTTGTGTTAAAGTGACCCGTCAGCTCTATCAGAGCTACATTATAGCTCACTGCTCCCCTGAAAGGAATGAAAAAGGGCAGCCAAAAAAATAATTTGTTGTGACTTTCCTACGATCTTTTGTATAAAGTTACTAATTTTTAAAAATTAGTGAAAGGTTAAAGTCAAAAAAGTAAAACAATTTTTGCTTTTTACTGCGCATTTTTTAAAATACATATTTTTACTTTTACTACTCACTCACACCGTATAATTTGGATGTACGATGTAACGCTCTGCTGTTCGAATTTGCTTCGTGGGCTCTTCAATGATGAGACTGTCCTTTCCAGCAACGATATTTAGCCAGTACGCGTCCAGCCCTTTCAAGCAACTGCAACCCACAAAATCGAAAACGTATAGTAAGATTAAGGTTTAATTAAATATCGTGTGTGAAGAACCAAAATGACCCATATCCAATTTAAGCTACAATCAAAATGAACTATGTCGTAAACACAAAATAAGAAACAGGCTTACAATGTTAATTAGGAGTATTTGAAAAGTGCAAAATGTTCTGTTTACATGTTTTGGAAAAGTGTCAAATGTCCTATTTACACGTTTTTGAGAAATGTACAATATTCTGTTTACATGTTTTTAAAACGTGTCAAATGTTCTATTTACATATTTTTTAAAAGTGCAAAATTTTCCATTTAAATGTTTTTGAAAAGTGTAAAATGTTCAATTTACATGTTTTTGAAAATTGCAAAATGTTCTATTTACACGTTTTTGAAAAGTGTAAAATGTTCTATTTACATGTTTTTGAAAAGTGTAAAATGTTCTATTTGCATGTTTTTGAAACGTGCAAATTTTTTTTTTGTTTTTTAAAAAGTGCACAGTTCTATTTACAAATACCTACATGCTTTCATGACCATGTTATTTTAATTTTTTCTGTAGATAGTGTATTTTGTTATGAAATAACAATGGATATGGGTCATTTTGGTTCTTCATAGACGATATGTGGCAAAGAACGCGTAACATATGACATGTGGAATGCTACTAGCATTATGCTAGACACATACACGTAGGTAGGGAAGGTCACGGGTTTCTTGACCTTGATATTGCTATATCAGTTCAGTATATAGAATGTATGACACGTACTTTGCAGCTGTAATGATCCATTTAGAGCTGATGATTGAGCCTGCGCAGAAGTGACCAGTGGACGAAAGCTGGAGTGACACAAGGGACGGAAATTCATGATCTTCAGCTTTTGTCCCATCTGCCTTTTTATGTCCGTAGCATAATAATCCATCACCAGGGACAAAATCTAGTTCACCTCCTGTATAATTAATAATCTACAATGGATTAAACTGATTCGGATTCTGATTTTAATACAGTTTTATGTGCAGAAATAGAAAGTTATATTATACTGTACGCTAATATTTATTTCACAACATACCAACACCAAATGTAACAGAAACTAGTGGTAGTAGAAATACGAATATTCTAAACAGAAACACCATAATTAACTATGTATTTAAACACTGGCGGGGAGAGAATCTAATCGGAAGGTGAATAAAGGCGATGGTAAATAACTATAAATGCCCGGCTGCCGGCTAGTTACACATCGTCAGCTGTTAGTTTGATTTCATAAAGACAGAAATGGTTACTGAGCTCCGTACCATTATCAGTATCAGTCACTTGTACCAAATTGAAGTTAGAAAGGAATGAAAATGTAGCATATCATGGGTGAAGAATCAAAACGGTAAATATATATTCAATTTAAGCTAGAAGTAAAATGAGCTATCTGAAAAAACACTAAAAGAGATATATTTTTGAAATGTGCAAAAAATATGTGTAAAATATGTGTAAATAAAATTGCAAAATTATGTACTTACACGTTGTTAAAAGTGAAAAATATTGTACTTATTTTTAGATGTTTTTTAAAGTGTAAATTGATGTATTTACATGTTTTTGAAATATGTAAAATGTTCTATTTATCATGTTTTTTGAAAAGTGTCAAATACACTATTTAAGTGTAGTTTGAAAAGTATTGAACTTTCGATTTACATGTTTTTAAAAGTACACAAAATTCTTTTTTTTTCGCTTCTAAAATCATGACACTCTAATTTTACTGTAGATAATGAATTTTGTCTCTAACTAAAAATGGAAATTGGACATTTTGTTTCTTCACAGACGATATAATTGCACTGATTAAAACTTCTATGTGCTGCTGGACATTATGGATTTCTGGTTAAACACATGAAAGTACCTACGCAGTAAACTTACGGAAATACACGTTATATATGACTGTGACTGTGACTGTGATATACTGTGATACATTATGTAGCAACTGCGGTCAGTCTTGCCATTATGTAGATAGAGGCAGGAAGGAGGATGGCGCCTGACTGTACAAGTTATAGTTTTGACCAAGACGGAAAACATACTAAAAGTAATTTGTTCTAATATCGTTACATATATCTATACAGACTGGTCTTTTAGTCTTATATAAGCATTAACCAGCACGTATTGTAAACTACTAGGATTAAATTCGTACACAATTATATGGAAAGGCAAATCTTTATTCAAAAGAAAATAAAATTGACACTGCCCTACGTTAAGGGAAGTACACGGGGTCGTCCACAAATGACGTCATAAGTAGGGTCAATGAGCCGCTTTGGATACTGATTCTATCCCATGTGCTAAATATAGCCATTTCCGAAATGCTTAAGCTGATGACACGGGGGTCATAACAAGGTCCTAAAAATTTGTATATGTTGATGACATCATTTACGGACGATCCCTTGTCAAAATATCTCTATATAGTAGTCCCTTGCTTATATGATCCTCGAAGTTATGATACCCTCGAAGTTATGATACCAAAATCCGAATTTTGATCCCTCAAAGTTATGATACCAAAATTCGAGTTATGATACTTCTGAATAATAAGAAGAAATTAAGGAAATATTTATTCACCAAGTTGTTATATTTTGAAGTTTTAAGTTATAACTACTTTTTTTTCTAAAAAATAATGACAAAAAACTAATCTAAAATCTATTGGTCGCTTTAAAGTTATTTAATTTTTATTATATATCAGTACTATTTGATTCTAATTGATTTTGAACCCAGTAAGCACTTATAAACTGCAATGAAATACCTATTTTAACCTTTTACAACATATCAAATATTTACCATACATGAATAAAAAATTACCTCGAAGTTATGATATTTTTCTTATATGATAGGGGTCTGGTTTTAATTATATCATATAAGCGAGGGACTACTGAATCTCTATAACAGTGATTTTACAACATTCTTCAAACTTTGTGCGCTAAAATACTAAAATACATTTACCTAAGTAAACTGCACTGGCTATTCTTATATATTAGCATTTAGGGAATTTTCGAGTTAGGAAAAAATGCATCAATAATTATGTCGACAGTTCAATGGCCAGACAAGACCGATCGTCCAAATCCTTAATCCTTGACCTTGAAGTTCACACATATGGAATGAATTACATGTAGGTAGTTATATTTAATGTGCACTACGTTCATTCATTCAGCAACGCAGCGAATTGCAATCTAACTTAACCTAAACTATTGATATTAATATCCGAGTGAGTCGAGTAGTCGAGTCCGAGTCCTTTTCCTGACGAAAAGAAATTTGTAAATTATTTCAAAATCGCTGAAAAATGTAAGCTTGCAAAAATGTAAGATTTTAGAACAATTAAAATTAATTAGCAAATTAAAATTGCAAATAAATTAATTTTATAGGTTCTCTGAATCGTCTCTAACGAGAGTCAATTAAATCGCGAACACTGACAGATATGATCTGTTTTATTAAATATTAAAATTAAAACTATAAAATTTAGTATAGCATATACCATAAAATGGGTTCAAAAGCCTTAAATAAAAATGTTTACTAAAAGAACTGATAATGAAATATTTTATACAAACCTGGGCCGGGACTGGGACATAGTGAAGACGTGAAATCATGAAGACGACTTAAATAAATCACCCACAGTGGAAACAACATTATACAACCTAGTAATATGCAGTTTTATCTTACCAAGTAATTTATCTATATAGTGCCTCATAACCTTGATGTCTGCCCCCGTCCTCAGCAATAACCCATAACAAACTGATTTAATATATTTGTATCATATTTTGCTCCTTTTAACTAATTATTCCCACCGCACCATCACCGTCACCACCGCCACCTTACTACTAGGAATATGAATAATTACATTAAATCAATAATTCTTAGTTAATTACCTGCGTAATAAAGAAACACTATTTCGTCTGTGAAGAACGAAAATGACCCATATCCAATTTCAGCTAGAATCAAAATGAGCTATGTCATAAAAACAAAATGAGAAACATGCGTAAAATGTTAATAGGGAGTTTTTGAAAAACGTAAAATGTTCTATTTTAATGTTTTTGAAAAGGTGCAAAATGTTCTAATTCCATGTTTTTTAAAAAGGTGCAAAATGTTCTAATTCCATGTTTTAAAAACGTTCGAAAATTTTCTAATTCCATGTTTTCGAAAAGGGGCAAAATATTTTATTTCCACGTGTTTCAAAAGTGTAAAATGTTGTATTTACATATTTTTGAATAGTGCTCAATGTTCTATTTAAATGCTTTCAAGACATACTTGAATATTTTTGTAGTTAGTTGATATTGTTTTTAGCTAAAAATGGATATAGTTCATTTTGGTTCTTCATAGACGATTTACATATTGGTATGCAGTAATAATTATACTGTAATGGTTGGTACACCAAAGCTTGTTATGTGATGTAATTTACATAATCAAATAGTTTGTTGCTAATATCCGTCAGTGATTTCTTAAGCATCTCAATCATCCCTCCAACCACTGACAAAAGGTAAAACTTGTTTGGATTTGGGATGAGTTACTTAACACAGCAACTAATACAAGTATAATTAGGTTAAAGTCTGTGGTGTTTCCCATATGTCATTTAGGCCATTAGTATCATAGTTTGATGACATTATTCCTCATAATTATTTTGTGAGCACACGTTACTCATCATCAGCTGTTCGCTTCATATTAGATCCATGTATAAACAAATGACAGGTAAATAAATACCAATACCAGTTTAGAGTTTTCAGACGAATTTAAAAAAATCAATTTAAAAAAAAAAGAAAAAAAAGAACAACACTCCAGGAATGCCATAATGTACAATCTCATAATGTGATCCACAAAAAGAGATAAAGCAGCAAACTTGGGCAAAAATGAGAAGGGCTTGACCGGGAATTGAACCCGGGACCTCTCGCACCCGAAGCGAGAATCATACCCCTAGACCACCAAGCCGATGTGATTTATCTAACAATTTAAATGCCCCACGAGTTTAACTTTCATTGACTTCCAGCAGCAGCATCATGTTCATGATGACTCACCTTGAGGTGATGCAGGGTCGTGTTGTTAGTTGTCGTAAATAATACTACATACTTTATTTGGTATTCATCATTTGGGTTTTGTTGCTGGGTGTATCAGTACAGTGCAGTACTCACAGTAATAATGTTATCAGTGTCAGTCCATGTAGTAAAGTACCTGAACCTAACAAAGTACAATAGTAGTTTGAGTCATACGTAGGTACTAGTACCTAAGTAGTTACATTTATATGATTTAATATTACATACCTACCTGCTATTATGTACCTCAAAAATTAAATTAAATTGCTAAAACAAATAATATCCCTATCGCACAACTCTGCTTTTGTGTAGTACTTACTCACAGTATTCCAATTAATGACGCAATAAACATTATAATATTATCAGTAAATAGGGCAAAGATATTATTAAAATAGCTCCGTGCCGTTTAAACTTTTTTCGCAGTTGTGCGGTGTATAAAATAATTAGATGAAAAAAATGCATCATTTGTATTTTTGAAAATGCTTAACATTTTGGTTATAAGGTGAAGTATGTCCTTATTACGCATAACAGTAGAGTAATATTAGTATTCTGAATTTTTAAGTATTATTACTATTATTGTTTCGTGAGAAAATTTCCCATTGTTGATTTGCTGCTACCATAGTTCTACTATGGCAAGTACTGAAGATTGATTATTCCTACCTATCTACATAATTTACGGGAATTTTGAAACTTTTGCAATACTGGACCAATTTCATCGAGCCATATATCATTCGAAAGGTAATCACTAGTAGAATTCAAATAACAGAATGCGCCTCCATTATAACAAAACGTTTTCAAAATAACGGTCTTTTAATTTGAAAATGCCGCCAAAATTGTGTTTTATGGGTCACAATCAAAAAACAAAAAAAAGGGTGTCTGCTTATTTTTGAAGAGCTTTCAAATGATATATCACTCGACACAATCTGTTAACTTTTTTTAATTTGCAATTATGTTATTTAAAAACCATTTAAAAACTAATAACTACCGTGCGTGCACACTAAGTTATTTAGATTTGCCAAATTGTTACCATTCGAATGGTGTATCATGTTTGCGTAAGTTTACTGAGTGACCGGTCGAAATCTTCCTTTAACACAATATTTAATGTTTTGGCGGGAAATTCAAAAATTTCAATATTAAATTTTTGGATTTATTAAGAATATAAAAATGGCTGTGCGTAAATCGTCACAGCTAACCCGTTTACGGCTTCTTCCCTTTAATTTACAACCTGTTAATTGGCAACTAAAATTTGGCGGCAAATTCAAAATTTTTAATCTCGCTGTTAAGGCTG
Organism: Dicyrtomina minuta; assembly: GCA_949802685.1. NCBI lineage: Eukaryota > Metazoa > Arthropoda > Collembola > Symphypleona > Dicyrtomidae > Dicyrtomina > Dicyrtomina minuta. The sequence goes on along the minus strand of OX461808.1, from coordinate 61,202,284 downwards.
CCATTAAACAAGGGCTAAAGCCCTTGTTAATACATAATACATACATAATATGGCTTTAAATACACTTAACTGTATTTTCTGAAATATCACACTTGCTCTGCGGCTATTTTCACTGCCTAAAATTCAACCTTTGAAAAATTGTAAACTTGACAAGAATAAAAATAAAAAATCAAAATAAAAATGCTTTTTTTATTGTCTGCTGAACTCAAGGTATGAAGAGTTTTTTGGTAAAACGAGATATGTGTCGAAATCTTTCAAAAATGATAGTACTTCTGCTATGTGTACTATTCAAAACTAGAAACGTTGCTGTGCTGAGTGGTAGAGGTCAAAGCTAAACCAAAGCAATTTTTTAAAATTTAGATATAAATAGCCACAATTTTTGACAAAACGGGTTAAGTCAATCAATAATCAAATGGTTTTTTGGCAAAATAGGATCAGTCTACACACACACTTTTTTTATGCATTAATTGCATGAGCATTGCAAAAGTTGTATTTCCCTCAATACGATTAGAATTTCACCTCATGGACTCTTGACTCCATGCCAAGTTATTGATTTTGAGGGCAAACGGGATAAGTCCACCCAAGCTAATACTTTACAGGAAAAACGGATTTCAAATGCGAGGTTTGAGAGGACTACCTTTTTGAAGTCATTTCTTCAATAGGTACAGTAAGGGATGAAACAGTACTACAAGTATGTATGTAGTATCATGAATCTATTAATATGCTCACTCTGAAATGTTTAAATATATTTTTTTAAAGATTTTGTGGAATTAGCTCGCTTTACTATTAAAGACAATACAAGTATATTATTCTTAAATACTTTATTGAGAGGCTGCAGCCTGCAGCCTGCAGGTTGACGCCGCTTGTAATTTTTAGTTGTAAGCACTCATTCACTCCTCGGAGGTGGATAAAGGTACATTTTCTGTGTATGATAAACCAGTGAGCGGAGAAATAAACCCTATTTATGACCCTCCTGTCTTTAGCTATTAACCATTGTGTAAATGTCTGCGTTAAACGCAAGATGACATGAGTAACTATAAGTATATTCATTGACCTTACCCGTGACATCAATTATGGACGAACCCTAGTAAAATTAGGTTTACTTAACCCAAAAGCTAGTATGTTTATTAAATGTGTATTTTCATTTTTGGGTCCAACCAAGTAGTCTGCTTTGAGCAGCGTTGAAATACACAACGTAATTGTATTAAAAACAAAGTATTTTTGTAGTTAACTATACATTTTAAAACTTACGATGATTTTGTTTCTTGCTTTGCTTCATTTCAAAATTATAAAGCGTCGAATTTAATTGTCATTAATTTGTTTCCATAATTATTATATAGCCTAATACAGGCACGCCAATAGTATGAAGTTATTCCAATAAGGTAAACGCATACGGCGATTATTACAAAACTAAAATGGAAATGTAAGATGTAACAAAAAACTGTTTTTAATAGAGACACGGTCCCTCATACTGCCCGGGTATAGTATGATACAGTGATTTATCCGTTTGTTGTTTTAAAACCAACCAGCATTTACGAATGTGTTGAAATCGAAATTTGAGAACTTACGGTGCTGCATGAAAAACATAAGTTTACTGAACGGCGTCGATTCGTTTTCTAATTTTCAGTTTTTATTACTGTATGTTCCGTGCTTAAAATAACTACGGCAAAAGGTAATGGCTGCTGTAACAAGAATAGCGCATTTAAAACTTTTCTTAATTATTTTTAAAATGGTGCATTTAAAATTTCCCCGCCAAGTCTTTGTCCGGAAGACAATGCTGAATGTATGTCTATCCACTATAACAGTAGCTATGCTATAACTATAGCAATACTTTAGGATTATTGGAATTCGCACGTAATGTCACTTTCCTTTTTTCTTGAAATGTTTTAATTCGTCACAATTTAACAGCAGTCCCACAGTCTGTCGCTCATAATTTGGTCGAATGTGACTTTCAGTTTCAGTATAAAGCTATATATACTCAAAAGCTATAACAACAACAAAAACGTCGTTTTTTCAAAAAATTAACCAATTGTAAAGGATGTTTGTTCTGGGTTTTGTGCACTATTACATATACTAGTAACGTACAAAAATTCTGTGCACAATCATTTTTTACCAAATTATTGAGCTGCACTAAAAAAAAGTACGAAAAATTACTCCTTCCAGCAAAAACGTCCGACGGCGTGTCCTACAATTTCTTTCGTAATTCTATTGGGTTTTCACACAAACAAAAATGCCAATTTAAAAAGGTTTTTATGTGAGGAAAACCCAAACAGGACTCTATGTATAAGATTGAAGGTTATGTTTTCATTTTTGGAATATGGGTAAAATATCTCGACTCAAAACAAAATGTATTACATACAACAAGAAAAATTGGAATTATTATTGGCCTATTTTTTAGAAAAATAAAATGTGTAAACTAAACAGGGAAATTTCGGTTTACTTTACACAAAAAGCCCAATAACCTATTAAGGGATGGTCCATAAATGATGCCACTCAAAATACAACTCTATAACGACTACTGCCCCCCCCCATGTCATCCCTTTAGCATTGCTTAAAAGGCTATGTTTAACATAGGATGTCATCAATAATCTAATAGATCCACCCACTCTACCAATGACATCATTTACGGACGATCCCTTACCTATGTTGAAACATTGCATGCAAACAATAAATGTTTGATTTTATATGCGACATACATAAAAGTGACACGCAATAAATTTTGATTTTAATAATAATTATTAGTGAAGATGAACAAAAACTTCTAGATCAGGGATCGTCCATAAATGATGTCATCGGTATAGGTTTAGTAGGTCAACTCGGGTATTAATGACATGCCATGTTAAGATGACCGTTTAAATAATACAAAGTAATAACATGAATATGGGGCTGTACTAAAAGAGACAAAAGTAATTTTGGCGACATCATTTATGAACCATCCCTAATTATTTTATGCTACGTGCAAGATTAAAACCCAAACTATTTTCTACAACAATGACAAATGAAGTGGGCTTCAGTTTGATTGACGTGACGAATATCGTGGGATAATTTCCCAGCAAGTGCATGTTTGCAATTTGTAAGTTTGTACTAGGCTAAAAGCCTTTTGTTTTTTTAATAACATCAACTAAACATCTTAAAAATTGCAGGTTAGAAAAAAACCTCATTTAAAGATTGTGTATTTAACTGACACAATTTCATGATGGCAAATTTGTAAACTTAAATCACAGTTACTTAATTTTTAGCACCCAACTAATACAGTGGCAGTTTGCAAGACCTGGTGGAAAAATAAAACTTGCGAACTTAATTTCAAATTCAAATTTACAAAATGGAACCAGACGACACGATTCAGTTTCAAAATCTGAATAAAACAGCTGACACCATACCTATCAATTTAAGAGCACTGCACAGGATTCCATTTGAATTTGAAAAATCCATAAATTTAGAAGACAGTAAGAAATGGTTTGAAGAAAATTGGCAAATTTCTATTATTTTGTCTGGGATTTATCTTTTTGTTATTTTTGGCGGGAAGTACTATATGAAAAATTGGGAGAGATTTGAACTAAGAGGGTTCCTTGCTTTGTGGAATTTTGGACTGGCCGCATTTTCAATTTTCGGGACAGCCCGTGTTCTTCCGGAAGTTTTGGAGGTTTTAAATCAAAATAATGGTTTTTACCATTCTGTATGTACGAGTGGGTATGTGCTATATTACAGGATTTGAAAAAAGATTTTTTAAAATTCTAAAAATGGTCATATTTATTTACTACATTGATTTTGACATGTTCCATTGTAGATATGAGAATAACAAAGTGCTTCTGTTCTGGGCGGGAGCATTTGCATTTTCAAAAATTGCAGAGCTTGGAGATACAATATTTATTATTTTGCGAAAACAGGAATTGATTTTTCTGCATTGGTCACATCACGCAGTGGTGCTCGTGTATTGTTTTTATGGATTCTCTTCATTTGAAGCTCAGTCTCGCTATTTTATTGCAATGAACTTTTTTGCACACTCCTGTATGTACACTTACTATGGATTCAGGGCTTTGCAATTTCGCATTCCGAAACCAATTGCAATTGCTATTACAAGCTTACAGGTAAGTACTGTAATTCCATATGATATGCAGTGACTTAAAAACAAAATTTTTTAAAGCTGTTTTCCCACACGCGGTAGAGAATTTATCCAGAGCCAAGATGTTTTACTTTTTTTGAATTTATTTTATGTAATGATTTTTGTGTGTGGCGTACTTGCAGATATTTCAAATGGTAATGGCGCTGACAGTGATTTTATTTGGTCTGTACTTCAATTACAAGGGTGTCCCTTGCAGAGCTAAAAATAGCATTATGTTCATAGGTATTGTGATTTACATGACTTTCTTCCTGCTCTTCGCTCAATTCTTTACCAAAGCATACCTTTCCAAACAAAATTATAAGAATAAACCTAAACGTCAAGATATGGGGGCAGTGTTGGAAAAGAAGACAAACTAAATCATGACGTCATCGCAAATATTTAAAACTTCCATAAAAATTTACTAAAAGCTTTGTATTAAGGTCAAATGTAATTTTAAATATTCAATAAATGCTACTTATTTTTCTGTATGCTATATGACACTCCATGTTAAAATTAGCTGCTTTTAGTAATAGTAAAGTTTTGACTTTGGAGTTGGGCAGTCGTAACTGTTCATACTTTGGTAAACATTATCTACAGATCATCCCCGAATAAGTACATAACTAGTTAGTTACCTATGCTTACAATGTAAATTTCTGACTAAATTTCTCACTAAATGATTACTGCAAATCGCAGAAAAGCAATATGTGTGATCTCAACAAAAAACAATACAGCACATCAACTTCGCATTTGCAAGCAATAAAAGTTGATTGCATCAAATCAGTTGAGAAATGCGAGCAGTTGCGTGTGACTTACGGACTGCCATAGAATAGCGTTACGTACAGGCAGAAAGGTAGATCCACGGTTTTTAAACGTGTCCAAAATGAAGTACGTCCACAAAATTTTAAGAGTTACCTAGTTCATTTAACTGATAATTGAAAAAAAACTTGTTGAATAGGTCATAACCAAAAACCAACCATACAGCACATCTACATCGCATTTGTGAACGTTAAAAAGTTGTTTGAATAAAGTCAGTTTGAAATTTCGCACTGTAGCGCACAACTTACAACAGGAGGACAGACGGACAGACACACACAGATGGACGGACAAAACCATTTCGTTAGATGCTCATAGTGAGCTAATGCTCAGCATCTCCTTGTCCTTAGGTATGCGTATGGCTATAACCTATAAATATTTGTTTTAAATTCTATAAAAAACTATTGACTGTGCGGAAGGAAGCTGACACGCGGAGGAAGATTTGTTTGCCGATGCCGAAATAATTATGTACTGATTAAACAAAGTGTTCTGAAATATTTCTTTCTTTTACTTTTCATATTGTTTACATACCAGCACGTTGCTTTTTAGCCCATGTTCAATGAGTTTCAGGCAGTGGCACGGACGGGTCAAACTAGATTTATGTTTTTCAAAAAGTAACACCTTTACTATCAGTAGACCTAACGTCAATACTGAATCTTACCAGTGAGAAGTGTTTATGGTTTTAAGTGATCTGTTTGTATTAGTTTGTCTGTCTGTGTGTTGTTGAAATCTTGTTTTTGTTTTACTTTTTCAAAATGTTGCCTTTGTAGGCGTCCTCTCTCCCTCGTTCTTTTTTATATACATTAACAAAAATGCGTAAATACACAGAAGTAGATACTGATTTTTAAATTTCGTAAGGAAATGCATGGTACAGCTGCAGCTGCCGTATTGCGCCTTACTTCCTACAAGTAAATATTATTGTCAATATAACTTATTGACAATTTCTGTTGCAACCTTGACCCTCAACTTCAGTCGTTTCAATATCTGCCGCCAGGGCCGGACGAAGAAATTGCTTTTAGGCAGCAATTTTTTTCCATACAAAAATTTGATTTCACTGATAATTCTCTTTGGTCAAGTAAAATGTTGTATTTACCTGTTTTAGAAATGTGCAAAATGTTCTTTTTACTTGATTCAGAAAAGTGCAAAATTTTCTATTTACATGTTTTGAGAAAAGTGGAAAATGTTTTATTTACATGTTTTTGAAATTTGCAAAAATATTTATTTGCATGTTTTTGAAGTCAAAACATTTCTTTTAACAGATTTTTGAAAACTCCAAAATGTTCTATTTACATGAGTTTTCAGAAGTAGTCAATGTTTTATTTGCATGTATTTGTAATGTACACAAATTTTTGTTTGCATGTTTTTGAAAAGTCAAAATGTTCTATTCACATGATTTTTCAAAAGTGCTAAATGTTTTATTCCATGTTTTTGAAATTCACAAAAAAATTTATTTGCATGTTTTTGAAAAGTCAAAATATTCTATTTACACGTTTTTTGAAAATTCAGTCAGCGAGGGCTGCCTGCGCTAGCCGCATTATCCGGCCCTGCCTGCCGCCTGCAACAAACCAGAGATCAAACAAAACAAAGTGAAAATAAGTCTCATGTCATTAGGACATACGATTATAGCACTGACGGGACTGACGTGAGGCAAATTACAAGTAGTAATATAACTTTCCATTATTAAATAGAACGCCTGGATTTTCTGCCATTTATAAAATGGGAGGAACAATTTCCATACTAAATTCTGCTCGCTTTTGTGAAGGGCTCAAGTTTGTCAATTCAAATCCAACGAATAGGGCGGGAGAACCTAAATTTTCAGCATCTGCAGAAAAAGCTTTTTCAATTGACCTTGTTAGTAAAATATTCACAATATTTAACTGTTCACTTAAACATTTATTTGCCACCTTTTATATACGTAATACAATCAATCATTAAGCCATTAACTCGTCTATAAAAACCATTAACGTGCATCATGTGTTTTTTTTAATTTAGTAATTCTATTAAGATTCTAGAAAAAATACTTTCCCAGCTAGACACCGCCACCTTGAAATCCTGCCGCCTTGTTGGACCCCGCTGGAAGGAATTAGGTGCCTTCCAGCTTCAAAAGCGGGTATTTATCAGATTCCATTTCTTCTTTGAGACAAGCCTGGATAGAGTCAAGAACAAAGAGCAACTCATCAGACCATATGACAGTCACCCATCTCACCAGATGTGTGTCGTCGGTCGTCAGGGTAAAGGTGGTCCGGATGCCCGCCTCAGCCCACTGGACCGACTCCTATCCATCATCGAAAACTCAACAACCTTCCCATGTGACTCATTCGTGATCAGTACACAAACAATTTCATCCGTCCAAATTCGAAATCTCATGCGTAAGCTGGGGCCAGTCATGAAAAACTTAAAATTATGTCTTGACGTGTACGTAGAACCACCACCGGCGGACGAAGACGATAGTCAGATGATTAAAGTTTTAAAAGCACTTCTAGCGCTCCACGCTCCGAATTTGAAAAGTTTTGAGCTTGTAAGGTACAAGTGTGATCCGTATCATTGGGCGGCTTTTTCAAATCCCTTTTTTGGTTGAAATTCTGGACCTGGACATATCCGTGATAACAATTTTTAATAAATAACTATAAAAATAAATTTTAATTAATTCAGAATTCACACTAAAATTGTATTGTCGTTGATTCATCATTTATTAAACGTTTTGCATGTAAATAACATTTTTTCAAATATTTTATTCGAACTACATTGTCATTTTTAATCAAAGGAAAATCATTCCGAATTTATACTCACTGAACTGTACGATATCTGTGGCGTTTTTTGGGCAGCTTCTGGAATGAAATCAATTGGGGAATAAAGTTATTATTTTTATTGATTAAATCTATTTGTTTCTAAATTTATGCTGGATTAGATGAAAAAATAGAAATTTATTTGTACTTACGAACAAAATCTAGCTAGTATTACAAAATTAATTGCAATATTTCATAATTAAATTCGTATTTTTTAATTTTGACTGTTACGTACGGACGGACGGACGGACGGACGGTGGTGGGGGTGATCGGACTTGTATTATAATTTGTGAACATTTCCCATACAACCAAGTTCAAGTTCAAAGAAAATACTACATCTGAATATGTTCACTGTAATATACTGGTAAGCAATTTGAACGGCGTTCGAATCAAAAAAGTAATTATTAAAAAAACATATATTTGTCGTTATATTTTTAAAAGTGCTTTATTTCAAAATAAAATTTGAATTTTCAATAACCTTGTGCCTCTCCTATGTATAGCGCAAATTTCCAAACATCAAATAAAATATTAAAATGTATCCAGCATCAAAAATTAAATTTACGAATTTGAGAACAAGAAAATTGATAATTATTACGTGCGACTGGTCGGCTTGAGCATCACCTTTGAACTCCCTTAGAAATTATTAGGATTACAGTACACTTTGTATATAAGCAACTCCGTGGGACCAGACCAGCCAAATTTGTCCCATATAGCAGTTATCCCGTTTAACCGTTTAAGGGATTTTCCTTGTACGCGGAACGTTAAAAAAATTACAGATCTACACTATACAGTTGAAGTTTTTATTAACAGTTGTAAGTGAAAACAAAGTCAAGATATTTTTTACAGTTGTGTGAATTAAAAGGTAAATATTGTAGGTACTTATGTTGATTGTTTAAAATAGTAGGTTATTTTAGTTTGCTTTGCATAAGTTTGGTTGGGACTTAAATGTAGGCTTAGGTTATGGAATGGAGATTGGAAAATACAGTCTTATCAGTATTTTCACGAGCTAGAAAAAATTATTGTTTCTGCAGTATTTTTGACATCTCAGAAGAATTGAGAATTAAAGGGGATGGATTTCTGTAGTCTCTTCCTCAGAATCCTCGTCGGATTCGTCACACTGTAAAATGCCGCAGACAGTTTGTTCGTCGGAAGTAAAGGAGATAAGGAAAGTAAGTAGGTATTGGTCAAGTACAAATGCAGTTACAGTATTATTCCTGATACTTCGTCCCTCAATTTTTAATAAATTCTTTTTAAATGACCGAAAATTCCATAATATGGCAAAAAATGAATTCCTTACAACGGTTTATCCCTGATGTCGAATACCTTATAACCGAAAAATTATAACATTGCTAGCATAGCCGGCCAACCAAATGGTCTATTTTTCAATTTGCAATTTGTTTCCATACAAGAACCACCATTTAGATTTTATTGATGGTTTTTTTTGGTAAAGCAAAATGTTGTATTTACATGTTTTAGAAAAGTTCAAAATGTTATTTTTACTTGATTCAGAAAAGTGCAAAATGTTATTTTTACATGTTTCGAGAAAAGTGGAAAATGTTTTATTTCTATGTTTTAGAAATAATGTACACACACAAAATTTATTTGCATGTTTTTAAAAAGTCAAATATTCTTTTTACATATATTTTTGAAAAGTTCGAAATGTTCCATTTACAAGTTTTTTGAAAATTCAAGCAGCGGGTTACTGCCTCCGCTGGCCGCATTATCCGGTCCGGCCCTGAACTCGCAAAGCGTAGTCGCAAAATACATATAACAGGAGCCCACAATAAAAGTAATGTAATATAGCAAATAAACTTATAATCAAAGATTTATTTGAGCCGTAAACCCTCGGTGATAACAGCATTCGGAAACATATCCTTGAAACACTCCAAATAGTTCCCACAGCGCACCAATGCAGAAGTCACCCTGGTCACAGTGGGGACGGGTCTCAAATTAAAATTATCCAAAAGGTGTGTGATTGGAACCCCGAAGCAACTGCGTTCACTCTGAATGGAAACATATTTCAAATTTGGAAAAGCATCTGCCAGAATGAGTCTGTCATGGAAAAACTGAGTTGGTCTTGGGGCGTGGTGACTCCAAAAATCACTCCGAGTCGAATAAACGAGCTCAAGGGTTGTGACGTTCTGCATTGGCGTGACTGGTATTATTTGAAATCCGCTAAAATATCTAAATGGATACCACTTGAGTCTTTTACAGGAGGCAGAGGATCCTCCCAAAATTAGAGTGTATAATTTACCAACTCTTTCATACAAATCTGGCGGTGCTCTAATTCTTCTTCTACCTATCGAATCTGCTTCAATTTCTATGTCCAGCGGAAACCATAAGTCCAGGTACTCAATTGCAGAGTTTCCATTGTTCTGGGAGTGAATTGCAATTGCAAGAGACTCCAGTGCTTCTATATTGCTAATTTTTACTTCCCCCTGGAGTGTTTTAAGAAGATGCAGACGATTGACGGGTTTTACAAGAAATTCAAGATTCTCTGTGACCAATGAAAATTCCGTTAAATTCGGAGAGGCATCTACAAACTCTTGAAAGATAGAGCGAGAGATTTCGTGCGTGAATTTTATAACTTTTAGGTTTTTTAATAGCAGCACATTCGGAACAGGAATCGGATTTTGGATAGAATTGACTTCTGGTGGAATGTTTGCAACTTGTACTTGGGCTCCATCTTCTCCCGCCGTGTTGGGTTCTTGACCAACATTATGATTTCCAGGTGGTGCTGCTGAACTTTTGACTCCAGGATGATGTGCAAAATATTCCAGATTTGTTGCATGAATTAGAATATTTTTCAAGCCAGGGAAATAAAGTGAGTTAGTATCTCTGAAAAATTCCAATTTCTTTAGTTGAGGTCCATGATTTTGGAAGAAAGACTCGAGGACAGGACTGATTTTCCCAGCGCAGTTGAATTCATATGAAGTGCAGGGAAACTCTGTGTTTGCTCCAATGCAATTGTTTAAGAGATTTGTAAGATCTTGGACGGTGCGTCGACAGTCTCGATTAAAAACAAATTTTGGATGTTGATTATTTTGAAGCGAAGGTTCTTCATCTTCATCATGCATCCACCATCGTTCTTCGGTAAACTTTAAAGTGGTGATTTTTTGTAACTGTTTTGAAGCAAAATACTGCCAGCGGTGGCAGACGGGGCGGCAGTTTAGTAATGTTTTCTGGTCCAGCAGTGAAAATATGGTTTCTTGAATCTAAAAGGTATATGATTTCATTTGCATTAATTTTTTTCATATAGTTCCATATCGTCTGTGAAGAACCAAAATGACATTTTCCATTTCATTCATATCCATTTTAGGCTAGAATCAAATTGATCTATATTTCATAAAAACAAAATGGGAAACATCGTAAAATGTTAATTTAAGAGTTTTTGAGTAGCGTAAAATGTTGTATTTGCATGTTTTTGAAAAGTGTAAAATGTTCTATTTACATTTTTTTGCAAAGTGTAAAATGTTCTATTTACATGTTTTTGCGAAGTGTAAAATGTTCTATTTACATGTTTTTGCAAAGTGCAAAATGTTTCATTTACATGTTTTTGAAAAGTGCAAAATGCGTTTCATTTACATGTTTTTGAAAAGTGTAAAATGTTTCATTTACATGTTTTGGAAATGTGTAAAATTTTTCAGTTACATGTTTTTGAAAAGTGCCAAATGTTCAATTTACATGTTTTTGAAAAATAAAAAATGTTTTATGTTCATGTTTTGAAAATATATTTCATTGTTTTTGTAGGTTTTTAGCTACAAATGGATATGGAAAATTTTAGTTCTTCACATACGATGTGTTACATATTGCAAATAATAATTTATGCCGTGATATTATCAAGTTTTTAATTCTGAAGGTACAATTAAATAGTTTGACCAAAACAGGAACAGGAGTAACAGGACAGAACTAACATGATCAATGCCGAAAGCGATTTTCTCCATATTTCAGTTTTGGTATTGGTTTTAGCGAGCGTTGTACTAAAATAATTTCTTTTTTCAGGTTCAATTTCGGATTTGAAAATTCTTATATAACACTCAATGAAAACTTCGATCACTTTTGATTTTTGGACGGCTTTTTGATATTGATTTAATTAGGGTCCACTAAAACACTTCTGAAAAAAAAATCCACTAAATTCTACACTTATATTTGCACTGGCACTTCTTTTGTGAAGAACACAAAACAAACTTATATACACCCAATGTTACACGTAGACAGTGCAGAGTATGTACACAAGACAGACATAAATCCAATCAGACACCACACATCATACTGATTCTTAATGGTGTTTTCTAAACGGAGTATTTAATATTGGAATTGAAATTTAAAATCGGACTCACAAAATTGGCACAGATAGATAATTGTATTTGCAGAAATTAGAGATAAGAAAAAGAAAGACAACAACTAAATGTTTCAAAAATTCGTATTTGACGCCAATTCATAGGGCGAATATATGAGCTTTCAACAATCCTTGTGAGCTAGCAGAAACAAGATGTACAGATATTCCCATTAGATTACTGCTATGGAATTTTAATCCTATTATTCGCCTTTATCGCAAAGTCACAAATCCCAAATTGGAGCTATCGCACCGCAAATCGTATGTGGTACCAGTAGAACAATGTAATGCTAAACAGTATCAAAAATTTGACTTGAGAGTTGCGAAGTTGAGAGGAAAAGGCGGCGTAGAAAAGATTTTTTATAATTTATATTGAGTACATAAGGAATGCACATTACTATATATTAGATTAGAACAGTTCCGTTGTCAGAAATCTTCGAGGTCAACATGACGTAAAGATTAGCAGTAATGCATGCAATTGTATAGGTAAATGTATAGTTAAAATAATACGTTTTTTTTTGTTTAAAAGAAAAATAATAGTGCAGTTGTGCAGCGACTTGTTATTTGGTACTGGTACGTACTAATTCTTACATATAACACTCACGTTCTGCCATTGACCACATCTACTCTAATAGATCAATTATATTCGTTCCTTTCATATCCGACTCACTTGTCAGATTTTGCATTATCATCACATTCTAAGCATGTGCATCACTATATGTAAATACATACAAGTAAACTGACTATATGAAAAGTACGGAATTTCGCTGCACTCACTCGACTGATTTATTTATTTAATTATTTAAGGAAACTCTGCCGTTATTGCATAATCCTGTATTAAAAACATATCGTGTGTGAAGAACCAAAATGACTCATATCCAATTTAGGCTATCATAAAAATGAGCTACTTAACAAAAAACACTAAATTAATTAGATATATGCGTAAAATGTTAAATATGAGTTTTTAAAAAAGTGCAATATGTTGCATTTACACATTTTTGAAAAGTGTAAAATGTTCTAATTACATGTTTTTGAAAAGTGTAACATGTTCTAATTACACGTTTTTAAGAAGTGTAAAATGTTCTATTTACATAGCTTAAGGTTTATAGGATATTCATGTATTGTTTGTACATAGTACAATTTGTATTTAGTTAAAAATGGATATGGGTCATTTTGATACTTCACAGGCAATATACAATAAAACTATGGCTGAATGAAAAATTAAAAATCATGTACACCCTTATTATAGGTAAAAGTAGTGTTGAAGGAACTGGCAAACATTTTTTGTAAGTAATTTGATACTTGATTATTACAGCAGTCACTGGGGTGGCACGGCAAAGCTATGCCTATACCTATATCTAAATTAAATGCCTGTTTCTTTTTCATCCTGAGGTTGAGGTATTTATATCTGGAAGTCTGGAAGAATAACTTATTTAATTTGTTGAGTATTGCGTTTAGGGATTGGTTAGGGAATTTCAGCTATCAATTAGCCCATAGGCAATATCACAGTGGTTTTGTTTTAACTTATCAAATGCTATGAAAATTAAATGTGCATTATTGTTTTTTGCTATTGTTTGCTCCCGTCTTTAAAATTTTGAATAATAGAACACAAGGAAAACATTGGGACTTTTTGATACAAGTAACGTATGGAACAGCAAAATCCACACGTACCAAAATAAAATGGCATTTATCCCAGTGCAAGTGCCAGCTGTAGATGACTTAACCCCAAAATTAAATTTTTAACACAGGCTATGAGCATAAGGGCATTTAAATCAAGATCAATTTTGTACTAAAAGGATAAAATAATTAAGTCCTGAAAACATTGTGTGTATGGAACATTTTGCACATTTCAAAAATACACGTACCTGAATAGAAACACTGTACATTTCAAGAACTTGTAAACAGAATTGCTTTGCACTTTAAAAAAAGTGTCAATAGAATATGCTGCGTATTTCAATAAATTGTAAATATAATATTTTGTTCTTTTAAAAAGCATGTAAATAGAGTATTTTTCACTTTTAGAAATCCTCGTAATTAACACTTTGTGCATGTATCTCTCATTTAGTGTTGTTTTGACATATCTCGTTTTTATTCTAGCTTAAACTAGATTTGGACCATTTTGATTCTTCAATCAGTATATATTTTGTGGCAAACCCACAAAATATTTCTAGATTCGCTCCTGATTTTAATAGATTCATAATATATCTTCCGCCTTTAGTTCCAATTCTAGCCATTGTCTCACTCTAATTTAAGTTTCCCTTAAGATCCCGGCATAATAAATGCGGATTAAAAAGGAATTTCACCAATTACAAATCCCACAAAACTACAAAAATACAATACGGTCTTCTAAAATTGCACTGCTGGAAATATTTTTAGTGCAAGTAATTTGAGCTATTTCAGGGAAGTCAAAGTTTCCGGGATCAAGAGCAATTCACCAGGAACTTTTTACTTGGTCTTTGAGAAAATATGGGAGTTTATAAAATTTGTAAATATAATATATTCAAGAGTCATGGAAACCATGGTCTAGATTTCCATAGTTTAAAAAATATCTCATCTCTCATCTTCATAAAGTTTCACATTGGAGACTTCTTTTGCTGCAAAGTGCTCGAATGAATAAATTATGGGCGGCGTCGAAATTATTTTGTTTTTTGGAAAATAAATATAATGTAACACTGTAATTGAATCAAAATTCGTAAACAAGCTTATACTTAAAAAACTCTGTAAGTTCACCCGTAAAAGCTTTATTACATTTTACCTAATGTTATTACCGAAATATTGTTTGTAACATTCATATTTCACATTTAACATTCACGTTTTGAATTTCATAGCATCGTTCAAAGAAATTTGAATGGTTTTAACGCCGAGTACAAAATTTCATTCTTCTGGGATTTCACAGGCCATTGTCCACTTCGTTACTCCACCCGCAGATTTTATCACTGCCTCATGGAGAACATAGGACTTGAAATTTTGTGTAAATTATTAGAAAATTTGGTAGCAGGTGCATTCAAAATAAATTTTACTATACATAGCTTGAATAATTGCCTATCGACTGTCGAAGAGTTTTTGTCAGATTTCAATATGGAAAATATTTTATTTGGGCGTCGAAGATGAGATGTCGGGATGTCTACATATAAAACAATGTTAAAAGTTTCGTGTTTCAAAAATCTTTAGTTTCACATTGAAAAACTTTTTTCCAGTTTTCTCTTCGACAATGGTTAGATATTTCCTTTTAGTTACTGTAAAAAAATTAAATGTATACTTATATGTCCAGGCAAAGCCTAAGAATTTACCGCTGGATGTGCAGTCCAACCCTTAATAAAACTTTAAAATGTATTGACTAAATCTTAATTGAGGAGCACGTATTGTTTTCCCTGTGTTCAGTATTTTCACGTCTAATAACAGATTTATATTACAAGTTAGTTGATATTTCGGAGCTTACAAGACAAGCAGAGCAATAAATATATTTAGCATGTAATGTGTATATAGCAATTTACGTGAGAAAAATACAATATTAAAAGACGCATTCATTACAGTAATACAGCCTTGAAATGAAAACAATAATAATAAAATTCAAAAATCAACGTTAAGTACTTAACGCAGTAAACAATAAAGAATGCATTTATTCAAGTTAGTAATTATGTGAGACGTAAGCCCTCGGTTATAACAGCGTTCGGAAACATGTCCTTGAAACACTCTAAGTAGTTCCCACATCGCACCAACGCGGAAGTCACCCTGGTCACAGTCAGGACTGGTCTTAAATTAAAATCATCAAAAAGGTGTGTTATTGGAACCCCGAAGCAACTGCTTTTGCTCTGAATGGAAACATATTTCAAATTTGGAAAAATATCTTCAAGAATCACTCTGCCATGAAAAAACTGTGTTGGCTTCCAGGTTGGGAGCCCCCAAACATCACTTTGAGTAGAATAAAACAGTTCCAGTGTTATGACGTTGCGCATGGGCGTGGCTGGTATTATTTGAAATCCGCTAAAAAATCTGAATGGATACCACTTGAGCCTTCTACAAGAGAAAGATGATCCCGCCAAAATTTGAGTGTATAATTCACCAACCCTTTTCCAGATATCTAGCAATGGTACAAATCTTCCTCGCATAGCAGAAGTGTCTTGTAGATCAAGCGGAAACCATAAATCCAGATATTCAATAGCAGATTTTCCATTGTTAAGAGCGTGAATTGCACTTGCAAGAGACTCTAGTGTTTCTATATTGTGAGCTTTCACTTCCATCTTGAGTGTTTTAAGGAGATGAAGATGGTTGACGGGCTTTAGGAAATATTCAAGATTCTCTGTGACCAAGGAAACTTCCGTTAAATTGGGACAGGCATCTACAAACTCTTCAAACATAGAGCGAGAGATTTCGTGCGTAAATTTTATAACTTTTAGGTTAAGTAGCAGCAGATTCGGATTTGGGTTTGGGATTAAATTGGTTTTCGATGGGAATTTTGCAAGTTGTACCTTTGATGTTTCTTCTCCCCCTCCTGCGTTACTGTATTCTTTAAAATCATCTTCTTGATCTTCACTATTACTTCTAGGACTAACCACTGAACTTTTGACTCCAGGATGATGTGCGAAATATTCCAGATTTGTTGCATGAATTAGAATATTTTTTAAACCATGAAAATAATGGGAGCTAGTATCTCTGAAAAATTCCAATTTCTTCAGTTGGGGTCCATGATTTTGGAAGAAAGACTCGAGGACTGGACTGATTTTCCCAGCGCAGTTGAATTCAAATGAAGTGCAGGGAAACTCTGTGTTCGCTACGATGGAGTTGTCCATGAGATTTGTAAGATCTTGAACGGTGCGCCGGCAGTCTCGATTAAAAACAAATTTTGGATGTTGATTATTTTGAAGCGAAGGTTCTTCATCTTCATCATGCATCCACCATCGTTCTTCGGTAAACTTAAAGGTGGTGCTTTCTTGTAAATCCTTTGAAACAAAATAGTGCCATCGGAGACAAACAGAGCGGCAGTTAAGTATTGTTGTCTTGTCCAGCGGGGAAAAGATGGTTTCACGAATCTGAACAATTTGCATTTTTATTTATTTCATAATATGTTGATTGCATATTACTGGAAGCATTAATCGACTCCGTAATTTTGTATAGTACTACTGAAACTGAATTTACACTAAGTTTGAATATAGGACAGGAAAGAAAACTAACATGATCGATGGTCAATGCGATTTCTTCTGGAGTCATTGCAGATTCTGTGTTTTGTTTTGATCTTTTGCAGAGCCAGATTCTATATAAGTTTTTGTTGTTCTTGGTTTTTATTTCGGTTCCAGGTAATGTTCTTTGACGATTTCTCTTCCCAACTTAATTTCGAATTCTAAACTTAAACTTTACTGGATAATCGCAATCTGATTCGCTACTGGAAAGTATCAGCAAATTCTACCCTCTTTTATATTTACCGTGATATCCTGCCAAGAATACAAAACAAAAGGTTATGCACATTATCAGCGGCGGATACAGAAATTTTGTCTGGGGGGGGGGGGGCTAACAATGTTAAGCCGCCATATTGGAAAATGGCCGCTCCTATCTCTACAATGTTCAAAAATTTCCTTCTGGGGGGGGGGGCTAAAGCCTCTAGCCTCCCCCGTCTGGATCCGCCGCTGTACATTATTGTTATAATTTTGTTTTCTGATTTTTTTTCCGAGTTACCTGTTGCAGGACAGAGTGTCAGATCCAGACACAGACAGGCACAACCGCACAACAATAAAACTTTAGCAAAGAATTCGAAGATTCGAAAACTTCAAATAGGCGCCAATTATTAGGACGAATGGGCTTTCAACAATCCTTGGGAATTTACAAGAATGAGAATATATCATAAGATTAGTGAAATGTGAAATAAGTGGAATAACTTTGACTTTGACTTTGACTGAACTGTCACTTATTTGGTATTTAGTGTTATCGTTCATCTGAACTGTAATGATTAACGATTATAAACATAATCATATACAATAATATAAATAATGTACACATGTCACATAAGTTATGCATGCGCATCCTTTTAACTTTTCAAAAATTCTAATATGGAGTTGCCGGGTTTTGATCCCGGTACGTCTCTCGTGCTATGTGAGCACTCTATCACCCGAGCTACGTATGCATCGAATGGAGAGTCAATTTATGTCCTATTTTTGATAATTATCGTCAAAACTTCAGTTTGTCAAGTCTCCACTTGTCCTCAACATAGTTTTATTTTTTGTTACAGGCAATTGACACAGATAACTCTGTTCTCAAAATTCAAATGAGGTGACGCAGTGTTTAAGAAAACAAGGTCATCAGTATGAGCACTGGAAGTTTCACACAATGACTGAATGTCATACCTAATCCTAATCAGATGATAAAATGCCGGCCAGTAGTACAAAATCCCTATATACATGCAATGAGGTTTTCCTACCCAGACGCTTCCTACCCATGACCATGACTAATGTAAGAAATAAAACGCGAAGTGCATCTATTTACATATGAGTTTTCCGTGATAATATAGCAGATTTAAAATATTTTATTCAATTATTTGTTGTCATTGTGAATATTTAAATATAGATAATTTTGAAATTAATAATGGTGGCGGTTGCTTATAATTAATTATTCAAATTCACATAAGCTATCCTGAATGATCTGATGGGTGGGAAAATTCCGGGTGGGAAAATACCGGGTAGGGAAAGTCCAAGAACCGTACCGAGACCAAGAGGTAACAATTTTTAGCGATTTGTTTGGATGGTCTAATAAACTGCCAAGTGTGCTGACCTATAAACCAACAAAGGTATTATTGAATAAAAATACTAGTATTAAAAAAAAGTACCTACCTTCTTGAATTTTTAGGCCATCTTACTGAGTGTTAAATTTTCGTGAAGTGTAATATTTTGAAAATAATGCAACTGTGTCAAGTATCGTCCACCGCTCGGCTACTAAGTACATTGGACAATACTATTCATTACAATTTTAGCTATTGTCAGGAAGCACAGTGTTGAATTTACTTTTGCTTTACTAACTTCGGGCTCTTAACAACACTATACTCAATACCGGGCCGTGCTATTAAATTGAGAAAAAATCTAAACAACTGCAAAAGGAAGCAGAAGATAATTTTTCAAAATTAATTTGTGGTTCCTTTTCACAATTAATAAAAAATGAATACTTTATTAAAAACAACCATCTTAATAATTACACTGAAAGTTCATTTGTTTTTCATTCCAAGAATAATCTTGGCGGACAATTTACAAATTAAACAAAAGCCCTCCACTAATTTATTTCTTGAGCCAGATTTAAAAATTTTCCTGGGACGAACTCTTTCCCATTTTCAGGATTGCGTCGTCAATATTATTGAAATTAAAGCTAAGCTTCTGGATTACAAAGGAATTACATCGCCATTTTTAAAACTAGGTCCGTCTTACAATTCTACGCTGAAAGAATTCCAAATGAGTAAAATGACCCATTTGCAATGTTCCCTTCAACTTTTCGTCTTGGATCACCCATTGGATTTCGGGAATAAAACATTCAAAAAGCCCGGTAGGTATGCTTTTAATCGAAAACGCTTCACGCTCATCTCCCTTCGCGAGAATCGGCAAAAATCCATGTGGAATACCCAATACTGCGTATTTGTTTTCGACAAGGAGGTTATTGACCCAAAAATGTTTTCAACAGGCGACGATCCATGGTCACCGTCACCGTACAACTTGGTTACGTTGATCGGCCAGCCCGCACCTATCGTCTACATTCTTGTGTATGAGCATGACATGCAAGCTCCAAGGTTAATTATACGTTCTGGATTTCTTCAATGTGTCCTGTGCAATTTTCCAAAAAATAAAATCCTCTATGATTTTCATTGCCCACAAATTTTAGAACACCAAAACGGCAGGAGTCATTGCAACTGCTTCCACTCCATGATACAAACCTATTCTAAAGCAATTGAGGACGGGCGTAATGTGAATTGGGCGTTTCGGAATAGTGTATCGAATTTCAAAAGTCTCCTAATACAAAATACAACGAGGGAAAAATGGGGTCAAACTGGGTCACCATTTCATAGGAAAAATCCACTGGAAATAAACGCAGCAGCAGCTCATTTTATACAAAATTCGTTGAACTGGACTGACGGGGATAAATGCCCCAAGGGGATTGGTATTGGTTGCGACAAACTATTCCACTACGCAATATTCCTGGATCAGAACATCGATGCTGAAAGTACAAATTCGGTCCAACCACCCACTGGTCAGGTTTATTTGACTGGCTACGGCGTAGATAGGACGTTTCGCTTCATCACTTCGCATGGGATCAATTCCATGGAGAATTCCCTTGAAATTTTTGTAAAACCATTTCAATGGCAAATCTGGGCTTGGATTTTGAGCTTTTGGGTTTTCCTTGGGATTCTCTTAACTTTGGGGCTTTCTACCAACAACGGAGAGTTTCGGAGTCTAAAGCAAATTTTCTGTAGCAGTGCTGCTGCACATGCGCAATTTTGTAAGCAAATACTTCGAAACATGTTCTGGCTAATGAGTGCCTTGGTAGAGCAGCTGGACACACCTTCAACAGTTTCCAAAAGAAGGGAGAGCAACGGCAAGGGCACACCCTCCGTTTTTGGACGTCGCCAATTGGCTAAGCTGTGTGCTGGCACATGCGCTCTCTGGTCTATACTCGCAATTGTCATGACAAATGCGTACAGAGGTGTCGTTAAAACGGATTACATCCTGGAAGAGAAATATTCGACAAATCTTAAGTATTTCCTGGATATGGATAACTTCACTTACTATGTACCACTGGACCAATCCGTCTGCTCGATCTACTTTGATTATTTGGAGGATAATTGGGAACAGTGGATGACGGACAATCATTCGATTAGCACCCTGTGCGGCAGATTTCCAGATCCAGGTCTCATAAATCCAAGTGGAAATTGCTCAATAGGTCACCAGATTAACATACAAAAAACTCTTGTGTGCCAATTCTTTAGCTTGGTACTTAACAGGCACACTCAGTTATGGGCACTGGCAAATTCCAAATCAAACTTGGCATCTTCTTTAAAGCAAATGCAGAGCCTTAAAAAGCAACTCCGATGGCTAAAACAAACACTGGCGTCGTCTCGCTTCATTTGTACGGGTGACTTAGAGCGCATGGTCAACAAGGATTTGTCACCAGCAGCAGGATCAGAGGACCCGGGAGATATGAATTTAAAATTGGGAAAGTCAGCTTTCGTGACACGTCTCGAGGATTTTGATAAATATTGGAGGCTCTTTAAGGGCGAGATGGGAGAAAATCCCCATTTAAAATTCGCTCACAATAGGAACATAAAAGATGATCTCCTTACAACAACTCGTGGGATTCAGTTTATACCCCCAGATAAGCATCATGGTCACGTCATTTCCCGTAGAATCGAGACACTCCTCTGCTCTGGGATTTACTCCCTGTGGCAGAAGTGGTCCGATTTTCGAAGATCGCTCTCCGCCCGAAGGTCCTTATCACAAGGTCCAGATACACGAGTCAAACCCATGTCGCTAGATGGCTCTGAAATTTATCTTGTTTTCTCTGGGTTTGCATTCATCCTTTGGATTTGCCTCCTGGCATTTGCCACGGAAACAATATGGTTCTTTAGAATAAATTGTGTCATGAGTGGGAAAGTACATTTCGCAGAGTTGAATAAGTACTTGAGGGTGCGTCGAAATAAAGTTTATGTTAAAAAATATGTGCAGTAATCACCAAGATTATTAACACAATTTAGTAGAGCATAGTAGAAGAAAGTTGTTTAAAAAATCAATGTTTGGTATTAGGTAACCAAATTTTTTTTTGAAATGTTTAAAAACAAATCTACTGGGTGTAACTTGTCAGGTCCAGCCTCTTGTGAGTAAAATATCCCGTAGTTAATTTTAATTGTTTCTCGCTCTTTTTCTTTCAGTGTTTTAATGTTGTCTTTGCCAGTCATAAAAAAATTTAAATTTTGGTCACACTAACTTGTTTAATGTGTCACGTAGTATGTTGTAGCATTTTCAATAACATTATTATTTTGTACTAGTAATATTATTGCCATTGGTGCTTTCAAATATGAACATAATTTCAGGTGTGGAAATTTTTAAATTGGTAAGGTGGTAGAGAATTACTAAGAATTTAAAAATCACCTTAAATAATCCACCGATCATTAGAGTTTTATACCAGGGCCGGATTAGTTTAAGGGAGCAATTTTTTTCCATACAAAAACAACCATTTTAATTTATATTAAAGATATTTGTCGATTAAAGCAAAATGTTATACTTAAATGTATTTAAAAAGTTTAAAATTATGTTTTTACTAGATTCACAAAAGTGCTAAAATTTTTTAATAACATGCTTTGAGAAAAGTGAAAAATGTGTTATTTCCATGTTTTTGAAATGTACAAAAAATTTATTTTGCATGTGTTTGAAAAGTCAAAAAATATTCTTTTTACATATTTTTGAAAAGTGCAAAATGTTGCATTTACATGTTTTATGAACATTTAGGCAGCGGGGACTGCTTTATCCGACCCTGACTTATATTTTTATTCGGAGGCTCCGACTTCTGAGAATAAACATGAGCAAGGATGCCATTTCCAGAATTTAAAATATGCACTCAAGTGTTTAGTGTTCACTGGTGCACCTGGTGGTTTTTACTTTACTCTAATAATAAAATTCTAAATTGCAATTTCAACAAACCAAACGTTTAATTTGTGAACTCACTGAAGAATAATTGTTTAATAAATGGAATTTTAAGTCCAGACCACCAATTAGTCCTAATCAGCCAATTATGAATTATTTGCACTCGAAATATTAATACTGCAAAAGCCAAGACATATACAGTTAACAACAAAAGTATGTAACAGCCTTCCTTTCCATAAGCGGTCAGCCAACTAAGTATATACTACACTACACATTTAGTTGTGTCGCGTTTAGTGCTAATATATACGTACCGTATTTCCTGTAATAATGTACGGGTTTGGGTGATCAAAGGTTGAGTAGTAGACGTGTCTGTATAACAGGAGACGATTGTGGAACAGTGGACGAGTCTGGGAGTTTGGAATTTGAATACTAGATGGGGTCCGCTATTACAGGAAATGCAGTACTACTTCAATGCCTAATCTGAACATTTTGTACTCCTCTTAAAATAAATCTGGAACTTACAATTGACAGCATATGAAAAGAGGAATGCATACTTTAGTAGGTGGTTAATATAATGTAATAGTTATACGTTAATGGTTAATTATGGCTGATATACCACATAACCTATCAATAAACAAAAATTTAAACTTCAAGAAATATCGTGTAAAGTGTTTTGTTAGTTTTAAAGAAATTATCAGTAAAAAACCTGCAATTACCAACACAAGCTTGAAAAAAGCCTTTTACTTAGCTAAATTTTGTAACTAATTTGATTCGCTGTACTGTTGAAATGCAAATGTTAAACAGTTGTGTAGTAGTAAAATAAGTTAACGTATTTATTGCATTATTTGGTTTAGTGGTATATATGCGTTTTGCGTATAGATGAGCTGTCAGAGAATGTGACAAAGCCACACTCCCACACCCTCTAAAACTATTTCTCCATAGGTAATTAGGATTTCGTTTGCATCCATTATTTATTACCAGTATAAATACATTATTAGGTCCAGGACTAAAAGCTTTTGGTGTTAGGAGTTGAATTCGTCAGCTACAATGCGAGTGAACTTTCTGAAAATTGAGAAATTCTGCGTCAAAAGTGAAAAGTATTGTGCGTGCAAAATAATGAATTACATAGAAGAACCTCCGCATTTGATTTATCACTTTTTTGATTCTACGTATGTAGATATACTGCAGCTTCTACTGTCAAGTTGGATGTATTTTTGGATTGTAATATATCGATCTTGCAATGAACTACAGTCATATTTAGGCATACAAAAAAAGAATAAAATAACTTAACAACAAAACATAACATTATTTTAAATAAATTATTCAATATGATATCTTGTTTTCTCCAACTTATTTTTACTGGCACATTTCTATCTTCAGTTTGCTGTCAGTAGCAGCATAGCATCATAAAATCCAATTGAACAAATAACAACCTTTGTAGTTTGACGTATTTCTAATTTCTAATATTTAATTGATTACTGCTATACATAAAATCTTTGTCAAAATTGACCTTTCTTCAATCCCAAGTAGTGGTAGCGATATAGTATATATCGTCTGAGAAGAACCAAAATGACCCATATCCATTTGTAGCTAAAAAAAATATCCACTATTTACCAAAATATTGAAACATGTCTTGAAAACATTTAAATTAAATATTTTGCACTTTTAGAAAACATGTAAATAGAACATTATACGCTTTTAAAAACCATGTAAATAAAATGTTTTGAACTTTTTAAAATTATGTAAATAGAACATTTTACACTTTGCAAAAACATGTAAATAGAACATTTCGCACTTTTCAAAAAACGTGTAATTAGATCATTTTGAACTTTTCAGAAACTCTTAAATTAACATTTACGCATGTTTTTGATTTTGTTTTAATGACATAGCTCATTTTGATTCCAGCTTGAATTGGATATGGGTCATTTTGGTTATTCATAGACGATATAGTGGTACGTATAGTATAGTACTAATTTTTTGCGCCTTTCACTTATTCCACTGCTATTTTGTTGCTGTGTTGTCGTTGTCAGAGTCAGATTCAGAGCCTCATTATTCCATTGCCATTAAGTTGCTTCAACTTTTGTTCACAAATTTTGACTCTCACAGACGCTGATGATTCCCTGATTGGGTTTGTGAGACTTGAAAGAAAGAGAGAGAAGAGGAAAGCAAAGAAAATCCACCAACTTTTTTCTTTTACTTTTTTTCATTTTTGTTAAACAAAAGACGGAGCCAAAATAAAAAAGAAAGAACAGGAAAACAGTCAAAAGGGAAAAATTATACAAAAAAGGAAGAAAAGGAAATGCTGAATTCATACAGATTGAGGTTACTTCAAGTGAATCGTAATCGTAATTTTTTTGATTTGTAATTTTCTATTTGTTTTGTGCATTGTGTTGTGTGATGTTTTATTTTTGGAGATCGTTATCTTGGTAAAGATCCCATGTGGTTGTATATGTCATATATCTGCGTGGGTACAAAAGGTACAAGAGAGAAATTGTTCAAGAGAGAAAGCAAAGTTTTATTATACACAAAAGGCGGAAGGAAGCCTCTGGAAAATTAGTTGGGGAGGTTGTGTAGGGAAATAGTAATAGGTCTGATGGGTAAAGGGCCGTCCATCTATGACGTTTAAGAAGAGCGAAATTATTTCAGTCCCTCGCTGTCCCAGTTTAGCAGGGTTACATTTTACCGTCATTGGTCGTTTCTCATTCTATCCATTACATCATTGATAGACGCCCCGTTAGTATGTATGTACATGCATAGAATATGGATGTATAGTTACTTTCATTTTCATTACTACAGTCAGTCAGGGTGAGTTCATCACTTATATTCATCATTCGTTTTCGTCTTAGTTATACGCCTCAGTGTGCACCAGGGCGTATCTAAGGGGGAGGGGCTAAGGTACTTTAGCCCCACCTCCCGCATTAAGGAATTTTTGAAATTATTGTTTAGATGGGAGCCCCCCCCCCTAAGGAGGTCAGTAGCCAAGTTGTCTGGATCCGCCACTAACAATGAGTGAGCGTTTGTTCAAAGTCAGTGAGGCAAATCTTTGGCTGGGGAATGTGAAAGGAGACTCAATTGCCAATTAAGTGCAGTTCATATAAATGCACATTTCTGATGGGACTGTACAGGGCCGGACGCTTGGGCCGGACGAAGGAATTGATTTTAGGCAGCAATTTGTTTCCATACAAAAAAATAGCACTATTTTAATTTTATTGATGGTTTTTAGTGAAACAAAATGTTGTATTTACATGTTTTAGAAAAGTGCAAAATGTTCTTTTTACTTGATTCCGAAAAGTGTAAAATGTTCTATCTACATGTTTTGAAAAAACGGGAAAATGCTTTATTTCCATGTTTTTGAAATGTACAAAAAATTTATTTCCATATTTTTGAAAGGTAAAAATATTCATTTTACATATTTTTAGAAGCGCAAAATGTTCCATTTCCATGTTTTTTGAAAATTCAAGCAGCGGGAGTTGCCTGCGCTGGCCGCATTAGTCAACCCTTGGACTGTATGTATCTATAGCAGTTTTTTTTAGTTGCCCTCACCCAATCAAAAACTATATAAGTCAACGAGGAAAACATTCCCTTCCACACTTCTTGGTGGTATCGTCGTCTGTGCTCTAAATTCGCGCAGAAATTCATTATTTTTAAAATCTAATACACGCGCGTGTATCTTTTTTGTAAACAGTGACAAAGTTCCGTGCAAAAAAATTTCATTTCCAATCGAAACGCTATTAAAATTATTGCATTTTAGAATTCCTGAAATATTCCATAACATTTTTTTAAAACCACGTACCGATTTATACGTACAAAGGGATCGTCTATAAATGACGTCATTGATAGAGTTAAATGGGGCAACCTGACTATTGATGACATACCATGCTAAAAAGCGATATAGCCACTTACCGAACGTTTAATTGAGGGTCCTAAGAAAATAGGAATTTTTTAATGACGTCATTTATGGACGAACCCACATGAATACGCAGAGTACGAAGGAACAAACCGCCGCAACCTTCATAGTTGAACATCTAAATAGGAATTAATTTGACCGTCATAATCCCTGTAATAAGTCATGTACTCGAATGACATTGCATTATACTGTGTTGTGTTGGGAACTGTGGGCTACGCTCTGAGAACGCTAAATTGCATTATCTATTGAATTGAACTGCCTGTGTAGACTGCCGACTGTAGAAATGTAGATTTTAGTTCTGAATGAGGGAAAAAGCGGGAGCGAGAGTGAGTGCTTTGGTTAGGTTTTGGTTTGCGGTTGATTGAGATAAATACTTCCGCTGCATTACTGTGTATAGCCAAACCGATTTAGTGAGAATCTGAATGAGAGCCCAGCATCAATCTACTCTCCAATTCCCCGGCTCCTCCGTCTCCACAACTCGACAATGTGACTTTGAATAGTGAAAGGCTTTGCGGTTAATTTAACCTGTGGTCGTTTTATACATTGCCATAGTGAAGTCTCAAAACGAGACATTTCCAATTTAAGCTAGAATTGAACCAGCAATATGAGCTTGTATATATGTATATATATATGTATGTACATATATGTATGTATATATAATGCAAACAATGGTTATTAACTATTTACATGTTTCAGAAAAGTACAAAATGGTCCATTTACATGCTCTAGAAAATTGCACACTGTTCTTTTTGCTTGTTTTCAATATTCGCAAAAATGTTCTATTTACATGTTTTTGAAAGGGGCAAAATGTTTTTTTACATGTTTTTAAAAGGTTCAAATTGTTCTATTTACATGTTTTAGGAAACTGCAAAATGATGCATTTACACGTTTTTAAAAAGTGCAAAGCTGCAAAATGATCCAGCAAGTATGGTTTGCCCTAATAGTGATCGGTTCCCTAATGATGAGCAGTAGGCGCTGTTCAAATACTGCTGCTTTTAAGAACATGTGCTACTGAGTAATGGCAGTTGAAATTAGAGGCTGCACTAATACCAGCAGCACAGATTTTTAAGGGCAGTGCAGTGGCATTTGAACGGCGGCTACTGATCACCAATAGGGAACCGATCACCATTAGGGCAAATTCTACTACATGTTATTAAAAATTTAAAAATCTTCCAGTTGCATGTTTTGAAAAAGTGCTTGGGTGAGTGGTTAAGGCTGCAGACTGAAACTAAATTTCCAGTCTCAGACCTGGCTTCCATCCTCTTTCACTGCTAATTGTTTATGGCTCTGTGTTGTACGGTGGTAGAAGTCAATGTTTGGTTGATTAAATCCAAATCTCCTTCTGTGCTCCGTAGTGACCTCTACTTCTACTTACTGTAGGGCAGTGTAGGGGCCTAGGGAATGGGAATGGGACTCCTTTGCTGTGGAGCAGAAGATGCGGACAGGTGAAAGGAGGATAATGTGACCTAGTGAATCTTTATTTTGTCATCATTTTAGAAGTAGAAATAGGCCATTTTGAGTCTTCACTGGCGTTATGTATGTACACATGTGTGGCTCTGTGACTGTGGGTTGTTAAACATGGAACTGGAAGAAAGACGGAGGCTAAATGGAAAAGGAAGTGTAGGTCAATCAATACGAAATTGACGCACTGAGTACTCATCGCCAGTCGAGCATTATTCCTTATCATTCCTTCACGTATTATGTACCTAACCTATATTTTATGTCCTTTCATCAAAATGCAATCTCAAAGTCAATCGCGTCTCCTATCTTAAATCTACTGTAACGCAGTATGCAATTTGTTTCACTTGGATTTCCAATTTTGTTGGTTTTTTCGTGGTATGGGCTTCTACTTTCCCCACTTGACTACATGGCCTTTGAGACAATCTGACTTCTTCATAAGCTTTACAAAAACAAACTAAAATCCACTTAAAATACATGTGCGCAGTATTCATTGGAAACACGACTAATACGTTATACTGATTGTAAGCTTGAGTAATACCGTCATTTGATAGGCGTTGTATTTCTTTGATAAACATATATGTAGTTAATGTAGTACTAATACTAACATATGAATGAGAATTTGAATGATCAATTAGTGCAGAAAGGATCGTCTTTAAATGACGTAATTGAAAAATCATCACTTTTAGGCGTTAGGACTCTATGACTACCTTGTCATCAGCTTAACAAGCGTTTACTTCAAATTTTTAAATGCTAAAAAATCGTAAAAATGTTTATTAGAGTTGCTGGGTATCGATCCTGGTACCTCTTGCATGCTAAGCAAGCGCTGTACGATCTAAGCTACGCCCCCATACTCCTATTCATATCGTCTGTGAAGAACCAAAATGACCCATGTCCAATTTAAGGTAGAATCAAAATGAGCTATTTCATAAAAACAAAATGAGAAACATGCGTGCAATGTTGATTAGGAGTTTTTGAAAAACGTAAAATGTCGTATTTACAGGTTTTTAAAAATTGTAAAATGTTCAATTTACATGTTTTTTAAAAGTGTAAAATGTCCTTTTGACATATATGTTTTTGAAAAGGTGCGAAATTTTCTAATCCTATGTTTTTGAAAAGGTGCAAAATGTTCTATTTAAATGCTCTGAAGACACATTTGAATATTTGTGTAGATAGTGGATATTGTTTTCAGCTACACATGGATATGGGTCTTTTTGGTTCCTCATAGATGATATGACACCTATTTTAAAATCCAACATATTTTTTTTCGTAAAAAATTATTATCCACGTCATTTAATATGTCAACACTTTCAATTTTCAACACGAGACAGATAATTCTGAATTAATAGGCATTTTAAATCCTACAACTTTTTACACGTCATAACTTTCAATTTTTGTGTCAGATATTTACACTGCAGATTTTAATAATACATTTTTATCATTACTGTCAATTCACTTCTAAATTACATTATAGTATGTCAATAGGTCAAAATGCATTTTACCTTTTACGATTACCGTTATTGTTACCGTTACTGCTTTACCAGTAAAGCTGCAGAAATTTCGGAACTTACAAGCGCTTGTAAATGGGAACAAAAAACAAACGAGAACCTCCCTTTATTAAAGCAGCCTTCGTATGCTGTACACAACTATCTGTCAAAGAGTCAAAGTACTAGTCAGTAAAATTCTGTTTTCTGTTCAGAATACTTACTTTTAGCGTTTTCTGGCCCTGACTTCCTGACTTGGTATAGTGCTTAAGGCAAAAAGCAAAGGCGATGACGAAAGACAGGAATGATTTTCAAACAGAAAAATGTTAATCGAGAGATGAAGTAGAGTTACTATGTAGATTTCTGCGATTAGACTTGCAGTCGACGTTGGCGGTGAACGGTAATAATGGAAAAGTAAATGCAAGCTCTACTGTTTTCTCAGGGCCGGATAATGCGGCGAGTGCAGGCAGCCACTGCTGCTTCAACTTTCAAAAAACATAATTTAAATGGAACATTTTGCAGTTTTCAAAAATATGTTAAAAGAATATTTTGACTTTTCAAAAACATGCAAATAAAAACGTTTTGTAAAATTCAAAAACATGAAAATAAAACAATTTCCACTTTTTTCAAAACATGTAAATCGAACATTTTGCACTTTTCAAAAATATGTTAAAAGAATATTTTGACTTTTCAAAAACATGCAAATAAAAACGTTTTGTAAATTTCAAAAACATGAAAATAAAACAATTTCAACTTTTTTCAAAACATGTAAATCGAACATTTTGCACTTTTCAAAAATATGTTAAAAGAATATTTTGACTTTTCAAAAACACTCAAATAAAAAAGTTTTGTAAATTTCAAAAAACATGAAAATAAAACAATTTCCACTTTTTTCAAAACATGTAAATCGAAAATTTTGCACTTTTCAAAAATATGTTAAAAGAATATTTTGAGTTTTCAAAAAAATGGGAATAAAACATTTTCCACTTTTCTCAAAACATGTAAATGGAACATTGAGCACTTTTCTGAATCAAGTAAAAAGGACATTTTAATTTTTCTAAAACATGTAAGTACAACATTTTGATTTCTCAAAGAAAACCATCAATAAAATTAAAGTGGTGGTTTTCGTATGGAAACAAATTCCTGCCTACATAAAAGCAATTCCTTTCTCCGGCCCTGTGTTTTCTAGATGCTGGAGGAAATGTGAGTGTTATAAACCAAGTTGGAATTTTACAGCCGTCTTCTCCTTCATCATAATTTACAGTTTACAGCACTAAAGGCAATTTATTTTATTGATGACTGACAGGACCAAATCAAACGCCCGAAAGGGCCGTTGTCCCTTTACCTATATACATACTTAGTGACGGGTGTAATAAAATGCTCGAGGAATGTGACATGAATTTGTGGAGAGAAAGTATTTGTACTATGGTCTACATTTGAGATCGTCCATATACAACGTCACGTCCAGGGTCAAACAAATGGTCTATCTCACGTTAAAGATATCAATTTACGACACGGGTAAGCTTATGACAGGGGTTTTGTCCGATCCGAGGGTATTAGGAATTGGGATTTTTGGATGACATCATTTATGGTCGACCCCTTCTAGATTGGGAGAGGTCGTCAATGCCAGTTATGTCAATGACTTGGTCCCGGTGGCGGTGTGGATGTTGATGCCTCATAACTATATAACTGTCCGTGACTACATTAACATTTGGCGTGAGGAGAATTTTCAAATTTTTTAAACGTTATATGTATTTACACATTGGATTTTTACTTGTAATCTAAATGACAGAAAGGAGGTCAAGCATTGAGAAGCGAATTTTTTTTTTCTCCCATTTTAAACGCCTAACAGCAGCTTTAAAAATGTTTTAAATTGACATGTCGTCAGTGAAGAACAAAAATGACCTATATCCAATTTTAACGAGAATCAAAATGAGCTATGTCATAAAAACAACATGAGGAACATGCGTAAAATGTCAATTAAGAGTTTTTGAAAAAAGTTAATTGTTCTAATTCCATGTTTTCAAAAAGGTGCACAGTATTCTAATTCCATGTTTTTGAAACTGTGCAAAATGATGTATTTAAATGCTCTCAAGACATATTTGAATATTTTTGTAGATAACTAATATTGTTTTTAGCTAAAAATGGAAATGGGTCATTTTGGTTCTTCACTGACGATATATTTGAATTTCGCGCTAAATTTAAAACTGTAAATTACAACCATTACCCATTGTAACTGCGTGTAACTTACTGCTTTATTCGAACGGTAATTAATTATAGAATCTAATTTTCTAGATAGTATATAGCTCTTTATAAAGACATTTCTTAAAAACTATTAAAATTTGAATGTTTCCTCTAAAATTAATTTTTTAAAAATTGAAAACATTAGAGAATTTGAAAATTTTAAAATAATGGTAAATAATGTAGGTAGGTAAGTATCATTATAAACTTCCGACTTATTTAGTAGATAATTAAAATTCTAATTCTAAGCCAGAAAAATAAAAATCATTTAAAAAATTTTAATGTTGGATTTGTATTGAAAAAGAATAGGCAGAGATGAGGGGGTTACGAATTGAATTTTATTTTCTGTGTTAGGTAATTTATGAGCACGCCTTGTCTGATCCAGGTGAGAAATCTGGAAGGTTACATACTTGCGTTATTTTTGGATTTGTTTTAGTAGAATTCACACTGCTTCTGGGTCTGAAACTGGATGTATTGGAATGGCTACGTCTTGGAATGTGACAGCCTCATTCATTTAAAGGTTCTAAATAAATGTAAGCAACGCGGGCTCAATCAATGATATAATAAACTAACTCAAAGGTAGTGTAGTAAGTAATGTACATACTGCACTGCATGTATGTGGCTGTTCTTGGGTGGTTGGGGGCGGGCTGCTAAATAACTGATCTCAGAAGAGGGGAGGTGAAGATGTTATGGTTCCTTGAGTTTTCTTTCCAGTTTCTGTGATTACTTCGTCCTGTATGATTGAGTAGTAGAAGGCTACGCTCTTATTTTACGGGGAAGAACCTTCTAATGTAATTTATATCACGCTTTCCACCTCAACGAATCCAAACGGAAAATTAAAGACCAAAATAAAACACAGAATGTAGGTATTTTCCGTAGGGATGACGCGTTATTCACGTCTACAAAAAAGGTGAGATTTTGAGCCCTCTCCCCCTCTTAAACCGTCTTTTTTGGTATGTTAACTAAATAAACCATATGCCAATCTGCCCCACTTTTGCTGACGTTATAAATGCATGGCCCCTTCTTTCTCCTATACTCCGAATTTTATTTGTATCTCATTACCGTGTATTTTGTTATTTAATAATATAAATGTCAAAATGTCGTAATTACGTTGGGGATATGCAAAACAGATTATCTTTTTAATTTATATTAAATTACTAAGCTATACAAGTGTTGTATTATTAGCTTTGAATAAGAACTTGCGTTTCTTTAAATTTCAATCATATGGTCTGTGAAGAACCAAAATGACAATGACCCATATCCAATTTAAGCTGCAATCAAAATGACCTACGTCATAAAAACAAAATGTGAAACATGCGTAAAATGTTGATAAGGCATTTTTGAAAAACTTAAAACGTCCTAATTCCATGTTTTTAGTTTTTGAAAAGCCGCAAAATTTTTAATTCCATGTTTTTTAAAAGGTGCAAAAAGTTCTAATTCCAGTTTGTTTGAAAATGCGCAAAATTTCTAATTCCCTGTTTTCGAAAAGGTGAAAAAAGTTCTAATTTCATTTTTTTGAATTGCAAAATTTTAAATTCCCTGTTTTTTAAAATTGCAAAACGTTCTGCTTAAATGCTCTCAAGACATATTTGAATATATTTGTAGAAAGTTGATATTGTTTTTAGCTACAAATGGATATGGGTCATTTTTGGTTCTTCCCAGACGATATGCTAAACAACTATCAATAAATAAGTTTACACTATTTCTTGTTTCTCTGTTTACGCGGCCCTTTAAAAATTCAGTGGGCAGGCTATACTTTAAAATAAAACTAAAAATAGATGCAGATTCTTTTAGGAAGAATATAATATTTGATGGCGGTAATTTTATTTATATTAATATTATTAAGTTTATTAAACCACAGCCATGAGCTTATAAATGAAGTTATCTGCAAGATGAAACACGGTCACACCACCATTTCAATAATCAAAAGGCGTTAAAGCTCGTAATAAAAAATGAAATACATAATTACTGCCCAATGGATATTATTTAACTAATTTTCCTTGAAAAATTTTAAAAGTCATTTATTTTTTATTGGAGTATTAGTTATTACATATTGCCAGCGAAAGTTCAAAATGACCCATATCTATTTTTGTTTCAAATTATAAAATGGGCAATTTACAAGAAATTACTATAGCGTGATCGTAAAAGCATGTAAATAGAACATTTAACACATTCCAAAAACACATGTAAATAAAACAAAAAATAATGCATTTTACTCATTTTAAATGAAGCAAATAATAAACCAATTTGTACTTTTAAAAACTTTCAAAAATAGAACGTTTTGTATTTTAAAAAAACATGCACATATAATATTTTGCAGTTTTTAAAAACCAGTTAATAGAACATTCTGCACTTTATAACTAACCTTTTACATTGTATATTATTTACACTGAGTTTTTTGACAAGCTCGTTTCAATTCCTAAAGTTCAATTGGAAATAGGCTATTTTGATTCCTAACTTACGATAATTTAAAAAATGCGTCTAAATTTATCTTATTTACAATATAAACTACACTTATATCACAGAAAGGACGACGGAAGGTAATGTACACCTTTTTAATGCTGGAAGGTGCAAACAGATTATTAGCAGGTGATTCTTTAGGTTGGACGTTATTTGCTACTTTTCGCGAGATTCCAGAACAACTGTAATGAAGAAAATTGCATTGCCCATTGGCTCAAAGATAATGGCAGAAAATCAATAATTCTGAGAAAGCACGTTGAAAGAAATTCCCTGTTTTGTCTTTTCTATGTTAAAGCTCATCGGATCAAATTATTAAATGATACCAATAATCTCATAATATTCTGCCATTCCGTTAAACATTCATAGTAAATTACATATTGGATTTGGAACTAGGAGGTTTACTGGCCCTTAAATTATTGTGAATACGTCTTTTAAATTTAAATGGTATTTTCGTGGTCGGGAGTTTACCGTTTTTGTTTCATGACTCCCTTTCTATATATCCTCCTTTTATTTACTCCAATTCAAATCCTTTGAGAATTTCACATATCGTCAGTGAAGAACCAAAATTACCCATATCCAATTTACGCTACAATCTAAATGAGCTATCTCATAAAAAAAATTGAGAAACATGCGTCAAATGTTAATTAGGAGTTTTTAAAAAACGTAAAATGTACTATTTTTAAGTTTTTGAAAAAGTGCAAAATTTTCTATTTACATTTTTGTCGACAATGTAAAATGTCCTATTTATATGTTTATGAAAAGATGCAAAATGTTCTAATTCCATGTTTTTGAAAAGAGTAAAATGTTTTAATTCCATATGTTTAAAAAGAGTAAAATGTTGTATTTTTATATTTTTGAAAAGTGCAAATTGTTTTATTTAAATTGTCTCAAGACATATTTAATTATTTTTGTATATTGTTGATATTGTTTTTAGATACAAATGGATATGGGTCATTTTGGTTCTTCATAGACGATATGATTCTTATCATATTCGAAAATGATAGGTGCTTTTTCACGCAGTTTTTGCCTTTATATATGCATGATATACATGTATGTACGGTTCGGCCGCAGTTCGAAGTGGCCGTTTTTGTAGTGTGTTGTTTCGTTGAACTTTTTTCGAAGTTGACAGCATTCGTTGTCAAGCTGTATTTGTAGTTGGCATTTTTCGTTGTAACAATTTTTTGCTCTTTGGAGACAGTGGTGGCCCTTAGAAGGGCCGTTGGTTAATGAGGTTAAACTCACGAATTCAAGAATCATGATCAAATATATGTAAAAACATTAGAAATAAATGTGATATAAAATATTTAAAAAATTAAAATATTAACATTCCTGGGTTGCAATTTCATGCAGTGGCAATGGATGCGATAGTTTTGCCTTTTTTGAACGCGTTTTCATCTGTGGAGTCAGTTTTCCTGCTTTTTCCTTGCCGCAAAGCATTTGGTACTGCGTTGCCCGCTTTCTTTTTTGAATTTTTCGCGATGGAGTTGCAAGTAGAATGGATGTATGAGTTAATGGCAAGAATGGTGAAGTTGAGATAGGAGTTGATGTCAGCAGCGGTGGGGATGAGATTGGAGTTAGTATACGCAGTTGTGGTGGACCTGATGTAAAATCTACTGTAGGTGGCGCGGTAGCCAAAATCAAATCCGGTGTGAGGGGTGGTGTAGATGCAGCTGCCTTGGCGGATTTTAATTTTTTGATTCCAAGTAAATTGTATGCGATACCCTTCAAATATCGTTTAATGTCAAGAGGATCCCAGGAAGACACAACTGTAGAAAGCTCAACTAGTTCCGCTTGTGCATGTTTGCATGTAATCAGGTTATATGTTAATTACTTACAAAGACAATATGTAAAGAGAGAGATATCAGAGCAGAAAAAAATTGTTACAACGAAAAATGCCAACTACAAATACAGCTTGACAACGAATGCTGTCAACTTCGAAAAAAGTTCAACGAAACAACACACTACAAAAACGGCCACTTCGAACTATGGTCGACCCGTATGTACATATATATCTTTTTATTTCATAAAATATTTGGATTTAAACGGCACAAAAAGATGAAAGCATTTTTCTTTCTTAAATAACAGTTTTAGTATTTTTCTTCCAGAAAAAAGAAGAGTTTGGAAAGATCAAACAGAGTTTTATTACTTGGATTTTTAGATTTCGGATTTAGATGGAATTATATTAATCGTTTGTAGTTTTTAGGCATAAAAAAGGAGTATAAACTGCTACATTTTTCTTAGAAATGTTATTTTCTCTAAACTATCAGTTTTATTGTACCAATTTTAATGTGCTTTGATATCCACATAATATTTTATAGAGATTTGATCCTTAATATTTAATACTTTAATCCATTCATTCTTTTTGTATAAGATGCAAATGGAATTGTCTATACTAGTCTACTAGTGTATGTATTGATGTATGCGACTATGGGTGGGGGTGGACATGTCTTCGTCTTCAGATGCTTAGCAATTTTGTGCCTGGTTTTTAAAATGGTTTGCATATGGGGCTAATTTTATTTTTTAGTAGCTGTTTGAAATTACGGACACCTCTGCCTATAGATAGGTTGCAATAAATTAAGACAGATTACCTAAAAGCATTTATGTGGCGTTGAAATCTATTTTATTTAGGGAATTAAATATTTAAGTTTATCAGTTTGGGTGGTTCACAAATTAAAAATCATATTATTAAGCATATAATATTAATTATTAGCACATTTACAAAAGTGACCAGAAGATTTACTGCTGAATTTTACTATTGAAAAAATGGGATTTGCACATCGGAGCAATATGCAAGTTGTTTTAAAATATTTTTGTTAAATAAACCATTTAGTACTTTTTGTATTGTCAGCCGTCCATCGTCCATCTCAAAAGTATGAAAATTCATAATACGGATAAGTTAAAAATGTACCCGTGCTGTCGGCTGTGGGAGGAATCAAGATGACACATTTGTAGCTTTAACTATGAGAACTATGTGTAGCCCTAAAATCATGTAAGTATAACATTTTGAACTTTTTAAAAACATGTAAATTGCAAGTTTTGCACCTTTTATAAACATGTAAATAGGTCATTTTGCAATTTTCAAAAACATGCAAATAAAATATTTTGCACCTTTCAAAAAAATGTAAAAATAGATCATTTTGCACTGTTACAGAACATGTAAATAGAAAAATTTACACGTTTTACAAACCAATAAAATGGAACATTGTGCCCCTTTCAGGAGCATCTTAATAGAGTATTTTGCATTTTTCAAAAAATATACAAAAAAAACGTTTTGCGTTTTTTAAAAATCTGTCAATGAAACATTTTGCACCTTTTAAATATATTATGTGAATTGAATATTTTACAGTTTAAGAAAAGATACAAAGAAAATGTTCTGCACTTTTTAAAAACTAGTAATTAAAGCATCTTCAAGATATTATACTGCTTTTTTATTCCAGTTTAAATTCAATTTAGGTGAATGTAATTATTCTTTTTCACTCAAAAATCAAATTCTTCTTCGTTTACGCTAAAAATCTGACCCTTTTAGATAGAACAAAAATCATATTTTTCGCATATCATTCAATATGGTGCGTAAATCGTAAAGCAAAATTTTATTATCAGTATCATTATCATTTTTATAGCCATACAAAAATCTCCACAAAAATATTCTTCTTCCATATCATACTAAGACAACCTTCCGGCACCGGTGCCGGTGCCGGTGGAACTTTATTACATAATGGAGCTGAACCTGAAGCTGTAATACAGACGGAAGCTACATAGAAAAGCTGTTGAATATCTCCCTCCCACTATAAAAACTGTCTTTATTTTTTAAACCTAACAAAAAAATGCTGATACATATTTTTATTTGGTTTTAGGTATATTATTATTTTGATAGTGAAACTTTCCACAAAAGAATTCCCACATTTTTATTTTTTACATCAAACATTTAACATGCACAATATATTTTCCATTCTTCTTACTCTTATATTTTTTTCCTTCTGGAAAATCTGCTGGACTGAGAACCGGAAGATGAAGGGGAAGAAACGAGAAGAAGAGAGAAAGTGAGTGAAAGAGAAATTTAGTAAGCATTTTATTATGATCCCGAGTTAAGCTCAAAAAAATCTGCTTCACTTATCTCCCCATTTTTTTCTCTCGCTCTCTCCGTCTCTCTGTAGAATTCTGACTAGAATTCTAATCATCCTCCGGCACGTGTGCTATTACGCGTCCAATATCCAGAGCAACACTATGGACTCAAATCAAAACGGACAACCCAAACTAAATTCCCTCATAGCCTTTCTTCCGTCTTTCTTCTAAGCTGTTTAAGACTAAAAGTGCATTACTAAAGGCGGACTGAATGATACCGGTACTGGTACTGGTACCGGTACTTAACTTGGGCACGATATACATCACTTTGATCCCGTCCTTGTTTTTCTAGTTACACTTTCACGCCGCACTTTATTTTCCTTGAATATAGCTTGCAAAAAAAATGCGTCGTTGAAGTAAGGGATCGTCCACAAATTACGTCATCAGTAGTATCAATGGATCACCTCTTGGCCACTGATGACGTCCCGTGTTAAAGAGAGCCATTTTCAAATTGGTTGAGCTGGTGGCTGGTGCCGATGACAGGGATCCAAAAACAAATTCTAAAGACTTTTTGATAACGTAATTTGTGGACGATCCTTAGTGTATGTAATGTAAACAAAAAATGATATAACCAAATTTTTCAGAGAGTAATTAATTATATTATAGCAAAGTTTGTATTTTTAAGGTGTAATTTAAGAACATTTTGCACCATTCAAAAACTAGTAAATAGAACATTTTGCACTTTTCAAAACACACTTAAATAGAACATTTTGACCTTTTAAAAATCATGTAAATGGAATATTTTGCAATTTTCAAAACTTGTAAATAGAACATTTTGTACTTTTCAAGAGAATGTAAATGGAATATTTTGCCCATTTCAAAAACTTGTTAATAGAACATTTTGCACTGTTCAAAAACATTTAAATGGAAAATTCTGGACTTTTTTAAGAAAATAAAAAACAAAACATTTTTTGCACTTAAAACTCTTAATTACTAAACTTTTTTCATTTAGTGTTTAGTTTTACATAACTCATTTTAATTTTTTTTGTTAAATTCTTTCATTACTCTTCACTTGTAATCTTCTTTCACGCTAAAAACCCACCCCGTACAGTAGGTCAGTAGGAGCTATAGACTTTATTTAAATAGTTTAATGTATTGTTATTTTTGTAAAACGGTATATATATTACTGTGCATTACTTTTTTTATATACTAATTATGTTAGGTTAATCTGTACATTTTAAACTGTTTTTGTTTAATTGTATTTTTAAAACAAAGAAAATCGTCGTCCCGTTGTCATCTGCGAATCCGGAATTACTTTGCACTTACTATTAGTAATTCAGTACCAAGTTTTTCGTTGTTTATATAAGCAATTTGTAATCCATTCTCCATACGGCGTTAAACTACCAATATTTCTTCACATAATAATTACCAGTATATTTGGAATTTGGAAGGATCGTAATCCATTTTATACAGCGTGCGTTCACTATCTCATTAAATACGTTAATTTTACATTCGATTATACTCATAAAATTGGCGGAATATCGTTCCGTTCTTCATTTATCAGTTTATCAGATAATCTTTAGAAATTGGTAATTGTAATTTTAGTGTTTTTGATTAAGTTTGACAGCTCCATTTGGCCGTTGATTACCTCTCAACTTGTAACAGGGCATTTTGAAAGAGTGCGCGTGTCTCTTAAAAATATTCTTGATGATTTTTCATTCTATAGACTGGAGTGAAATACTTTGAGCACATTAACGGCTACAAGTTTTTATTTGCGAGTGAAGAATCAAAATTACTTATTTGCATGTTAAGCTGGAATTAAAATCAGCTATGTCAAACATCACATTGAATGAAATAAAATATAATGTGCGCAAAAGGATAGTACCAAATTTTTAAAATGTAAAAACATTTTTTACTTACGTTTTCAAAATTTAAAAATATTCGATTCGCTTGTTTTGAAACGTAGAATGTCCGATTTTCATGCTTTTGACACGTATAGTGTAAAAAGTTCTTTTTGAATTTTTGGTAAAAGTGCAGAATGTCCAATATGATTGTTTTAAAAAAGCGTTTAAAATGCCTCGTTTGCATGTTTTTAAAAAATGGAAAATGATTGGTTTTCTTTTTTTTCAAAATTGTCGTATATGCAAGTTTTTGAAAAGTTTAAAACTTTTAATTTGCAACTTTAAAAAACACGCAAAACAGTTTATCTTCAGGTCTTTTATAAATTGCACATTTTTCTATTTACTAATTTTTGAAAAGTGCAAATTTGTCTCATTGTTTTATTTTTGAAAAAAAAATGTTTGACTTCTATATATTTTAAAACCACAAGAAGTTTAATTTGCGAAGTCTCTACAGGTTCGAAAATTTCAATCTGGTCGTTTTTAAAAAGTTTCAAATGTTTCACTTGTTGTTTGCTTTCAATGTCACACAATTTTAATTTGATTTTGTATATAGTACATTTTCGTACTAATTTTTGCTAAAATTGAATATATGGGACATTTTGATTCTTAGGTTAGAGGGATGGTAATGTGTCGTAAAAGTAGTCCTAATCGAATTGTAGCATCTCAATTTCCACCCGAAACTCACTTAACTTTCCCCGCGCGTACTTTCTGCTTCTTAAATCGGAAAATCCTTCAGAAATTTCATTATCGCCAATTTAATGCCGTCGTATTCCTCTCTCTTCGCTTCAAATTCCTCTGAAAATTGATCTAAATTGAAATAGATGATAAGAATGCTGTTGCCATCATCTTCCTTGACTCGCGATCATTTTTACAGCATCTAGATCAATCCAGTTTTTTTAATAGAGGAATAAAAAATTGAAGATTTCTTACTGTACTGCTGTACAATGTTTGTACACTTTTGCTTTACGTTTTCTAACACTTTCAATTTCAAAATTTAGAATATGTGCCCAGCATGAATATTATTGCAAAATTCAAATTTTAAAATATGAGGAAGGCAAAATTTAATAAACTTATAGGTATGAATGTTCATTTTGCATCAATATTTTTTGAATTCGAATTTGAATATAGTTGCAATTTTTTTAAAAAATAACTTGCGAAAAATAGTTTTTTTAAAAATTTTTATTTCGATTTGTTTTATAGCCACAGACTGCAGTCTCGGGGTCGTTTTCACGCATGACTTCCGACTTCCCGCATATTTAGATTGTTGCAGAATCGATTGGTAACAAATATATACCTGGAAAATATGCTACATATTGGCTAAACTTTCCGACGGTTATTTTAAATACAGTTTTAAAAAAATTATTTCAAAATTTGATTGACATCTCTAAGAAACATGCATGAGATATGAGATATGAAAGTGCTGTTTTGAAGAAATGGCTACTGTTCGAGACCCTCATTCTAATAAAAGCTCTAAAGGGGGGACTCTCCGACTATCCGTATGAGCGGAAATAAGTTAATATTTTTTTTAGCATGTAACGCAACAGAAAAACACACAAACAAACCGTACTACTTTTTGTGCAACTTCGTGTATCGTCAGGGAAGAATAAAAATGGCCCATACCCGATTTAATAGCCTCAAATAAAGTGAACTATCTCAAAAATGTACTAAATATGAAAACTTAATGCGTAAAATGTTAGCAGTTTTAAAAAAATGAAAAATGTTTTATTTACGGAGTTTTTAAAGTTGCAAAAGTTTTCATTTACCTAATTTTAAAAAGTCCAAAATGTTTTATTTTCATGATTTGGAGGCCGCAACAAATTCAATTAAGAGGACGTCTATTGTCGTCTATAACTGGCGTGATCAAACTATCCGGATGTCTAGCTGGACACTTGTCGCAAGCATAGTTATCGCTCAAATGACTATTCTTAACACAGGATGACATAACAGTCTTCTAGTATAGACCCATTGAACCTACCCGTGAGATCTTTTATGGACAAACCCTTACACGTTTATGAAGTGCAAAAAATGTTCTGTTTACAGGTTTTTAAAAATTGTAAAATATCCCATTTAAATGTTTTCAAAAAGTGCGAAATTTTGTATTTACATGTTTTTGAAAATTTCAAAATGTTCCATTTACATGTTTTTGAAAATTGAAAAATGTTCTATTTGCATGTTTTCGAAAATTGCAAAATGTTTTATTTACATATTTTTAAAAAGAGCAAGATGTTCCATTTACATGTTTTTGAAAAGTGCAAAATATGGTATTTACAAGTTTTGAAAAATTGAAGAAAAAATTGTTTCGTATATTATTTTTGTAAAAATACAGTGCATTTTGTTTCTATGGATATCGATCATTTTGAAACTTCACTGGCGATCTACAAATATTTATAGGTTTTAGCTACTTTAGCAATACAGATACAGATTTTTCCCAGAATTTTGAGTTACATCGAAACCAAAACGAAAGGAGAGCAAAATCCTCAGAAGTAGATCAAAAGATCCAGGTTTCAATTTCCTTACATTACGACACGGATAACGATGACGATTGCGATAAAGATATTAGAATTACTCTTGCACAGTGAGTTCACAAAATATTTCTACAGTCGTCTAAACCTTTGAACATTCTCCTGTTTATTATGTTGAACTCAAGTACTCAAGAAAGCCTCAGGTACTATACTATATAGTCCCCTGGCCCGGTTTACTTTTACTTACATATCTCATGCGATAGATGCAGTGTGTGCGAGAGAAAAGATATGAAAAGCAGACGAGCATAAAATACTCGAGAATGT
Organism: Dicyrtomina minuta; assembly: GCA_949802685.1. Lineage (NCBI taxonomy): Eukaryota > Metazoa > Arthropoda > Collembola > Symphypleona > Dicyrtomidae > Dicyrtomina > Dicyrtomina minuta. Next base: position 61,159,344 of record OX461808.1, on the reverse strand, counting down.
TTCGAATATACACACATATACAGATAACCCTAAAGCAAACATAATATCATTGACATTATAGGATTGACCGTATTGGGAAACGGGGATTTCATCAGATTTACAGATTTTCAGATGTATTTTGGGATTTTCTAAAGCTCAGCACGGGGATGATCTCTAATGCTAGATACAATTTTTTATAGAGTATTACAAATGTTCCGCTATTTAGGTTCTGTAACTCTAATCACCGTCAACCGTATGAATTTTGGAATGATGCATAACAATTTTGTAAATTTCAGGTTTGGCAGGAAATTCAAATAGTTAATTCTATAAAAGTCAAGCTATAAATTTGAGGATGCAATTTCTGTAATTTCTGCTTGCTGTATCTGTACTGTTTTAGTGAAGCGAAGCGCGAAGCGCCGGATTTGTCGACCGGGGGCGGGCCTGAAGTAGATGCTGAGCTACAACAAAAGCACATAATTTATGTTACGCTAAAAGATGACATAAAATTTATGAAAGCTCCCCTACCATGAACGAGCCATATACAAATGTGCGTAGCAATGTAGTTTAATGTAGTTCTAGTTCCCAAACTTTTATAAATTTCACCATTCACAAATGCCGTCATTTATGGAAGCTCCTCTACCATCAATAAGCCATATATGGTTGTACGTGGCATCTAGTTAAAAAAAGCTTTAATATTTTCGAAAATTGCATGATTCACAAATGACGTCATTTATGGAGCCTCCCTTACAATCAATAGGCCATATCCAAATGTACGTGGCAAGCAGTTAAAAACAAAGGTTAAAAAAAAATTAAAGTTAAAACATTTATATTCTATATAGATAGGCTCGTGACAAATTGGTATAATGGTTTGGAAAAAAATTCAAAAGTTGGCAATGGTGGTACTAAAAACCGTGATATTTGTGGGACTTCAATATGGACGAACCTTAAATATCTATAATCCATAAAGATATGTTCGTGAAATGTGGTTAAAATAGGTTGAAAAAAAAATTGAATTTCAAATTGGGGTTACCTAAAACTATGATACTTTTGGAACGTCATTGTGTACGATCCCTTAATATACATAATTTGTATAGATTTAATTGTGACATGTAGGTAAAATGGTGTGGAAAAAAGTGCAAAAGTTGGCAATGGGGGTGCCTAAAACTATAATATTTGTGGGACGTCAATATGTACGATCCCTAAATATATATAATTTTTATAGATAAAATTGTGACATGTAGGTAAAATGGTTTGGAAAAAAGTTCATAAGTTGGCAATGGGGGTGCCTAAACCTATGATATTTTTGGGACGTCATTAGGTACGATCCCTGAATATATATAATATTTTTAGATATAATTGTGACATGTAGGTAAAATGGTTTGGAAAAAAGTTCAAAAGTTGGCAATGGTGGTGCCTAAAACTATAATATTTGTGGGACGTCAATAAAGACCAACCCTGAATATCTATAATCTATATAGATATGTTCGTGACATGTTATTAAAATAGGTTGAAGAAAAATGAATTTCAAATTGGGGGTACCTTAAACCATGATATTTTTGGGACGTCATTATGTACGATCCCTAAATATATATAATTTGTATAGATATAATTGTGACATGTAGGTAAAATGGTTTTGAAAAAAGTTCAAAAGTTGGCAATGAGGGTGCCTAAAACTATGATATTTGTGGGAAGTCATTAGGGACGAACCCTGAATATCTTTTATCTATATAGATATATTCGTGACATGTTGTTAGTAAAGGTTAAAAAAAATTGAATTTCAAATTGGAGATACCTAAAACTATGATATTTGCGGGACGTCATTATGGACGAGCCCTGAATATCTATATACTATATAGATATGTTCGTTCAACATTGCAGTGCCAGACTCATGACTTCTATGCCAGGCTGCATTGTTAACGTCTGTAAAATAATGAGGAAGGAGAATTCCGAATGCCTGAGCTGGTATTCGAAGAGTGGACCCCCGTCATGAGAACGCATATTTTCCAATTTTACATTGCAGTGTCAAACCAACGACCACTGTACCAGTCTGCCCAGTGAACGTACATATGTCAGCAGTACATTTACTTGTATTGGATATTGGTAAAATTTTTCCATGTGTATTTCTAACGGCGAAACTTGACAAGCTCTCAGCTCCATATGTACCTTCCATGTATTATCAGCCTTTTTTGTATCTTGAAACATTGATTTAATTCTTGGTCGGTTTAACTGCTAATTGCGAAGAAACTATAACTTTAATAATAACCAAAACCTATACAGCACTTCTCCCTCGCTTTTCTGGGCGATTAAAAAAGGTTTCAATTTAAAATCTTCAAAAATGCGACCTGTAGCGTGCGACCGACGGCCATACAGACAGACAGACAGACAGCCAACATCAGACCAATAGATGCTTGCTCAGCATCTAATAAAAACTGAAGTAATAACTAATTGACTATATGTAAAACGCATGAAATATTGAGAAGATGTGTAAAAAAACTTAGAAGAGATGAATTCGAGCCAATTTAGTGTATGCAGTAATTCATGTCATTTATGTTGTCCCGTGTCTCAATTAAATTCACATTCAATCTATTTAGTGTAATATACAGCAGCATTCTACCAATTCAATGGATTCTGGAGGAGTTGCTACTGTACTACTACCGAAGCCAGTAATAGCGCTAGGTGATAGGCTCTTCGAAGACGTAAGTGCTGACTTGATGTTTAGGCTCAAATATTAGTTAATGAAATAATTATTATGCTACTTATTTCAGAATTATTATCATTATTAAAATCACTTCTCAAAAAAGAATTATTGGTTATTTTTTCAGGAACTCTCATTCATTTTTTGTAATCGTTGTCTTTCCGTAAAAGACTTGCTCAACTTTCGACTTGTGAATAAAACTTGGCATTATGCAGCTACTTCAACTCCGCTCAAAAGAGATGCCTCCCACGTAAGAACCTCTGCATTCGATAGACACGGCCACATTGGGTCGGGGTACTAAACTGATTTAATGTTAAAGTCGCCAAAGTTTGCAACGTTGCATTTGATTACACATTTAATTTATTACAAACCTAAAGAACAATTCATTGTGGTATAGTATGAAATGGACCCTGCAGCTGGGCTTTACTTTAAAATGTGGATAATCTGCAAATCTAGGATTTAAAAATGACTGAGCGACCCCCAACAAAGATTCAGTCATTTCCAACTTTTTCCCCAATTTTTCGTGTGACTGGAATGTATGCATTCTCGAAAATACCAAGTACGAAATTCATTAATTACCATCCAAACTGGCTCAACTTGAGAAAAGGTATTTAAGAGAGGGGCACATTCCTGGGACTATTGCATATTATATAAAATTAAATCATTGCCTGTGGACAATCTACGTAGTGTAACTACCTAAATGACGTTAATAACAATGAATGAGTGAGTAACTGTATAGTAAAATTTAATTTTTAATTTTTATTTATTTCCAGATGCGTATGAAGATAAGGATGTCAATCTGTTGGCCTCATGTACAAATGGTCCACGCGGAAAAGTAAAATAATTGATATCACAAATTATAGGGTCTCGACAAATGACCTGGTTTTCTCTTAAACTCAGTTTTTTTTAGTATTTTATTATGTGTTTACCATTTTTTGTATCGTATAACATTTTAATTAGGTAGGTAAGGTAGTCTAATCGGGGCAATTATCAATTTTAGTTTTTAATTAAAAATGTAATGTAACATTTAAGAGAACAGAACTGACTTTCCTTATTTTCCATAATTTTGTTTTATAGACAGCAACTCTTACTACCTCCATTTTCTAGTAAATATGACTGAAGTAATGTTGTAGCAGGGACACGCCTAATGGTGATCAAGCCGTAATGGTGATCAGTGTCTGGCGTTAAAAGGCAAGATGTGTCAGAAATCACTAACTAGTTGGAATTGATAGTTTATAGTCCTAACTCCTTGGCATACAATTTATAGCATCAATATGTAAAAGCTCACACGGTAGAAAATTAATGAACCTGGTATTCCAAAAAAATTGGAACCAAAAGTTTAATTTGGTAACTTCAAATTTCGAAATTATGGCTGAATTAAGGTTTTGGTTTGAAATGTGCACATATACTGTTAACTACAGTCATTGGCAATAAAAATAACTCCTTACTCAATTTTGCCCTCCTTTGGATCCGCTGAAAATAAATAAAATCAAAAAGTACAAAATTTTAAGATTGCAGCCCTAATGGTGATCAGCTCCAGTAGGCATATACGTGATCACCAGTTAAATCCTTAAAAGACATCATAGCGGCATAATTTTGACTTGCAATGAGTTTGAGTTTGAGTTGAGCTTTATTACAGAGTCAAATTCATTCAACTAATAGCTGTTTTACAAGAACGGACTCACATGATAAATATTCTACTTAAATAAACACACCATCAATACATACGACATAAAAATAAAATCAATTACATTCCAGTTGTTTCCCGCAGGCATTAAAATATAAATATAATAGGTAACAATAACAGCGCTTAGCTATATTTATGACAATTATTTTAAATTTGTCAATCTGTGTGACCTTCAAAGGTCAAAAAGGTCATATATACGAATTTTCATTGAATTTGATATGAGTTTGGCAGTTTGCTGCAAATAATTTTTTGGGCGCTATAATATGAATAGTTTTCATTAAAAAGTGTTAAGGAAATATCTGGGGAGCAATTTCTTACCATTAAGTTACGAGACTTCAACATTATCTATGACAATAATGCTAAATAACCCGATCACGTATAGGAAGCAAGTGATCACCTTAAGGCCACCAACTTTCCCTATGATATCAATGCTATTTTTGCATGATCACCATTTGGAATCATATGATCACCTATAAGGCATTTCGTTGACTTTAAAAATTTTTGAACTTGCTGCAAACAATTCTAAGTGACTTAAAACAATTCCAAGTAGGGATTCTACAAATTTTACAGCTCATAGAAAGTTAAGTGCTGATTATTTTGAAACATAAAGCTTTGCTCTGGTGGACGTACAAAAGAAGTTACAGATTTTCAAAGTTGAACAAAAATGAACCCGATCACCATTAGGCGTGTCCCTACTACCATGGTACGAGCTACGAGCGAAGTAGTTAGGAGTGTGATACTAGAAATTACCCAATAATAGCGCCTTCAAAATTTCCCCAACTCCCCAATTTTAAGACCCTATTACCACCCTTCTGTTATTATCATGGCATGTAAACATGGCAAGTCATACATATTATAGACGGGGTCAATACTCATCAAAAAATACCCCAGTTTAGAATATGGGATTGTCCATTAATGGCTCGTAGGTAGGAGCACAGGGTCTTCTTCGAAATCCCATGTTAAAAATAACCATTGACACAATGATGAAGCTGATTACAGAAGGCAGCAGGTCATAGGGTTCTAAAAATAAGTAGATTCGATATTTTTGAGGAACGAACCTTTTCCTAAGATTAACAAACTGGCACATTTCCCAGTTGAGGGATAAATAACCAAATTCAGTGGAATAAGAATAAAATCAATACAAGTAGGTAATCGGCCATAAATGCTGTCATAAAAATATCCTCATTTTGTGGACCCTATGACTCCCTCCTCATGAGCTTAAGTATTGCTAAATTTAGCATGGGATATCAGTAGTACCCAAAGACCACCCATTGACTCTACCCACAAAAACATTTGTGGACGACCCTGAACGTTAAATTAGGGTTGCAGTTGGTAGTACATCGCATCAGGACGAACTAGACTAAATAATCCAGAGCATATTATATGGCATGGCACAGCATCAGTATTGTTGTAGTAACTTTCCATCCTCACCCTTTGGTTCCAATTTTGTTTCATTAGTGTACACATCCACAGGGCAATGAACATGAGGCAGAAATAGCTTAAAGTAATTTCCACAACGGGCAGTATTTATGTCTTTCCTTATTCTGTTGTCATTAAGGTTTTCACGATTATTAGTATTTTCTTGAAAATAACATTCTTTAAATAATATTATTTCTGTGGTCGTTCGCGAGTGAAGTCGTAACACAAATAATTGCTAAATTCAAATTCAGGGCTTGAAATCAAAAACAAATTGACCCTTAAAAATTATTTTCGAAATTAATGTGTAATTAAATTATTTAGATTTAAATTCTTAAAAGTATATAGTGCGACCTAATTCGACCCGCTTTTTGTAATAATTATTATGAATAATAATAAAGTATCCACAGTTGACCCATCAAAATCGAAAGCAGAGGTGACTGCTAACTGTAAAAGCCGCATGCAATTTTACACAGAAATTTATAAAGCCGAGTATAAAAGAAAATGTGAAATTTTTGTTCGTCGTCAACTTTCAAATCTGTCTTATTCCCCAGCCGTCGAAAGTGTTTTTCTCATTGATCACGTACGTTAAATTCTAAAAGTCTTACCATTTTAATTACTGAATTATAGTGCCACATATCGTCTGTGAAGTACCAAAATGGCCCATATCCATTTTTAGCTGTAAGCAACATATATCAACTATCTACAAAAATATTTAAATATGTCTTGACAGAATGCAAATAGACCAAGTTGCACTTTTCAAAAAAATGTAAATAGAACATTTTACACTTTTCAAAAACATGCAAATAGAATATTTTACACTTCAAAAAAATGCAAAAAGAACATTTTACACTTTTCAAAAACATGCAAATAGAACATTTGACACTTTTTAAAAACATGCAAAAATAGAACATTTAACACTTTTCAAAACCATGCAAATAGGACATTCTACACTTTTAAAAAACCTGTAAATAGAACATTTTACAGTTTTTTTAAATGTGCAACTAGGACATTTTACACTTTTCAAAAGCATTCAAATAGTACATTTTACGTATTTTAAAAACTTCGAATTAACATTTTACCCATGCTTCTCTTTTCACTTTTATGACATTGCCAAATATTGATTCTAGCCTAAATTGGATATGGGGCATTTTGGTTCTTAACTAACAGACGATAAAGTTTTCTGGTTTTATATAAATAATAAGTGGTCGTTTTGAGATACACTTCAAATTGTATGGTGTATATAATTAATACTTATTAACTTTTGTACAGATACTTGAATTAATACTTTTAGACTTGGATCGAGCATCACTTTTGAAATGTCGTCTTCTCTCCAGTCGCTGGGCTCACTTTTGTACAAAACCATTGCAGAAAATTGTGACTATCATTTTTTGGCAAACCGAACAGAATTATCCACCTGTCAAAGCCGAAGATTTAATTGTGATGAGATCACATAACGGTGGGTCTGTGAAAGATTTGATTGCTCTCATAGACAAATCTCCGGAATTCCCCTCAACTTCTTTTGCATTTTTCAATGTCTGCCAATATTATAATTTCGACAACTTTTTTGACTCCTGCGGACACTTTATTACGAAATTTCAATATGATGGAGCTTTAACTCTGGATGATGTCCGACACCTTCTTTTAACTCAAGCCCCTCATCTTCAACAGTTGCTACTAAAACGAATGTACATTCCGATTCCGGAACCATCCACTGGAACATACCGTGCTGTAGAAGCAGATAAATTAATACTAAGCAACGGTTTTGACGATAAATCTTCCACGACCCAAAAACTTGTATCGAAACACCTTAAAGTTTTTAAATGCAACAATCACATCCCTGAAACTTTTGTTCAACAGATTTTGGAATTCTGTCCAAGTTTAGTTGAAGTACTTTTGCCACAAGAATACCTCCATAATTTTATCAAACCCACAGATCGTATTCATCTTCTCAAAGAAGTAAGGCTTAGATTCGGACACCCAAATTTTCATTCACTTGATGTTGTTCTAAAGCATCATCCAGATCGTCTACCCCTACGACGAATTTTATTCTATGGGCCATTTAGATATGATGAATCTACTACGAATTTTCATTTGCGATCGATAGAATTTATGAGGCAACTTCTAAAAGCCTCCGCAGCCACCTGTCAAAAACTGGAGTGGATCGGAATTGTAAAACATTTTGAAATCCCTCAAATGCCACATGTGACTCACCTGAGTTTTGAAATTAAATTCATTGATGGTAGGCCAGTCACCGTTTTTGAAAACGGGGTGATTCTTGGAGAGAAATTTCCAAATTTAAAAGTACTCGTAGTCAGATCACACACATTTAAAAGACCACCTGTGCCAATTGGAGTTTTTTTCGGGATTAATAATAATGAGATTATGGCTCCGGTTACAAGTGTGAGACATGTATCGCTGAGGGACTTTTATGGACCGGAAGAATATATTCAAGATTTTGGGTTCATGTTCCCCAATGCAATTGTTCATAGTCACTTTATTACAATGCTACCTGTAGGGAACAGAGTTTAGAATGTATTAGAATTTTTGGGCTTCAGTTCAAAACAAGTGTATATTTATAAAAATGTCTACCACTAACTACATTTCCTCGGAAGAAAACACAATTTAATGTGGCCGATGCGATTTTGATACTATTGTTGTTTTGTGAATTCACAGCTAACATTTTTGAGAGCATTATGGGGATATTATTTGGTTATATACACACATACAATTTATGCACTGCCGATGTTACCTAGGTAGGTAGATACCTACTTTAGTCAGTTTTAGTAGTTCAGGTACTTTTTGCGGGGCACAGTGATAATTTTTGAAATCCGTTTCAAATTCAAACTAGAAAATTTTTGAAATTGCACAACATTAAAGTTAAAGCTTGCAAAAGATAATTAAATCCTTAATTTGTGACTACAGTGCCAACATAAAGTTTAGCCGCTATTTTCAAAAGTAAAACAATAAATTCCCCACATAACCTTGCAGGTCACTGTATTTAGGACAGTTTCACATGTGATTCACACGAGAGTTTTAGTAGGAGTTTTTAGTAAGATGTTTCTCGAAACAAAAATATAAGTTAAAAATTCAAATAAAATATTTTTCTAAAACAAGTTTAAAAATTCCAATTTCCGGTTTGAATTTAAAACCGATTTCAAAAAATATTGCAATGCCCCACAAAAACTACGACAGTAAGTGCATTGGCTCCACACTCGACACTGACAATTTTTGAATTTACAAATTGAGAAAATTAAACATACAAGATAGAATAATTCACTTAGAATTAAAATAATAACTTTCTTTTCGTATTCTGCTTGAGAGAGAAACATGAACCAAAGACACACCAAAGAAGCAAAGGATGAGAAAAGAAATTAGTGTCAGTAAGTAATCTTATATGCAGTGTAAATTGTAAAATTTAAATTTTGTAAGTAGGTACTTAAATGGTAATGATGAATTTTAATTTTGTAATAAGGAATTTTCAAAAGTAAACCATTTAATTTTTTTTAAAGAATTTCAGAGTCACAGATGTAGGGTCACATGTCACATTCATCATTACTATTTAAGTACATACTTACACAGTTTGCATTTTACAATTTACAATGTAAGATTACTGAGACACACAATTTTCTTTTATGTACCTTCCTTCGCTTCCTTGGTGTGTCTTCGGTTCCTGTTTCTCTCAAGCAGAATACGAAAAGGAATTGATTATTTAATTATATAAGTAACTTATTCAATCTAATATGCTTAATTTTGAAAATTTTCCAATTTGTAAATTGTATTTGAAACAGATTTAAAAAAATGTCGCCATTTCCTACAAGAAATGTACTTCTGACTTCTGGATTACTATGTTGACTGTGTCGGCACCGCATATGTTATTGCTGTGTAATATGTGTAAGTATACACATAGCAAGAAGAATATCTACATAACCCTTCTACTAGCAATGTAAATTGTAAACTAAATGTATGTAACTCTTCCGTCTCCAAGACAACAAAAAATTGTTAAATGCCATAACTTTGAAAATTCATCACATGCATGATTTTGGTTTGTAAATAATTCTGGAAAGTGTTTCAGAAAGAGCGTTCTTTTCTCTATCTAACAGATAGTACCTTTTGAAATTTGAATAAAAACTGACATTGGGCCGATGGATCGAAAAAAGTAAGTTTCTCCATTTAAGCAATGCTAAAATTTAAAACTCAAAAATGTTTTGGCGCCAAACCAGCAGTTTGAATTTAAAATTGTTTCGTCAACTGTAATGTCTGGTCACATGGATTCAGAAAAAAATTTAACTGAAAATGTTTTCCGTCATTCGTACCCCCCTAAAAAAAAGCCAAATAATCGGTAAATAATTTAATTCGGACTATGTGAAAAGGCTCTATGTTAAATAATACAAAGGCTTAAATGAGGTTCGTAGAGAAAGTTACATTTTGGTTGTTATGCTGGACTCATTATTGCCTACTCAGTGACAGAGTGTCTTACAAATATTATTTATAAACACCATTAATGGAGAAAATCGAAAATCAGCGAGTATCGCAAAAGAAGATTCTAATACTCCTTTTACATACTGCTCAAAAGATTTAAATTTTAAATCATTTTTACATTATATTTACCTAAGGAACTTCTAAAGGGACTAATCGTAAGTGTGTAAATTAATGTATTAATATTTTTTCTGCACTTTTGTTTTGTAGTTATGAAAGGTTCGAACCCCCGCTCCACAATCCGACAATTTCGAAATGGGAAATAAAGGAGAAAGTAGTTTTCACTTTTCGCCAAGCTTGCTGGGTGGCTCGTTAGTTTCAGGGAAAAGAAGAAAAAAGAAAGCTTGCAATTTCGACAACTGTTACTGTGACTGTAGTAACAGCCGTAACCGTAGCCGTAAACCGTTACAGTTCCTGTCACTATATTGCTCCGTGTTGGTGCTTCGAAATTATGTCTATGAAGAATCAAAACGACTCATATCCATTTTTAGCTAAATATAAAATTCTATTTGAATTGACTAAAAAATTGAAAATATCTTGACCCTGGAAGCATGTTAATTAAGTAAATATTTTGCGCTACTAATAACATATAAAACAAAAATTTTGGCTGGACTGTCAAAAACATGTATAAAAAACAGTTTGCACATGTTTAAAATATGTAAATTTGAAATTTTACAGCTTTAAAAAAATTATTAATAGAACATTTTGGAATTTTTTGAAACATGTAAATATTGCATTTTGCACTTTTAAACACATGTAAATAAACCATTTTGCACTTTTCCAAAAAAATGCAAATAGCCCATTTTGCACTTTCCCAAAAAATGCAAATACGCCATTTTGCACTTTCCTAAAAAATGTAAATAGACCACTTAGCACTTAAAAAAAAACATGTTAGTAACATTTTTTACACATTCAGTGATTCTTCGACACAAACCCATTTTTATTTTACATAGCGTAAACTCAAAATGGCCTTATTTGTTTCTTCAACGACGATTTGTGTATCTCATCCTGAGTGTTTCACCACCCGTGTCTCCCATCTCCCTCTGCTCCTAAGCCCACTGACAAGAGACAAAAAAGCCCATTCATTACTAACTGGGACTGCGGGCCACGGACTCAATCCAATTCAATTCAATCAATAAACTTTAATGGAGAGAGAAATTGAAAACATTATTCAAACTATATGTATGTACGCACATTGACAAATTGTGTGCCCTGCTGCTGTCTCTCGTACTGATGATATTTCCCTACGCGTGAGATTTTTGGAAAGCGAGCGAGCTACGGTGGTGAAAGTTGAAATAAATATAAAATTCATCCTTTCTCCGTTTGTGGGTCGTTCGCCTTGTTTTCTTTTCGTTTTATGTATTCCCCTTTCTGTCTATATATTTTGGTTGAATTTGTTCGTTGTTATCAGGGCCAGGCGAAGGAATTGGATTCAGGCAGCAATTTGTTTCTATACAAAAACCAGCATTTAGATTTCGTTGATGGTTTTTTTTTGGTAAAGCAAAATGTTGTATTTACATGTTTTGGAAAAGTTTAAAATTTTCTTGCTACTTGATTCAGAAAAGTGCAAAATATTCTATTTATATGTTTTGAGAAAAGTGGAAAATGTTTCGTTTGCATGTTTTGGAAAAGTCACTACATTCTATTTACATATGTGTGAAAAGTGCCAAATGTTCCATTTACATGTTTTGAAAAAAGTGGAAATTTTTTTATTTCCATGTTTTTGAAATGTACAAAAAAATTTATTTTGCATGTTTTTGAAAAGTCAAAATATTTTTATTTACTCATTTTTGAAAAGTACAAAATGTTCCATTTAAATATTTTTGAAAATTCAAGCAGCGGGGGCTGCCTGCGCTCGGCGCTCGCCGCATTATCCGGCCCTGGTTGTTATAAGTATATGAGAATGTTCCTGGGCCTGGTAGTTTTTGTCACAGGTGTTAATGTTAATGTTATAACATTCGTCGAATCATACAGCGTGCGGTCGTAGCCGTAATTGTAACGTAATTCGATTTACTCGAGGAATTTGAATGAAGATCCAGATGATGCAATGAATATGAATGAGGTTTAGGTTTAACACAATGGAACGGGCGTCCGCTCACACTTACACGCATTTACAATTAAAATCAAGCGGCGGGAAAGAAAAGTTTTAAAATTGTATTCTAATTCTAATGATTTTTTTGTTCATTCAATATTCAATTTCCAGCAAAAAACATTTCGAAAATAGATTTGGAAGCAATTTAAAAATTTCTGGTATTTTTTGTAGTAGCTTTAAAAAAATCGCGAAGGATAATTTTTTAAACTTTTGTTATATTTCGTATTCTTAAAAAAAAGCGCCTGAAGTAATGACTTTAATTAAAGTAAAACTACTTGCATAAAAATACACAAAACCTTTAACCATGTCTGCTAAGTTTATAAAATTAAAATTAAAAATGTATTATGCGACCTATGTTGCCAATAAGTTGTAAAAAAAAAATAGAATGCCATAACTCAATTATTTAAGCAACCTGCGCCCGATGAGATTTTTTTATCAGCGTAACTTAATTCCAATACCGAGACCCAGACTCCAGACACAAGGATCGTCCACAAACGAGTATATGTAGCGGTACCACTAAACTTGCGAGGCTTGAACTTGAAATACTGTACGCGAGTAGTAAGTCTGCATCCTAAACGAAAAAAGGGGAAAACGATGTTAAAAAGTGTATGCTGCTTCTTTCGGCTTTGGTTTGTCTGCTGTGCTGCGAGACGTGGAGAGTTTTTTTTGGATCGACTGGGAGACTTTCGTTTAATGATTGATTAAAGCTCTTGTATTTTTGTAGTCTGCGGATAAGTGCATCAATCCAATCCACTCACATTCATTGTGCCCCTGTAATCCAATCACAAATTTGGCTCCGTTCCAAATTTTCAGCCTAATGTCACGTGATGGCACAATTGTCAAGAGAACTTAATTGGGTCCTTGTTCCGCAACTACTTCTTCCCGTCCGCCAGTCTGACCGTCAGCTTCTAATGCAGTTACTTGCATCCTGTCATCGGCATCGGTCGGGTTAGCCTATAGGTGCGGTCATGGCCATTCTCTTGTTTTTTTTATAAGCAAACTTAATTGCTGTCTGTACTTTTTTCAGTAGTCAGTTCCCAGCCCCGGTGCCGTTGTCCAGGGCGCACATGTTTTGCTTTGTACCATTATTTTTGTGTTTGAAATATTGCTAGCCTGGGTTTTTACCTACATACTCTTAGGAAATAATTCGATGGATTAAAAATATTCCACTCTACGATGGCCTATTTTCTCGTAAGTAGGTTGCATATTTTATTATTTTTTGAGCGTGGTTTCTCAAACACAGTATACCCCCCCCCGCCCTCCTTAGCCTTAGCTAGCTAATATTAATATTGTTCCTTCACTGGATTTAGACTACCTGCATCAACTTAAGCTAAAAGGTGTCGGTAAAATAAATAAATGACGTCAAACTTGACACTTTTAATCCTGCAATCTTGTGCATATCGTTACTGAAGAAGCAAAGTTGCCGATCTCCAATTCTCACTAACAGCAAAACTGCCGTTCACCAATGCCCGCTAAAAGCAAAGTTGCCGTTCTCCATTTATTTGGAACGTTACTAATACGTTACTACTAATGAATGGAGAACGGAAATTTTGCTATCAGTGAGAATTGGAGACCGGCAACTTTGCTTCTTCAGTAACGATATGTCATTATTTTTTTCAACTGCGAAGGTTTGAAAATAAGAAAATATACGTTATTAGGAATCAACTCTATAGACTATTTCTTGTTTGATTGAAATAATTTACAAAAATACAAAATTTTGTTAAAGCTAAGTAAAAAGGATCGTCCACAAATAACGTCAACTTTATCGTTAGGGTCAATGGGTCAACTTTGCCAATGATGATATACCATGTCAAAGATTGCCATTTGCGTAATGGCAAAGCTAATGACGGAAGGTCATAGTGTTTTAAAAAGGGTGCTTTCTGGATGACGTCATTTGTGGATAATTCCTCATCTTTCAGAAAAATAAGATATTTGAGCAATTCACGGACTTTAACAAATTTGAAAACTTATCTTCCATTTCTATGTCTACACGTTAAGTTACATTTACTATTATTTGCAGAGGTCAGTGTTTTTTATTCTTGCTAAATTTTTAAGATGACTTTGAAGTCTTTATAAAAAATCATGATTCTTTTCGAATTCTTCTAGTAAGAATATATTGCTTTTTTACAAAAACACGCAATAATTAGAACATTTTGCACATTTTTAAAAGCTGGTAATTAGAAAATGTTTCAAATTAAAAAAAAACATCTAATTACAACTTTTTTTAACTTTTAAAAGACATGCAATTAAAAAATTTTGGACATTTAAAAAAGACAGGTAGTTAGAACATTTTCCGCATTTTCAAAATCTGGTAACTAGAATATTTTTCAACTTAAGAGACACTCAATCGAAACATTTTTGGACATTTAAAAAGGACAGGTAATTTGAAAATTTTTAGCATTTTCAAAATATGGTAACTAGAATATTTTTTAACTTTTAAGAGACACGCAAATAGAACATTTTGGACATTTAAAAAAGACAGGTAATTAGAACATTTTTGGACATTTAAAAAAGACAGGTAATTAGAAAATTTTTGCATTTTTAAAATCTGGTTACTAGAATATTTTTCAACTTTTAAGAGACACGCAAATAGAACATTTTGGAAATTTAAAAAATACAGGTAATTAGAACATTTTTCGCATTTTCCAAAGCGGGTAATTAGAACGCATTTTTTATCTTTTGAAAAAAATGCAATTATTAAGAATTAGTACGAAAAGACGAAAGTGAATTTTATAGAGATATTCCTCGAATATATAAAACTACGAAAATATGCATTTTTGCAAAATGACAAATTAGGAAGAAAATAAAAATTATTGAGTTGCTAGGTAAATGGGAAATAGGTCATTAAATAGGAATATCTCATGGAGATAACGCATCCAGGATAGAATGTTGTTTGGATCTAACGATGAGATCTGACAAAGGTGAAAGAAGACGCGAGGGAAAGTACAGTGAAGAGAAAACAATTGCACTGAATCATCCCCTACAATGACAATGACATCCCAAAGAAGCTACGCAAGGAAGAAGATGAAGGTGACATTCCACGAGAGCTTTCCTTGCTGGAATTTTGAAGTAAATGATAAATGACACTTCGACGACGGCGACACGTAGAAAAAGACAAAAGTTCTGCCTGCACAGATGTACATATGCAGTATAGAAAAGTCGCTTCAGCTAAGCGGGTTCGTTCATTAATGATTTCATCTGTAGGAGCTGTGTGTCTAGTTGGAGTGTGAAATTGATGACACTCGCAATGCTAAAGATTGCCGTTTACCCAATGTTAAATTGATAACATGGGGGTGAGTTGGTCCCAAAAGAGTGAAAATTTTTGGTGACAGAATTTATGAACGACCCCTAACATAGGTTTATCTAGTATTTACATCCATGAACTTACACATCTTTCCTCGACATCTCCTATTGGAATTTGGGGAACAAATAATAATGCGTCTGTCTTCTCGAAAGGATTCCGTGGAATTCAATTGATCAAAGTTGAGCGCATTAATCTTGCACTTACTCAAACTTTGACTCCATTTTATTCCCACAATTTATTTATACTCGCTTTCCCGCTCCACTCGCCCGCCTCATCGTTCCCACACAAGGCTCAAAAATGCATGAAATTACATACTTAAAAGTTTAAAATTATCACATGCTACCGGTTCCTGTACCTGTAGATACTACGTAGTTAATTACATATAGCATATTTTTACACTTGTACTGTGTTTCAAATTGATACATAAATGAAGTGTGCTCAAGCAAAAAATATTTTTAAAATAAGAAAATTGAGTGTAGTTTAAAATTAACAATTTCCGCATTGTGAGTGCAGAATTAAAACGGTCCGTTTCCAATTAAGGCTGAAAATAAAACCAAATTTGCCAAAATAAAAACACTAAATGAAACGTTTTAAAGTATATGTTTACACATTTATAGAAAAACTCCAAATGTTTTGCTTACATGCTTTTGAAAACTATAATGTGTTCAACTTACATGTTTTTGAAATGTTTAAAATGTTTTTTTATTCACATGTTTTTGAAATGTGCAAAATGTTCTGTTTGCCTGTTTTTGAAAGGTTCAAAATTTTCTATGTACATGTTTTTGAGACGTGCGAATCGTTTTATTTACACGCATTTTATATGTGCAGAATATTCAAATTGCACGTTTTTTAAAAGTGCAACAAGTCCTTTCTGCATGTTTTTAAACAGTGCATAATAATCTATTTACAAACTAATTAATAAATACAAAATGTTTTATTTAAATAATTTTGAAATGTTCAGAATGATCTATTGATATATTTTTTTAAATGTACTTGATATACTATTTAAAAGAGTTTGAAATTTGAAAAATAATTATACAAACCTTATAGTGATTATTTTATAATAGCGTGTTTAATTTGTAGATATTGCCGTTTAGTTTTAGCTAAAAATGCATTTGGGCCATATTGAGTCTTCATAGTCCGAATTAATTGCAATGTAGAAAAATTTAAGACGTAGTCATTCTGTTTAATCTATTTGTGACCAATTTCACTTTTTTAATCCAATGATATTTTTTTAAAGATTTTAACTGCAGTTCATAATTAGTATTTTAAATAAAATTAAAACAACTATTTTACAAACTTACAGTATGATTATACATAGCTGTGCGTGTAGCTCAAAAAAATGGTTATACTGTAGTCTTGTTTACTGACACCGGTACCGGTACCGGTATAACATGATGCAATCATCCCCTTTAGCTTAAGGGGTACCCTAAACTTCTAGCGGTAAATTCCCAGGCTTTGCCTGAACATATACGTATCAATTTAATTTTTTTACAGTATCTCTTACCTATTATCTAGCGACTGACTGAGAGAAAATTTGAAAAATGTTTTTCAATTTGAAACTATGAGTTTTTGAAAAATGGATCTTTTACCGTTGTGGTAAATGGGGAGGTCTCGACAGCCCAACTTCGACGCCCAAATAATGGAACTTGTAGACTGAAATGTGGAAAAAACGCTTAGTCAGTCGCTAGACAATTGTTCAAAATATTCAAAAAACCAATCATGTTGAACGCAATTGCTACCAAATTTTCTGCGAATTTGCACAAAAATTTATGTCGCAGTGATAGAAACTGCGTGCGCAGCATAGAAATGGACGTCCATTTCTAATTAGCCAGTGGAGTAACACCAAATATTAGTAATATTTCGCAGTCGGCGTTAGACTTAAACGTAACTTTAGTCCTCATTAAACTCAAACATGACAAAGGGGATATACGCTGTTATGACAAAACTTGGAGGGGGGAAATAAAAGTACCAATGTGTAACGTCAAAGTAATGAACCCCAAAGTTCCCCAAACTGCTGTTTACAATTAAATATGAGATTGTTTTAGCTATAAACATAATGATAGACTTCGACGCCGCCTGGTTATGTAACAACGCTTGGATTAAACTTGTGGAAGTTTCCATGAGAAATGTTGTATCTTTTACAAGTTACCAGAAAAAGGTGTAGTACTCCCCTTAAGGAACATTTTGCAATTTTCGGAGCCGGAATCAGAAACCTGCAGGTAACACATTTTGAATCTAACAAAAGCCATTAACTAGACGGATTCACTCATGTCACTCGTAGTCATTAACGCAGGGAAGCAGACGAGACGTCTGACTGCGGATGTGAAGGTGAGTTTCTTTGTCCTTCACAAGAAATCCTCATCAAGGTCTGGATTTTTCGGATTTCAGGATCCTTTTCATTCTTTTCATTGCCATTCCAGAATAAGATTTCAAAGGATATAATTTTCTTGTTTTTCTCACAGATGATGATGATGATGATCATTGCCATTTTTCCATGACATTTTTCCAGGATTTTCTCCCTCGTTCCTTATACGTTTTGCGAACTTGCGCCTGTTTTGGATTGGAGAGGGTGAAGGTGATAAACCTTTCTCTCTGTTCCCACTTTTGCCCTTGATCTTTGCCTGCCATTTACGGATATATGTTTCATACATGCATACGTTCACGTTCATCACCCCAAGACCGAGACCGGCACCAAGACCAAGAGTGAAACCGAACCCAAAGCGAAACGCTCGTGTGCTCTTTTCACGCCGTAACAACAACCAGTGTCGTCAGTGTCACTGTCGCTTAAGTTTCAGCCTAAACTTTTATCTATAAGAATCAACCACACGACCAACCTCACATATCGTCCGTCAGGGAAGAATCAAAATCAACAATATTCTTTTCAGTTAAAATTAACTAACATAATATATTGTAACTACATAAAAAAATTTAAATAATATTATTGAAAATGAAGTATTTTGCAATTTTCAAAAACAAGGGAATTAGAACATTTTGAACCTTTTTAAAAATATGGATTTAGAGCATTTTGCACCTTATAAAAAATATAAAATTAGAAAATTTTGCACCTTTTCAAAAAAAATGAATTAGAAATTTTGCACCTTTTAAAAATATGGTACTAGAAAATTTTGCACCCTTTCAAAAACATGGAATTAAAACATTTTGCATAATTTCAAAAACATGGAATTAGACCATTTTTCACCTTTTCAAAAACATGGAATTAGAACATATTGTACCTTTTCAAAAACATGTAAATAAGACATTTTAAATTGTTGAAAAAAATGAAAATAGAATATTTTACGATTTTCAAAAACTTCTAACTAATATTTTAAGCATGTTTTTTATTTTTTGTTTTTACGACATAGCTCATTTTGATTGTAGCTCAAATTGAATATGGATTATTTTCAATTGTTTTAAAAATTAAAGTAAGTTTAATTCTAATGAAAAAAAACTCCAGATGAGCCATATTGATACTTCACTCAGTCTACGTAACTACATGCACTGGATTGTAGTAGAAACGAATGTGGAATAATATATGGCAGACGTGATGGGATACGTGGAGACGGATGACATTTCCCAATGATTTGCTTGAGTGAGAACAAACAAAAAACTGAAGAGGACAGACAGTGAGACAGAGTAGAACAGTGGACTGATAACCTGAAATCCAAACCGACACCGACACCCAGAACCAAAACCAAAAACGAATTCTTATATATTTTTTTTGTCTGTCGGATCGTAGATTCCAATTTGATATCGGATATTCGCTCGATGGTCATACAAAAGCAAAAAAAAAAACAAGAGGAGGTCGGGGAACTACATATAACGGTAAGTCCATGATGCATGAGCTGAGGTATTTCTTCGAGTTTTGCCCTCTATCTCCTGTCCATATTATAGAACAAGGAAAACTATATATATTTCATTGTGGAAAAAAACTATCTTTAGATTCTTTAATAAAAAAACCATACTGATTTATTATACGACTCTGATCTTGATGATGACGACAGCTACACACAGAGAGGCAGAAACTTATCCTGATGCCGATTCGTGGAGGAAGCCCTTTTCTTTATATTTTATTTAATATAAAAATATTTTATTTTATTTATATACTTCTAAATGCCAACACTGTAATGCCAATTTCCTGTAATAGTAGTGTAGACCTGTTTGTTAGTTTTATTCCGACCTCGCCAGGTCACGTGTACTTAACTGGCCCGTGTACTATTACAGACCCGTCTCTGCTGCCATATAATTCGTAGTATGTTAAATAGACCAGTTAAAGGCTCAAACGCCAAACTCCAAGACCCGTCTACTATTACAGGCCTGCCTGTAATTGGTACCCGTTTACTAATTATTATTACGTAGTTTTAAATCGTGAAAATATTTTATTTAGATGCTTTTAAAAAGGAGGGAAAAATAATTATTAGATTTATTTTGAAACATGATTTTAGTATTTCATTGTTTTTCAAAGTGGAAAAGTTTTTAGTTGGTGTAATTTAAAACATGGTAAATGAAGTGACTTTTTAAAAAAGTGTAAAATTTATTATTTGGTTTATTTTGAAACAGTAAATTAAGTGATTTCGTATTTCTAAAAAGGCATAAAATTTATTATTTGATTTATTTAAAAAAAAGTAAATGTAGTGTTTTCATCTTTTTTAAAGTGTAAAATGTTTTATCTGGTTAATTTTAAAACAGAAAATGAAGCGATTTTGACTTTTAAAAAAAGCTTAAAATTTGATTATTTGTTTATTTTCAAACATTTTAAATGTACTAATTTTGTCGTTTTAAAAAAGCAAAATAATAACTTTCGTAACTTTTTTATACACATGTTAATTAAACTGCATCTTAAGAATTAATATTGAGCAACCAAAAGTTGATTTTACATTGACAATAGTTAACTTGACGTGCGGCTTACGAATATCAAAACGCTGTTTTCACTTATTGTCATAGGAAGCCAAGTTCCACGTTTGAATTCAGCATGTCGATGACTTTCTCCATATCAACGACTTTTACCGTGTAAATACATTTTGGTACGATTTAACTTAAATAAGTTTGTGTTAGTCCTTATTGGGCCACTGTATAACCTATTAGTATTAGTTCACCTTCCTATACATTTTAATCTGAGACCTCTCATTGACTGACCCGCGTACTATTTCCCACCCACACGCATTATTTCAGGATGTACAAGGTACATTGGGTGTCTTAGCTGAGCTGAGCAAAGTTTGGAGTAAATAGAAATCTAATTGAAAATGGAGCACGATCCTAAACCAGAGTAAGAAATTAGTACACATTTCGAGCTGACAGTGATAAAGCTTAGAGTATTACGTAGATAAACAAAGAGTTTCTCCATAGGAATGAATAAAGTGTTCGGGGTAGGCGGCGGAGGTGTGAGAAGATCCTATCGAGCCTCACATCACCCTGTTCACAAGCTGTCGATACATTTAATGCACATTTTTTATCCAAGACGAGACTCGCATTCAAAAGCGAAAGCACACACTACTTCGTAACTACTGACACTACAATATAAAGAGTTGTTTGGAAAAACGGTCCAAGTCCACCTAACACTCAAATTTCTGATTTTTTGATTTTCTAGCGTTTTCCTAGTTCCTAAAAGACAATTATTGACGTGCGTAAATGTTTTTATGCAAGAAAAACTTTTAAAGGTAACAAAAGTTTGGTTTGATGAAAACAATTAAAATTTCATCTCACGAGTTGTTTTCTTCATGTTAAGTTAATGATTTTGAAGCATAACGAAGAAAGTTCACAAATTAAATAATTTTAGAATTTTCCCCAAAATTCCAGAATCAGTCTGTAGATTTATGAAACTGTAATACCGCTTCGTCAGTTCCAGTACCTGTAAAAACAATTGAATTCAAAAAGAAATCTGCCATCATTTATTTAATATTCGCATTGTTTTTCTAAACTTTTCGGTGATTGACCTATCCCGTTTTGACAAAAATCTCTTTCATATGTATAAAATTCCAGAACACGGCTCAAAATTGGTTGGTGGCTGACAAAGGCTTGCTAGTGAAAAGAAAAGAAAATTGCTTTCCTTCTTCTATATAGTTCGTTGACGCGAGGAGGCACGCACACACCATAGAGGTACTTTCACCAGTACCATTATGGTATTCGGTACCAGGACTGGTACTGGTAACCAAGTGCCTACCTGCCTCGTTCCAGTCAATCATGGACACGGAATGACACTGGGACTTGGACGGGTTATAGCTTGTGGCAGCCGATACAGCAAATAAAAAAGGGATTTGGATTTCATTAAGTCAGGTTAAAAGATCCAATTGAAATCCTGACAAGAATCTAAAGGAGTCACTTCAAAAGTTTTATCCAGTCGTTTTGATTTTACGGTGTACGTAGGCCGACACAAGGGCACACACGGCACACGGAGAGACAAAAGAAATGTCCATTATTTCAGTGTCACATACTATATACATACAATAAGCCAATTCGTTAGCATGCCTATATGGAACTACATGGATGTAGGAATAGTTTGTTTGTTTTCTAAAACAATTTCACAGTGTATTTTGCACATCTAAAACAGTGACAGTGAAAGTCACAGTGGTGAAAGGAGACAAATTTCAAATTCACTACTCTCTCTGGAATCATAGAAAATTCTGATTAGTTTCTGTCAGTGTCACACTTACTCCTATTATTGTCATGCCATTCCGTGGAATAGGATTGACATTTTATTTCTTTCCTTAACTTTTGTAACAAGTAACAACTATACGTAGTAATAAGCTGTGTGCATGTTGTTTTTCATTTGTGTTTGCTACCTTTTGGGATGAAATTCGTATTTGTAAACTGTCAATTTTTTAAATCAACTTTTTAAAATTGGAACTTCTCATTTAATATGTAAGTACGTAACTATGTAAAATATAGGGATTGCAAATACGTATAAGTCTTATAGGGGTTGCAGTGCAACTCGTATAACTATGGTCTTGAATCGTGTCGTTGCTGTATATTTTGAATATTTGCTGTTTGTAATAATTCTGTACATATGAAATAATTTTGAAAAATTCGTTAATTTGTTAACACTGAACTGGTCTAGGAGAAAAATGACAATTTAAAAATTATTTGAAAATTGTAGCATTTGCATAGGAAAGCTTGGTTTGTCATTGTCATTATTTGTTTTTCAGAAATCTTGTTTTACAAAAGAAACCCCAGGATAATTTTAAGCATTTTTTTAAACGTTGAAAATGAATTCTAAAGGTTTAGTTAAAATTTTAAAAGCAACCTAGTTCGAACAATATGCATGTTTTAAAAACATCCAGATAAAGCTTTTAAAAACAATGCAAATACGTAATCATTTTTGTAATTTTTATACAAACCTATCAATAGAATATTTTGTCACTTTTAAAAACATGCAAATAAAATATTTTGCAGTTTTCACAAATATGTAATTAGAACAATTTGGAACTTTCAAAAACATGTAATTAGAACAATTTGGAATCTTCAAAAACATGTAATTAACACATTACGCATTTGTGTTTTGTATTGTATCTTATTTACTGGATTGATTGACAAATCTTATCGTTAAAGCTACCAATATTTGTTCACTGATGCTGATGCCCTAAGTTATTTGTTTTCATTATACGGCAATTAAAAATTTTTTAAAATTTAATATTCAATAATGTGGCGTATTGTGGTATAGCCCCATGAAGTATTTACTTATCAATCTGATGAGCTAAGGTAGAGATAGGGGGCGAGAGGTATGCGGACACTCTTTAATACTTGTGTGTATAGCCCCTGTAGTTCACAGAAATAACGTTATAGGAATTACTGTGTCTTTGATTCCTATACCCACGGCAACCGATATTTATCTATTACATTAAATCTATTTTTATAAAAAATCAAACAAATTCTATTCGAAAGTTTGTCCTTCTAAAAACAACGTAAAGTCAAAGTCAAACTAAAAAAAATATTATTATTTTTTTTTTTTTTCTAAATTAAGAATTTTATTCTCTTTACCTTGCCGTATATTCTGATATGTATTTTGATTGTTTTTAAACGGATTTACTCGCGTATATAGCGCCAAGAAAAAAACCTAAGAAAATTGATAACAGGATTTTTGGATTAATATCACTTGATTTGACAGAGTCGTCACACGTCATAATGTCATGTCAGTTTCACTTTGTATTTCTCTTTCTCTCGGGGCCATTATTTTGGTATTCTTTTCAACATCGAGCTCTCTCACAGTTTATTATCCTTTCCGAAAGGAGAATCATGTTCAAAAGTAAACTTTAAAGTGAAAGTAAGTGAAAGTTTACGTTTTGATTCGTGGAAAAGAAAAACAAAGTAGGTAAGTGAAAGTTATATGTTCACTATGATAGCACAAGTTAAATTGTATTATTTAACTTTTCAATTTCAATTTACAACTGTATGCTTTTCACTGCCAAGAAAAAATATCAAAAAAAAAAGATTCAATTTCAAATATATTTTTAATTTTTTTCTCGTTAATAATAAGTCAACGCTCTCTATTTTGAGAGTTGTCAAGAAGTTTGCCTTCATTTTGTTTTGGCTCTTTTACCTTTTGATTAGTTTCTCTGTATGTACATTTTCATTCTGTTGTATAAGTCAGCTACATTTAAATTTTAAATGGTTTTCTCTACTTTTACTCTTTTTTACAGGGAAAATTTGGCGAACGGGAAAATCAAAGTGGGCAATTTAAATATTTAAATCAATAAATTAAAATTTTATTGTTTGCTATGTTCTCATGCAAGACGCATTTTACTACTTAAAATATAGATACAAAAAGTACTAAAAAATTAAACGTAGGATTTTTAAGGTTATGGTATAGCATGGTGAATGTAGTGAAAGTTAAAAAAAAACTTTCTCTTTTATTTTTATTACTGAAACTTCTATACGTTTTCACATGCATCCTTTACAAGAATAGTTTTACTTTTGTTTTTTTTCTTCCGTTTTTTAAGACTAGAGAAAGTTTTATAGAATTCAATAAAAATTCAAATAAAAATTTAGTACGACAATTTAAGACGTGATTCTTTCACCACTATATGTATATTTACTATTTCTATTATATATTGCGCGGCAATTATTTCAATGAGAGAATATTACCCGGGTGAATACATCAATATGGCCAGAAACGCAGAGAGAGTAATATAATTTCAGGGTCAACCATGAAATGGGGTTATCGCTCTTTTCCAGTATAGTTTCCAGTTTCATTTATATGTCATGTATAAAGAGAACCATGTAGCATGAATACTGCGTTTATCAACTAGAAGCGTTTCAAATTTTCTCCAGCAATTCTTTGCAAAAATTCTAACGTGACATAACGCTACATTTACAAATTAAAATTTTCTTAATCTATGTATACTAACGATAAGAATGCATCTGGATAATTCTTTCGTTTAATAATTTCTGTATGCAAGTTTTGAAATTAAAACGTTCTCCAAATAAAAAAGGTGAAAGTATCATATGATTTTAAATGAGGAAATTGCGTGGTTCATTTTCAGTTAACTTTTTTTAAATAGGATTTTAAATCATTGGATTCAGCAAAATATCAGCCCTTTGCTCCCCTACAAATCCAAATGGGTCAAAAAACTTGTATAATTAGAAGGTGAAAGCAGTTCACTGCACAGCTGTAATAGTTCCTGCGGCTACCTAATTTTCTTATGTATTATATGTGGTAATGTCTTGTAAAGCACATGTCGTACTTTCATGTAAAAGCTACATCCTGAATGGAGATACAGAATTGAGTGGAGAAAAAAGCGGGAAAGTGAAACATATATTCACTTATCTATATCATTACATGTGGTTGGTTACTGGACTCATCCCCCAGTTGTTACTGTAAATGGTCAATAGAGCGTGTAAAAAGAAGCGGGGAAAGTAAACGCAAAAAAAGGAAAAAAACTTTTACTTTCGATTTACTTTCTCTCGGTAGGTACTGTGCTGTGGCTGTAATGGGAATACTACTTAACTTGTAAGCTGAGCATCCCAACAGTCGAAAACAAATATAGAAATAACGAAATAACTTTTCTTTACTTACGATTAGTTCCGTTTACTCTACTTTCTAAAGTGTATGTTTATCCTGTGTAATGGACTCTCAACGCCTTTAACTCATCCCAAGGAATGCAAAACTTTTTTTTACTAATTTATCCCTCAACTTATATGTAAGGACCTGGTGGTATAATTTAGCTGGTTTGTATGTAATACGTTGATGTTATAGCATTGCTACTGTGTTGGCCTTTCTCTTTTGCTTGTATCTGCACGTGGACTTTTGCTATAGTGTTTATAAAGTGACAAGACTAACTTTAAGTGTATTGACACTCAAAATATTTCCAAAAGAGAAAACATTTGCAATATTTCTTGAGGAGTGAAAGCAATACTGTGTTCCACGTCTACTTGTTTCCTATACATTGCCTGCTTTCCCAGTCTTCGATCCTTGTTCTTTTGTTGCAGCTAAAGTTGCGGTTGGGATAGTGAAAGCTGGCGTTGGTCCGGTAACGGTACGGGCACGGTGTTGGTATTGGCACTGTCGTGAGGGCTAAAGTGAAACTAATGGTGAAAGTTGGGTGGAAGATATATTTTCATGAGACAGTCCTAATTGTTTCTTTGAGACAAGTCACAATATATAAATTCTCCCTGCTTGCTTTTCTTCAGCCTTCTTATCTGTTTAGTTTATTCTGAGCTGCTGCTATGGTAGAACTGTAGGCAGAATCGGACTCGAAAATTATTAACAAGAAAGAAATTTAAAATCTGGATCACGATCTACTGCGGTATGTATGTAGTTAGCTCTCTTTACCTTTAACATGACTTAACGCCGGCTTCAAGGGCGGAAGCAAATGTCATTATGTACATGCATAATGGAACCGTGCACTTACTGAAAATATGAAACAAATTGAACAGACGGATTGAAACGTACCTATTTATAATGAAACTGGAACCGGCGAAAATTGCAACACAATAGCTATATCGTCTGTGAAGAACCAAAATGATCCATATCCTTTCGTAACTAAAAGCAATATCCACTGTCTACAAAAATATTTAAATAGGTTTCAAATATGCACTCAAATAGAATATTTTGCAAATTCAAAAATATGTAAATAGAACATTTTACGCTTTTGAAATACATGGAATTAGAACTTTTTACGCTTTTCAAAAACATGTTAGTAGAGCATTTTACAATTTTCAAAAACATGTAAATAAAAAACTTTGCACTTTTCAAACACATGTAAATAGAACATTTGACACTTTTAAAAACTATTAATTAACATTTAATGCATGTTTATCATTTGGTTTTTATATGAAATAGCTCATTTTTAATTCTAGTAAGCAGGCGTGCTTGGGTGAGCGGTTAGGACTGCAGACTGTAACGAAATTTACAGCCTCAGACCCGGCTTCGATCCTCGGCCACTGCTAATCGTTTACGGCTCGGTGTTGTACGGTAAACGTCACTGGATGGTTGATTGAAACCCAATCTCCGTCGGTGCTCCTTAGTGACCACTACTTACTGTAGGGGCCTAGGGAATGAGACTCCTTTACTGTGGAGGAGGGGACGGGGATAGGTGAAAGGGTACAAAGACCGAGACGATCTAACGCGGTAGCCTCCTCACCCACAGTGACTGGTTGAGTCTGGTTGTATGAACTTCGGTTAAATCGACCCAATGAATAAATGATTATTATTATTATTATTAATTCTAGTTTAAATTGGATATGGGTAATTTTGGTTCTTCACAGACGATAGAGTAGTGTAGCTGTATAGTGACATATATGACAGTTACATATAGGATTCTTATAAAAATAAATGTGCAATTTTTAATGATATTTATGGTACATACTATATACCTGTCAGGTTCCTAAATATTCCTGCATCCTGCATTTTCTATTAAATTATAAAAAAAGGAAATGGAAAAATTTTAAATGCTAAATTTACTATGCTATATTTTATATTGCAATTTGTGTACGTCAACTTAGAATGGTTGACATTTAGAAAGTATTAGATTATAGACTACGGCAGTGGTCCTTGGGTTTGGTTGTGAGGTTGTGGTTTCGACGTTGAGGTTGTCTCTGTGCCCTATGGAGCCCTAGTGCATTTGAATTAATGTTATAGGTAAAGCTTTATTGCAGTTGTATGGAGTATGGGTAAGGTTATGGCTTATGCATATGACGCTTTTGGCAAAGTAACAAGATTTAAATGCTACTTGAAGCTCAGGTTGATAGATATTGAATAATATAGAGAAAATGTACGAATTTATCTTATTTTCAAATGTGTTTATGGTTGGGTGATATATGGATGAAAGGCTACATTACATTATCTCCCGACTTCCGTAAGTCCTACATCTACCACAATAAATATTTTTGGCAGACACAACGTTAAAGTATTATGTAGATATCGACAGCGTCATGCGGCTACGGCTATGACCGCGGCCATGCGGTCATGGCCATGATTAATATATCTTGCAAAAAGACAGTGTCAGATTAGAGAAACAGACAACTGCACTTTTCTTCTATCAGTCCGATTTAATTTCCGCTCCCACTTGCCTTCATACCGAACTGTGTAGATTTTCTAAAATTTTTAACAAAATGTTTTTAAATTTTCAAATCCTGGCACTTAACCTGACTGATGACGGAGAAGAGAGAGCATTAGTCATTAAGTACTATTATGCTATTGCACCTACCAGGATGACGTCGTCTTGTTTGCACATGCAGGGTGCAAACATATTGTCTATGAAGGACCAAAATGACCCATATCCATTTGTAGCTAAAAACAATATCAACAATCTACAAAAACATATCTATATGTCTTGAGAGCATTTAAATAGAACATTTTGCAATTTTCAAAAACATGAAATTAGAACATTTTGCACCTTCTCAAAAACATGGAATTAGAAAATTTTGCACTTTTTCAAAAACATGAAGTTAAAACATTTTGCACCTTTTCAAAAACATGTAAATAGAACATTTTACATTGTTGAAAAACATGGAATAAGAACATTTTGTACCTTTTCAAAAACATGGAATTAATAAATTGTATACTTGACGATATGTGACGCTTGCCACCCCCTCATTATATCCCTTATTGTGTGTACAAACAGATGGAGAGGGGCATAATAGTATGTTGACGGAGCGGAAGTGTGGATTTTTTTGCGAGTAGAACGCGCAGATGAGGATGACTGGTGACATGTCTTATCTATTCAAATGGCTGTTTGGAAGTTGGGAAAATAGGAAAGACAAGATGTCCTTGTAAGTTAGATTTTATGGATGTGGAATGTCGAGATGGATGTGGATTTGGATTTTATGTACCATGTCCTTTTTATCTCATCTCCAATCTTCCCCATTAATCGGACAGGTTCAGCTTCACTCTCAAACCAAACTCTCTATTGCAGACGACAACGACGACACCCTTCACTTTCAGATTTGGACTTGGAGAACAACGTCAGGAAACTTCAAGAATTCAAGTTCGACTTTTGGTTCGAGTTCTTTTCTCAAGTCTTGAGCTTCTACTGATATATACTGCGCTCTATAAAATTCCAACGTTGGCATCGGCATCGGCATCGTAGGCATATGATGGCCCTGTTCTGTTCCTGAATCTCGCCTTATCTTCAGATCTACTCCAAATTTCTGTAATAAATTTGAGCCAGAAAATAAATCGTGTCTACTACTTCAACTACTACTTTGCTACAACTAAAAATGTTTAAAAATTTGTGGCTGCCACCAGAAGAATTTATACCCCCGTGAGATTAGAATTTATATTGATATTGATGGATTTAGTGAGAAAACTTGTGCGATTTTCGAAACTATCATTAGTACGTTGTACTGAATGCAAAAAACTTATATGGTGATGATGACCTATTAAAATGAATTCTGCTGTTTCATTAAAACGTATGGACACTATGTTGATAGATCTGTTTGCAATTTTCTAAATCAAGCAAGAAGAACATTTTGCAATTTTCTAAAACATGTAAATACAACATTTTGCTTTACCAAAGACAACCATCAATAAAATCAAAATGATGGTTTTTGTAAGAAAACAAACTGCTGCCTAAAACTAATTCGTTCGTCCGGCCCTGCATGCTAAAAATGAATATGTATCAAGGATTTAAGTGGGAATTACTAATTATTTTTAATAGTTAAAACTGCAAAATATTTTCATTTAATGTTTGTAGGTACTACTTTTAATTAGTAATTTTTTGTGTGATTTATTTAAAAAAACATATTATTGTCATATTGTAAATAAAGACAAGGTTTTAAAAGTTTTTATAAATATACAGCACATTATTGTATTAAACCGAATTAAATAGACTTCCCATAATTTGCAATATTTTACAAGATCATTGAATTTTAAATTCGGCGTTTAGATTTCATATTTTCTAAATTGGAGCTCATTATCCTGATTTATATCATAAAAGTTTTTAAAAAACATTCAGCCATTGATGAAATTCAATGTGCAGCTGCAGCTGCAAATTAAAATGATTCCAAGGAAAATATTTTCCTATACTCCCTTCTAAGTTACGGTTAACATATTGAAAATACATACTATACACACAGGCAGACAGAGTGCTGCTCTAATTTTTCTTAAAAACATCTTACAAATTTAAGATGCTACCGCAGCAAACCAACCAACTGACAACACGAGCATTGAAGCAGTTGGTTGCTTCGGTCCTGATTTTGATAAATTGTACAGAGGAGACGGCGGCGAACGGGAAGTCAAATTGTAAATTGGGAAGTGCAATAAATTAGAGCGTGAAATAAAGCAAATTGGCTCGTCATCATCAAAGATTTTTTTCCGCATTTTGTTTTCGGATGGTGGTGTGCTATAAAATAAAATAAAAATATTGCGTAAGTTTATTTTTCTATATGCATAACAAATTGGAAATTATGGGGATGCCGTCGGCGCCGTCGTCGCTTGATTGTTTCTAAATGCATAAAAGTTATTTCCAATCTGAAGAGTCGTACTTTTCACATCGAATTTAACTCATGATCCTTGCTCTAATTTTATCTTATTTTCCTCCGTAAATTGGACAAAGTCTGCTGGTGCTGGTGCTGGTGCTGTGCGGTTAGTGTCGTATCTAGAAACTGTTCATAGGGGGCGGGCTGAAATATATTTGGCGGCAATTTTGAATTTAATGCTCCCATGTTTACCCATATGGGCTGAAGCATCTTAGCCTCTCTCCCTATACCTTGGATACGCAGGCCCTGGTAACGGTGGTAATGGTAACGGAGCTGGCGTTACATGTATGTACTCAATGTACTGGTGTTGTGGATGGTGTGACAATGACAGGAGAGTCTGGCATGGACATGGCATGTTCAAGAACTGAAAGACTCAAAACCTCAAGAGATTTTCAATGCAAATTGAAAATTATTCCACAGGGAATCTAGATCAAATAAAAGCGGAGAAAGAGAGAGAGAGTCAAATAAGGACGCCATGCGTTGCTGTTGTTGTTGTTTATAGTAGATTGTATGTGTAAGTGTCTCATGGTAATTTATTTAACTACGTACCTTCCTCCGTCCAAATACAAACCTTGTTTTTGTTGTTGTCACTTATGTAGATTGCAAATTGGGCCATCTGCGCTATATCTTTTGTCATTGCCTTATTATAAACTGCTGTATAAAATGTAAAATGGATAATTAAATTATAGCATAGCCTTATTATTTATTATAAGGCTATACTGATTTGTGACGATAACCTAGTATGTAAGGCTATAAATACATTGTTTCTCAGGTTGTCTTACATAGTATCTAAGCCAATTGGAAACAAATCAAAGAAAATGTATTCAATGAAGCAAATATTTTGTAGTACATAATGTAATGTAAAAATATCTAAGCAAACTAATGTTGACGTTTTGAATTTGCTTATTACAAAAAGGAGAATGAAAGAAACATACCAAAATGGTGTATTCTGAGCATAGCTCGTACAGTTATTATAGAATAAAAGGGAGACACCCGATATTTCTGTGTGTGTGCCACTATCTCTATATTATTTTGTAGAATACAAAATAATACTACAGAGAAGCATATCCGCTGGATAATGTATTTAATGACTCTGAGCAGGAGTTATGACAGGTATGGATTAAATGTGTACGTAGGGGAGTTAGTGCGTTAAAACCATTAAAACTCCCACATTAAATTCCTGACAGTAATAAAGTGCGGCGGATGTTGATCTAATTTCCTTTAACCTCCAGCGCCAGTTCCAGCGCCAGTTCCAGTTCCAACTCCAGTCATTCTTCTCCTTCCATATTTTGAATTATGAATAACTTATTTATTTCATGTAACGTGTCTTATTACCCAACTAACACACATACCTACTTATTTCGGTGGTCTACTTATTACACAGATATTACGCCGCTACAGCACTCACACGAGTCTGTCATTAACAAGAGACCAAATACATCGGAAAACGTAGTAGCAAAAATCTCGTAAGCAATTTTCAAAAATGGAATAAATTACAAGAATTCATTCAATAATAATTTTACATTCCCAAAATAATTCGAATGCCGAGTAGAAGTAGTGGTAATTCGAACGGAATCTAAAATTCAAAATTTTAAATTTAATATATGTGTGTATGTGTGTGTGTGTGTGATTTATATAGGGGTTAGAGGACAGTAAGTAGATTTATTACTAGAAAACAAGACTACTCCAATTTCTTCAAGCGTCAACAGTAAATAAATTAAAGTCTGTTGTCGAGTAAGTACATAACTATTTTTATGTATTTGTTCGGTTGGTTGCACAAAGACAAAGTGTACATAATATGTAATGTATATGTATTTAAGCTGGAAGCTCTTCCGTGGTGTGGAACGTGGATGGTGTGATGAATGAGCTATGAAATATTTTATGTTGATTAAAATACGATCGTAACTTTTAGTCTCGGAGAGGAAAATTACTTTAGATGTACTTGACTCGCTTTTAGCCTCAAAAACATTGCCACCACACACAAAGAGCTTCTGTGACTGTTAACATTTTTATGAGACTTTATACTTGATGGTCTGGTTCTGGCTCTGGCTGGCTGCCTGGTGCGGGTGCGGTATGCTAAATTCCTAAGTCGTGGTTAAAAATCTTTTGGCTGAGTTGAGATGCGATGAGATGAGGTTTAAATCTTGTATGCTAAATATTGCCACTGTTTAGGATATAGGATTTCTAAATAAAAGATTCCGTCACATTTTGTTCTAACTTTATTGCAACTATGTACATACATTGGATGTAATTGCATAGCATAATATTAGCTATAGTGTAAAAGATTTTGACTGTTTTACTAGGGGGTAGGAGGTTAGACTAGAGGGCTCTCCGGTGGAAAAAAATTCCAAAATCCGAAGGCAACTTGGATATATTTTTATTTATTTTCCAACATTTTTGTGATTGCTTTTCGCTCCAATAATCGAGCCTTTTGAGCTTTGCTATAGTCATAGTGATTAATACTTTTAGGAAATGAATCATGTGATGACTGAGGGGGTGACGTCACCGAGCTGGACGCTGGACACTAGACACTAACTTCCCCACACAGGCCCGGATAATGCGGTCAGTGCATAGGCAGCCCCCGCTGCATAAATTTTCAAAAACATGTAAATAAAACATTTAACACCTTTCTCAAAACATGTAAATAAATCATTTGGTACTTTTCTGAAGCAAGTAAATAAAACATTTTCCATTTTTTTCAAAATATGTAAATGGAACAATTTGCACTTCTAAAAACATGTAAAACGAATATTTTGGCTTTTCAAAAACATGCAAAAAATATTTTTTACTTTTCTCAAAAAATGTAAATAGAGCATTTTATACTTTTCTGAATCAAGTAAAAACAACATTTTTCACTTTTCTAAACCATGTAAAAACAAAATTTTGCTTTACCAAAGAAAGCCATCAATAAAATCAAAGTAGTAGTTTTTGTATGGAAACAAATTGCTGCCTAAAAGCAATTTTCTTCGTCCAGCCCTTTCCCCACAACACTGTCAACTCTCCACTCCTGACTCTGACTCTGATTAATGACATGTCAAGGGAAGGGACAGTGACAAAGGTAAAGTCGGTCCGTCTCTCGTTCGACCTGCTCCCGCGAAAACAAATTATACTTGTGGCAGTAGTGGAAGGAACGCTTCCTTGGTCTTCTTGGTATTTGGTATTAGTCCTCGTGTTGGACGGAACTAGTAGTAACTTCTCCAGATATGTATGTGGGAGTGAGACGTGGCTAAATATGTAAGTACGTACACAGTCTTGGAGACTGAGGCTGGACTTTGCCATCGGTAACGGTAACGGTATCGGTTTCAATAGGAAGGAGGCTGATCTCTGAACTGGCCGAGTGGTGAATTCTGGATTCACTTGGAATAACTTCATTAATAGGATCAAAGTTGATTCTATTAATCTTCCCAAAACTTTTCTTTGCAGTCAGTCCAGGTCCAGCAACACAGAGCGCCACTACTACTGCCCACGATGCATTTCACCCCATGTCACCACCCGCACTACAAACACTGCAATGCACTACTGTGCTCTGGACCTACTGGACCTCCTCTTATTCAGGGCAGGGCCGGACGAAGAAATTGGTTTTAGGTAGCAATTTGTTTCCATACGAAAACCACCATTTTAATTTAATTGATGGGTTTCTTCGGTGAAGCAAAAATTTTGTATTTACATGTTTTAGAAAAGTGCAAAATGGTCGATTTACTTGATTCAAAAAAGTGCATATTATGTTTTATTTACATGTTTTTAAAAAGTGCAAAATGTTTTGTTTCCATGTTTTTAAAAAGTACAAAATGTTCTATTTACATGTTTTAAGAAAAGAGGAAAATGTTTTTTTTCCATGTTTTTGAAATGTAGACAAGAAATGTATTTTGCGTGTTTATGGAAAGTAAAACTATTATATTTACATATTTTAGAAAAGTGCAAAATATTTTATTTAGGTATTTTTGAAAGTTCCAAAATGTTCCATTTACATGTTTTTAGAAATTCAAGCAGCGGGGGCTGCCTGCTCTTGCCGCATTGTCCGGCGCTGTTTTGATTCTGGGCTCTACATAGTCTTTGATCTCTGTATTTCCAAGTTCAAAATGCAACTTAGGCTGTTGTAGGGTAGGCTTGTAGGAATGTACTTTTGAATTTACTTGGTATTTGGTATATACAATATATTTATATATTGGTGTATACAATGCAATTTATTTCATGAGTAGTTTTTAGCATTTAGCAAGTCCGAAATTAATCGAAGTGTATTATTTAAGTGAGGTGGATTTTTCAATCTAAAACTAGTATCCTAAATAATAGTAAAACTTAAGAATCAATTTCAATGATTAAAAAATAGAGCAAAGGCCATAACCGCATCGTGGCAGACTAAAAAAATTCTTTCTATTTTAAATTCAATGCATTTCAAATAGAATTTCTATTTTTTATGAGTAGTTTATTGAGAGCTGTGTTTTAGAAAAAAACACATCAACAGATCCCAAGGTCGAAGTCGAAGGCGGTCGGTTGATGGTGAACGGTTCAGTATAGAGATCTAATGCGGTTTCAGTTTCGGCTTCCATCCAAATTGCATTATACGTAAAGCATAGATTGACATTGGCTACAATGTACTTTGGGCTCTTTATGTGCGGACAGCTTAATTCTCTGGGGGAACGTTGAAAGCTACAAATCTTGTTTGGCTCGATCGCTTTACTCTCTCGATCTCGCTATGCTTCCTTCGCTCAGTTAAAGTTAAGTTATATACCTCCCTGCACTTTCCTGCCTTCAAATTCCAAAAATGCAAGCCTTTTCCAGTCTATATAATGCTGACATCAGACTACTGTACAACCCACGCTATTAGGGATCACCCATAAATGATGTCATTGTAGCTCTATAGTTCAGTATTGATGACAACCCATGTTAAAGATAGCACCGTTCCATTCATCAGCTTTTCACAAGAGTTCAAGGCCGAATAATGCGGCAAACGCAGGCAGCCCCCGCCGCTTGAATTTTCAAAAAATATGTAAATGGAACATTTTGCAGTTTTCAAAAATATTTTAAAAAAATATTTTGACTTTTCAAAAACATGCAAGTAACATTTTGTGTACATTTCAAAGACATGCAAATACAATTTTTGTAAATTTCAAAAACATGCAAATGGAACATTTTCCACTTTTCTCAACAAATGTAAATAGAAAATTTTTCACTTTTTTGAATCAAGTAAAAAGAACATTTTGTAATTTTCTCAAAACATGCAAATAGAACATTTTGCATTTTTCAGAATCAAGTAAAAAGAACACTTTGCACTTTTCTGAAACATCCACATACAAAATTATGCTTTACCAAAGAAAACTATCAATAAAATCAAAATGATGGTTTTTGTTTGAAAATAAATTGCTGCCTAAATGTCATTCCTTCGCCCGGCCCTTCAAGAGTTTAAATTCCCATGATATCATTTATGTACTACCCCCCACGCCACTCTCCTACTAACCAAACTAACCAAACCAACCAAACCAGTACCAGCCACCAATATAGAAAAATAGAAACGTAATTGCCAAGCTCAGCTTTGCCTTCGCGAATTCGAATTCGAATTCTAAACTTCTAGTCCCGTATACTTTCATTTCTTCTTCTTCTACTGCTCTGGGAGATTTCCAAGTTGTTGAATCAATTCAATTCTGTATTAACCAGACGTGAAGTAAATGTTGCGAAAACCGAAAACTGAAAACCGGCATCGTTCTTCGTTCCTGTGTGTATCCCGTAACCGTTACCATAACCGTTCCGCAGGTGTACTTTGTAGTTTTTGTATATTGTGTACAATGAGAGACTGGGACTAAATCTACGGATCTACTGACGGTCCAAGTAGAAATACAATGTCATTTGTGTACAGATACGGAAATCACTCTTTTTAGACTTTAGACGTTTAGACTGTAACATACACAGATGCAGAGACGACAAATAGATGGCAAAATGCCCGTCATTCGTTAGACCGAGACCGGGTAGCATGGTGTGCTGTATGATAGGATAAGATAGGGGTGGTGGGAGTGTGGGTAATTCGAATTTGATTCTTCTAATTGAAACCTAAGCTTGTGGAAGTAGCCAATTCTAAAGAATGGAATGAGCCTTAGTCTTTTTATAGGTGCATGACAGGGCCGGACGAAGGAATTATTTTTCGGCAGCAATTTGTTTTCTTACAAAAACTACCATTTTGATATTATTGATGGTTTTCTTAGGTGAAGCAAAATGTTGTATTTAAATGTTTTAGAAAAGTACAAAATGTTCTTTTTACTTGATTGTGAAAAGTGCAAAATGTTCTATTTACATGATTTAAGAAAAGTGGAAACTATTTTTTCCCATGTTTTTGAAATGTGCAAAAAAATTATTTGAATGTTTTTAAAAAGTCAAAAATATTTTTTTTACTTGATTTAAAAAAGTTCAAAATGTTTTATTTACATATTTTTGAAATTAACAAAAATTTGTATTTTGCATGTTTTTGAAAAGTCAAAATATTCTTTTTACATCTTTTTTAAAACTGCAAAATGTTTCAGCTACAATTTTTTTGAAAATTCGATTAGCGGGGGCTATACCTGCGCTGGCCGCATTATGCGGCCCTATGGTGTGCGAGATAAGATGCAACATGCGTTTTCTGTTTTCAATAGCACTGTATAGATTTCGAGACAGCAGCGTCGTAATTGTTCTTTAAAATCTTCAATGTAATAATTTTATTGCGAACTGCTTTTACAAATTTTGTGGTAAATTCTAAAAGCTATACTATAATTTTGAGTATTTTAAATTTCATTGCTTTTCAAAATTTCAAATCCACCAGAAACAACTATATTTTTACTATAATAATAATATAGCCACAAGGTACTATAGACAAATAACTTAAATGCCTTATTATTTCATACTAGATACTAACAGGGATTTTATTTCATTGGACAAAACAGTGGCTATAATTTATGATTTAAACCGTCTCGTAGTAAGTTTTAGTCTAGGCCACGTATTAAACTATATTTTGAATAAGCTATGCATTTTCCCCCTGTACTGTACCAGACACCAGTACCAGACCTCAGCTGTTGAGTGTTGAAACACTGAAATATGAGCGAGAGGAGCAAAATACCAAAATCACCATAATCCAGTTTTTATCTGGTGGTATAGCCGCAGAGTCAGTACAGTCATATAGTCACAAAATGTATAGCTTATACCACGATCTCGGTACCGGTTACCATAGTGCCAGTGTGTCTTAGTAGGTACATGGTATTACATGATAAAAAATAGTATAGTGAAATAAAGGAAATATTTAAGCGAAGGAACAAATGATGTTGCCACCACAGAATAAATTGGGATCATAAATATTTAAATTTCCCAACCACAAAGTCCAAAGCCACACTCATCCAATGAACTAATCGTAAGACATAGACACACACACACACACACACACAATGTAACACGTCGTTATTTATTTGCTTTTAAAATATCTTCAATTCTAAATCCATCCGCATTCATTTCATGTAACTTCTAAGTTTATTTTACCAGCTTTTTCTTATGCTCACCTCTCGTTTTCGCTATGACTTGCTTTATGTATATATGGTTCTGATTTTATTGCGTTGATGTCCTGTTATCATATTTTTAATATTTTGCACCTTTTTATGAGGTGTTCAAATTAAATAAATAAATTTGGTTTGTTAAGTTTGTTTCTAAAAAGAAATTATTTTTCCACCATAATTTAAAATTGAAATCGTCTATGTTTATATATATAAAACAATTAAATTTTAAGTCTTATATGGCACGACAACTTTTTTTATTGAAAAACTACCTTTTCTTTTTTTTAAAAGTAGCTCATTTATATATAACGATTTTAATTTGGCAGCTTGAGTTAGTCAGTAAAACAGTTGGAGTGATTTTACTCACGCTCAATAAACGACTGACAGCGTTGAAAAGTGCAATACAAAGACAGCAAATACAAATGGCGCAGTTCAACACCGTCTCATGAATTACTGCCACTCCAAATTAATCTTTAGTCGCCCCATCGCGAACCTTGAAATAAAGGTTTGTAAATGCTTCATTACCAACATAGGGATAAAATTTCGAACAAATGGATAAAAATTTTAGTAAAACTAATATGAAATATTTTCACATTTTTGAGTAGTTCATACATTTGGCTAAGGATTTCAGAAGAAATATTTGGCATTTTTATTTTTATTTAGCTGCAATCAACCACCAAACACGGGAGGGTCTGTGTTCCTTTTATAATCGCTTATTAATTTTGGCAATTTTTAAATTCGGTTAGTTATCAAAATAAAAATAATTTTTGCGATTTTGCTTCCTAGGTCCTTAGATACGAAATCAGCAAACACGGAAAAAAATTTACATAGCCATATCTATCGTTTTTACGCTAGTTCTATTCGCGCAAAAAACAGCATACGCCCCCTTAAAGTACAAAATGCACTGTCTGCATCGGTCAAAGCACAAAATTTGATTGGGTTGGCAAACTAGATATTATATATTATAAAAAATATAGGAATCGTTTATACCTATTATATACTTGACGAAATTACTATCAGGAAGTTGGGAAGTGAAAATTGCATATTGCCCTCGCCTCAAGTCTCCGCAATGATTCCAGGAAAAAAAAGATATAAGAGCTAAATCTAAATCTCGTGGCAAATGATAAGGAAATGTACAGTAGTGTGGGTAGATTGCCAGATCTTCGATTAAGATAAAAGGGGTGTGCACACGGTGTAATAGAAGAGTGTGTGGCCCAAGGTGCTTTACCTTTAAAGTTTCCTTGTATTTACTGCGCTATACTCGTAAGCCGAAAGCCCAAAGTCCAGAACCAGAACCAGAATCTACAGAAGCCCAAAACTGAAAGTTATAACACTCAAAAGCTAAAACCCTCTGCCTATATGTACTACTGACTACGTAGGTTTGGAGCAATAATAATAGTTGGAAATTAAACGTGTTGTTTATGAACGTCTCACGTGAGTGGATGGGGAGTGGGGAGACTCTCTCTGATTGCATAATTCATGGGATCGCATGTCATTAATTTTATTGCAAGCGTCAACAAGAGTAATTAGTTCACATTAGCATTAAATACAATTTACGCGTCTCAGAGTATCTACCAGCTCCTGTTTTTTTGGCAGTTATGGCGAGAGGCTCGCTCTACATTTTTCCTCTATTTTAGTCCCAACAAATGCACTGAATTCACTTTAAGTTTAAAATACTACGTATATATATTAGGCTGCTGGAGCTTGGAGTAAACTGCTGCTTAAGGAAAATGAATGAGAAATTCCAGGAAGAATGTATTTCGTGTGTGAAGAACCACAATGACCCATATCCAATTTAAGCTAGAATCAAAATGAGCTATGTCATAAAAACAAAATTAGAAACATATGTAAAATGTTAATTAGGAAGAAGTTTTTGAAAAGTGTAAAATGCTCTATTTCCATGTTTTTGAAAAGTGCAAAATATTCTAATTAAATTGTGTTGAAAAGTGTAAAATGTTCTAATTCCATGTTTTTGAAAAGTGCAAAATATTCTAATTACATTGTGTTGAAAAGTGTAAAATGTTCTAATTCCATGTTTTTAAAAAGTGCAAAATATTCTAATTACATTGTGTTGAAAAGTGTAAAATGCTCTATTTACATTTTTTTGAAAATTGCAAAATATTCTATTTACATTTTTTTGAAAAGTGTAAAATTTTGAATTTACATAGTTTTGAAAAGGTGCAAAATGTTGTAATTCCATCTTTTTGACAAAAATTCAAAATATTCTCCTTAATAAATGCTTTCAAGACATATATTTCACAATATTTTTGTAGATATTGAATATTGTTTTTAGCTACAAATGGATATGGGTCGTTTTGGTTCTTCACAGACGATATCTTTCTTGGTGTGTTCTGTAATATGCACCATTTTCTTTCCTATCGTTTGCATTCCCGTTTGAGTTTTCCGCTTTGGTTTAGTCGTTTAGTTATGGGTATATAGTTTTAGTAATTACAGTAGTTATGATAATTCTAAATATTTCTTTAAAGTTTCCTCTTTAGTTCTACTGTTTCGTCGTCGTCGGCTCAGTCAGATGTTTACAAACTTACTGCATTTAATTATTACATATTTTGTATGTGCTCTTGCATATTGGAATTGGACTGCGACTGGAGACTGCATTTATACCACGTAAAATGGCGCATACAA
Source organism: Dicyrtomina minuta (assembly GCA_949802685.1). Lineage (NCBI taxonomy): Eukaryota > Metazoa > Arthropoda > Collembola > Symphypleona > Dicyrtomidae > Dicyrtomina > Dicyrtomina minuta. The sequence goes on along the minus strand of OX461808.1, from coordinate 61,118,631 downwards.
AATCAGACACGAGGAGAGAGGAATTCGAATTTGAATGGTGCGGTGTTTAACTAGGTGTGATGAGTTTTGAATTTTGAGCATTACCTCCGTCTCTGTCCAAAACGCTCTAATTAGTTGTAATTTATCACTGCCTTTTCATACTTATATGACAAGATCGACGCGGGGAAGTGGGAATACATATATTATTGAATTCGTAAATTGTATTTATCAAGTTTTATTTATGAAGATGTCAAAGTTTAAAGGCGTGTGTGTCGAAAGAATAATTTAAATATATTTAATAATATTTTGTGGGGTCACTGAAAATTTTATTGTAATTTAGTAGTCACAGACGCTATGGTACTAACAGTGTATATTCTTTTGTGGAAAACCAAAATGACCATTATCCAATTTAAGTTAGAATCAAAATATGCTGTCATCAAAACAAAATGAGTAACATGCGTAAAATGTTAATTAGGAGTTTTCTAAAAGTGTAAAATGTTCTATCTATTTTCGTGTTTTTAAAAAGGTGCAAAATTTTCTAATTCCTTGTTTTCGGAAAGGTAAAAAATGTTTATTTGTATGTTTTTGAAAAATTTTAAATGTTCTATTTACATGGTTTTGAAAGATGTAAAATGTTCTATTTACATATTTTTCAAAAGTGCAAAGTATTCCATTTCAATGCTTTCAGGACGAGCTTCGATATTTTTTTTAGATATTGGATATCGTTTTTAGCTACAAATGGACATGGGCCATTTTGGTTCTTTACAGGCAATTTGTATTACAAATTTCACGTTTTCAAATAAATTGTATTTATAAATTTATGTTTGTTTTTAAAAAGGACACATTTAATTAGAACATGCCTACATCAATTGGTTATACACATAAATTCTTTGGATTTTTTAGATTTAAAACAAAAATCAAAATCCAAAAATAATTCATTTAAAAACCCATGTCCTAATGTATACGCTCAAAAACCTTATAAAATGTGGTTATTCTTCTAGTAATAAAATATAACCCAGTTCCGGATAAAATTTAGTTAAGTTTTCTCTGAAGGTAAATTTAAAACGGCATTTAGCAGTAAAACAGTATAACGTATATACTTCTTCAAAAACAGCATTTATGCAGCTTAATAGACATATACATTTTTGAAAAAAATGGCAGAGTTTATTAAAAGTAGCTACATATATAGCAATAGTGGTGATAGAGTGAAAGTTGAAAGCACTCAGCTTTCTCCCGGACCACTCTTCCATTTCCTATTTCCCATATCATAGAAACAATATTAAATATAAAGAAAACACACACACATATATAGACACAAAATGAAAGTTTAAGGAGTGAATAATGGAGAATGGAGAGGGTATAGAGTATAGACAGAGCGACAACAGCCGAGTAAATAAAGGTGAACAAAGAAACTATGTGTACGAAAGCTGGAATATAGGATTTTATTAGTCTCAGTCAGAGATCATGGAGGCAACATTCAAAAAAGTGAGTGAGATGCTATATCGTCTGTGAAGAACCAAAATGAACTAAATCCAATTTAAGCTACAATCAAAATGAGCTATGTCATAAAAAAATGAGCAGCACGCCTAAAATGTTAATTAGGAGCTTTTGAAAAACGTAAAATGTTCCATTTGCATGTTTTTGAAAAGCCCAAAATTTTCTAATTCCGTGTTTCTAAAAAGGTGCAAAATGTTCTGATTCCATGTTTTTGAAAAGTATAAAATTTTCTATTTACATGTTTTTGAAAAGTCAAAAATGTTCTATTTACATGTATTTGAAACGTACAAAATGTTTGATTTAAATGTTTTCAAAACGTACAGAATGTTTTATTCACAGGTTTTTGAAATGTGCAAAATCTATTTACATATTTCAAACAAATGCAAAATATTTTATTTAATTGCTTTTAAGAAATGTTTAAACATTTTTGTAGATAGTGAATATTGTTCTTGCTACAAATGGATATGGGTCATTTTGGTTCTTCACAGACGATATGAGGTTTTTCTAGACTTTTACTGTGACTCTTAGATCGCGTTTGGAGACGTTGAGGTTCTTGAGGTTGTTTGGGAGGTTCAATTCCAGTTTTGAGAATACACCAGACTACATAATCCTGACCGGAATCATCAAGTGGAATGTGGAATATGTGTTTTTGTAGTGTGTGGAACGTGTGAGAGAGGGAGGAAATTTAGTTTCTTGCTATATTTACTCTGGTTTGTTTTTCCATTTTCCCTCCAATCCAATAGAGTTCCGCCTTATATACACATTTATGAGGTAAGTTCGTACATTGTACAATAGGTACACATTGAAACATTCTTCATTGTGAAAAGGCGGCAGAAATAGGTATAACTTCGTTTTAGTGTTTATACATACATTTTAGAGATGAGGTTGGGAGAAAGTTTCGACTTTCACTTTGATCTTCATATCCGCTGTTTACACACTCCTTTCATCTTCAGCCATATACATACACATCAAAAATGATGAGACTGGTCCTAGTCCTGGTCCTGGCCGTATGGTACAAAGAAAGTGTAGAAATAGTTTATTATTGTGAAGTCTATTGATATACACGGAGCTGTTTATCAGCTCTTTTGTTTTTAGATTTTTTTTAGAAACAAACTTTGAGATACTTAGGCACTCTGCTATTTTCACTAAAATTTAAGACAGAGATATCGATATATAAGATGTACTAGTTGGGTAGGGAAATGTTTTAAATGCCATATTTCATGATTTCATGCAGATTTTATTGGCAAAGATTTTTAATTCTGCAGCTTTTAAATTTTTAATTTTTTGTGAACAGGAGCGTGTTAATTTGGTGTTTTTTAGTGGTTTAGTTTGGTAGTTGGGTTTTTCTGGTGACCTCTGGTGTTTTTAAATCACAAAACATTTTGGTTATTTTATCATATTTTATGTCTGCAAAACACGTATTTCTTATTTGATTTTTTGTTAAAAGTTATTATGTGCAGTTGCAAAACGCTTTTAAATTTGAAGCTTGCTTATGTTTTATAAATATTCTGTCATATACAGTTCATTGCAGTAGTATAATAACAATTTAAAATAATAAAGTTTGTAAATTTTCATTTCTTGTTCACATAATATAAAAATTTCCTTTTAAAAAACTGTAGCTTTGAAGAGAATTTTTTCTTTATCAAATTACTATATTCAAAAAGGTACCTTGAATCGCATGATAAAATTACATTGTTCGAAATTAATACAACATTTGTACTTTTACTACATATAACCTTGTATAGAACAATTTATCTTTTATGTTTATTGGTAAATTTGCATATTCATGCAGAACCATACAAAAGACATAAACCAGCAAATGCACAATTTTCCAAGGATTTACAAAGTAGATATGAAACTATATAACAATAAAATCTAATGAAGAATATTAGGGAAATTTATCAAGCCACATTATTGTTAATTCAATGCATGAGTACATGAATGAGGCTGAATTCGGCTCTGAGTCAAATTTCTGGCTTTTGACAGTGGCGGACACACTGAATATATTCAATGGTAAATACTTTTGCTGATGTCAGGTCTTTGCTTTGGCTTTGGATGATACGCGCTTATGGCACTATGAGCAAAATAAAATTGCATGGGGAAAGTCCATGAATAAATGTAAACGTATTGTACTGATACAAATGTCGTCGGAAGGTTGGCTCAGTTTAGAGCGCCAAGTCTAGACGTGTGTAATGGAGAATATAAAATTTGATTGGATTGTAACGTGAAGTGATGAGCTTGAAATCTCATTGAAATATCCGTGGAGGTTTCTTCTTTTTCGCAGTAGTAGTAGCATGGGCAGCAAAAATAGCACACTCTTGAATTGCTTGCTGATGTTGATGGGACGGTGACAAATGACAAATTACTGTGACTGCTTTCTCTCCCCTTCCCTTCTGTCCCTACCAGGTATCCGGGGAATAGCCGAATATATAGCATCCATGCCAATATCACAAACAAGATATAAAAAATAAAGAAAATATACAAAAATTTCTACACAATAGCTATAGGATAGAAGGCATAATATAGAATGTACACCAGAGAAAGTATATAGGAAAAATAATATAGAAAGAATATAGGAGAAAGTACAGTCAAGAAATAATCATGGAAAGAGCATAGTGGAGAAAGTATTTTAGAGAAAGTATACTAAGGAAAGTTCAGCGGAGAAAGCAGAATGGAGAAAGTGCACTGGTGAAAGTAATTTGCTTTGTCCTGCATTGCTGTGCATATGAAAATGTTCATATTTTTGTTGTCCAATGCGTTTGATTTGGACTTGTGTGTATTTGGATTTGGAAGGGATCAATTCTCATTCTTTTGTGTATCGACTTTCTTCAATAAATAAATATGAGTCAACCATTTCGTGCCTTCTATTTGAAAAGAAATTTCCCCATATGAAGGAGAACAAGAAGAAGAGGCACATAAAAATATGCATGGTTCATAGAGTCTGAGGGAAAAAACCTATACTTTATCTTTTTCGTTTATCTTTTCACTCAATAATCGATTCTTTATGTAGATACGTATGTAGGTACTTGTATTGTAGTTGTTGCCGTAGCCATATGATACGGTTATGAAGTATTTGTAACAGTGGAGTGGATCTTGTTCTGAGTTTACGTGAGCAGAGTTGGAGTGGCAGGAGGTTTAGTTTAGTATAGATATTATTATGCTTTGTCTATCAATCCTTGTTCAAGTGTTAAAGGTGAAAAATCGAAAAATGTCAAATTTATATTTACGTAACCATGTTTTCTCTTTGATAGCATTTATCCAAGGCATATCCTAATAAATAGAATATTGAAGTAGAAATATTTCTATTTTTTGCTATACAAATGAGGCGTCTAAAATACATGCACACTTTTTTCCCCTTCTTGTAAATTTACGTATTCACCTCGAGGGATCGATGAGTAACTATTTTTTTGATTGAAAATAAATCTATAAAATGTCTATCTTGATAATAAATTAATAATGATATTGCTACTACCGCTGTAGCTCAATAAAAAATAATTATTATTATTTACAACAATTTGTTTTTAAATTCCTACTATTTTAATCATGTGCTTAAATACAATATTTATTGAAATTAAAATTTTTAAATTAACCTTCCACACAGTTGACGCGCATATATGGAAGGTCTTCAAAAATTTGGACTGGAACTTTCAGTACAATTTTTCTATGTCTATGTATACTAGAAAAGATCTAGATTTGTATTTCAAAGAATGAACAAAGTACTAGAATATTAAATCGATGACGAAGAATTGAATTGCAAACGTTACTTTATGTTTTAGTGTTCTTTTAGTTGCCAGGTTGTAACTGCTACTGCTACTGATATTAATACCGATGCGAAAACTGGAAAATGCATGGAGACTCAAATACAGAATGTAAAACAGTTAAACAAAAATCTTTTGCTAAGAGTCAAAATGATACTGCAATAGCAATATGCAAAAATGGCATCTGCAGAAATTAAAATATTACAATTTTGACAGCTTGTAGCACATACTAAATATTTTGAAATTAATAAAATATAACCATATTATAATACACTATTTAAAAAAATGTTATTAGAAAATTATTAAAATTTCATAAAACACGTAAAAAGATTATTTGCAATTTTCCAAAACATGTAAGTAGACCATTTTCGATATTTCTAAAACCATAAAAATAGAACATTTTACACGTTTCAAAAATACGTAATTAGAATATATTGCACTTTCATAAACATATTATCAAATATAACATTTTGCACTTTTTAGAAACCTGTAAATAGTATTTTTTGCACTTTTCTGAAATCTGTAAATAGTTTTTTTCGCACTTTTCAGAAACCTGTAAATAGTATTTTTTGCACTGTTTAAAAACATGTTAAAATATTATATTTTGCACTTTTAAAAAAATAAAAATAAAGTTTTTTCCAATTTTGAAAATTTATTATTGTTTTACTGTTATTTTCAGGATAGCTTATTTTTCTAGTCTAATTCAGAATTTGAATATAGGCCGATTTGATTGCCTAGCATGATTTATACCTCAGTCATATTCAACAGCCTACCTTCAAGTAAGTTAGTTTGGGCCGTGGCAACATCCCATATATTATGAATAATATAATAAAAAATAGTGTATAACTACGTAAGTAAAGACAAAGTATAGAACTATAGTAGTCCTGCGAGAGTTTTGATTTGAATTGATGAGTACAGCCCAATCTACTTGAGTTTATTGCCACAGAGCCTCGAGTATATCTAAAAACCCAACTCAACTCCTGCTTCTACTTTTCAAGTCCTAAGCTAGAGCCAGGGAAACAACTAGCGGTTTGAGACTGATGGTGAAAATCGAAACTGAAGTTGATGAACACAAAGAAAAAGCACACCTGGGCTCTTCTCCAGTCTCTATTTGGATTGCCACTGTTTTTTTCGCTTTCCCCACATACATGAAAACAGGAAAATACAGCAACTTCAAGTTACTTTCTGTATGTAGTAACACACAAGTTGTGTGAGGAAAGTGTTCTCCTACTGCAAGTGTAGAAAGTGTATAAGACAGTCGTAGGCGTGGACCATCGGTTGTAATTTTCATTAACAATTTAATGCATTCTATTCTTGACTTTGTCTAGTAAAGTTTGTTTCACAAGAGAGAAAATTTAGATTTATATTCCATGTGGGTTAGTTAGTTCTGTGTCTGACTTCCACACTCCAACTCCGACCGTCACCAAGCGGTCAATACAACATACAACACTACGTATGCATACGAACAATAAAAGACGACCTGCAGACTTTTACAACAATATTTGATTATAGTTCCCAAGTCCGAAGATTTACTATTTCAAATTTTGATTTTGATCCCTATATCTCGATTTCAATCTAGATCTCCCTCATACTTTCACCCGCAATGTACCTACTAACTATAAAGCAACTCCATATGTAAAACGTAAATAAAGCTACGTATCTATAGGCGGTAGAATGAAATTTGAATGAGCGGACCACAACCTCTGTCAAAGACAACTACACAGCCAGAGGGACATAGACAGTGTTGGAGTTAGAACATGATTGGATGACATTATGCAATGGCATAGTACATGCAATTTTAATCGGATTACTACACTTTCTCCTGGATTTGATCCAAATCTGGACTAGTTTGGACAATCATACTTTCACCGCTTTCACTGGTTTTACTACTTTTACAGCTTTCACCACTTTCACTACTTTCACCAAAATTTTCGAAAAAGCAACCCAGCCCAACCCAAGTCAATGTTTAACAACTTTTGCTGAGAGACCAAGTATAACAGTGCCAAACTAGAGTGTGAATTGCACGTTATATATTTATACCAAAGTACCAAACGAGACTTAAAATACCGCATCTCCATCTCTAAACAGTGCAAACTACTAGCTTCGAAAATTGGCAGGAAATAAATTTAAATATTGAAAAATTACATTTCTTTATAGATACTATTTTCACACTTTTAAATGCGTGCAATAATCACAAATTTTAATTCAAAATTTATTTTAAATGACCCCTATAAAAAATTAGGTACAACTTTGTTTTTATGTTAAATAAAATTTGTATACATACTTTAAGTTTCATATTGAGTTGGCAAACTGAATTATTTTTTTTATTTTTTATTTTTTTTAGGTATAAAATAAAAAATGAAGAAATATAGGGAAGCACGGCGGTCATAAAAATAATTGTCCAGGGCAGTGTCGTAGCCGTAGTCGTAGTCAAAGTCGTAGTCGTGGTCGTAGTCCTATCACGTCCAAAGTTGTATGTATGTACAACAAAGAGAAAGTTGGGACATAGACGAGTCAAAAGTGAATGTGCAAACTTTGCAATTCAATTTTATTGATACTTGTAAAACAACCGGCGTGTCAATGGGGGGATAGTCTCTCATATATGTGTTATATTTGGTATAGGGTATATGAACTATATACATGGATGAATAAGGTTTTTTACTTTTAAACACAAAAATACACTTTGAAATTTAATTTGTATCTGGGAATCTTAGCCTTATATACTTTCTTCTCGCGGGGTATATATGCTTATGACTGTAGGCACTTGCAAAAACCAAACTCAATTCAGTGCACGTAGTAATTCAGTATATCGTACTTTGGAAAATTGCATTTTTTCCTCTCAATTTTTGCAACTTTTACTTTTTTTACGAGTTACTTTTGATGCAATAATATGCAGCAGTGAAGCGTTTACCATTACGCTTGTGATACAAATTCCCGTTTTCTTTTGCTGTAAAAACTGTAAAATGTTGAAAATTAGGGAAGCTAAATAACTAGACAGAAAAACATACGATAGGCTTTAAAATATTATCTTTTTGATATGGAGAAAGTCCTTCTGCGTTTTTTTTATGCAAATTCTTTTCATATTTTTTTATTCAATCATCATAGTTTTGTTTGGTATTTTAAATATTTTTTTAAAATTAACAATTCTTACGATTTAATGTATGTATATGCATTTTAGTATATAGATAAGTTGATTTTCACCACACATTTTTATGTGTGTAATATGGTATAACTATATTTTATTTCTATATATTTATCAGTTTCCTTATTGTTATATTAAGGTATTTATATTAATTATAATTAATTTTGTAATACTTTACATAATATTAATAGTAGGGTATTTATTTCATAGATAATAATACACTTTCACTTTGTATGTAGTATTTTGTATGGAGGACGAACTATAGAACTAAGAATATATTGATTTATATAATTTTTTACATATATATATTATAGTATATACTCACATAACTTCATAGTTATCAAACGTAATTCCTTTTTTTTAACCTATGGCCATTTAAATTATGTTGTATTACACTATGATATTTGACAGCCTTACATAATATAATTTTAAGACGCGAAGCATTTTCTATATATTTTTAGTGAAAGTTTACGTTTCTTGTTTTGTTTGTCTAGTATTATGTGTAATTAATGCGTCACCCTTTTGCATGTTTGTGTTTTAAATTGTACATTTAAAAAAAATTTCCTAAATGTAAACTAGGCATACCAAAAATTTAAATTGTAATAACTAAAAGAACTACTAAAAACGTTAACTACATAAAACACTGAACAGGATTTTTGTATAAATTAAATACAGCTGATGATGCGAGAAGCGCCATTATTTAAATATAATGCTATATGCGGTAAAAGTTTATTTGTGTTAAAACGATAATAATGGTAACATTTATATAGAAGCTATATCACAGCTATGTATTTTAGATGCTTCATATCGTTTTTAAAAAATAATAAATATAGATTAATTTAATTTAAGCGCAAACCATTATTATTAGTACCTAATAATTGCAACTATTCAACATTGGTTTTTGTATTTGTTTTTGATTTGTTTTTTAAAAATCGAAAATATTATTTTGTAGAAATGAGTCCAAGATTGTGTTATTTCTTAATAACTTACGGGGTTGTACAATATAAAGGTTATAGAATTTTTTTTTGTTGGATTAATACGAATATATAAAATGTTTAATTAAATAATATTACCTATTCTAAAGTGCATAAATATGTAATCCAGTTTAATAGTTGTCAATCTCTATTGTGTTTAGTAGATTAATTAGAGCAGTTTGTATTTTGTGCTTGAATTTTGTCAAATTAAAAATTTCGTATTTAATAAAATATTTTTTTATGTATGTAAAATATGAAGGTAGGCATCCTTCGCTATCCTTGTTAATGTGTATATCGTGAGTGAAGAATCAAAACGGCACATTTCCAATATAAGCTAGAATTAACAAGAGCTATATGCCAACAAAATAAGCATGAAGTAGACTAGTAAAAATGGTATTTAAGGTTTTTTTTTGAAAGAGTAAAATTTTTTATTTGTATAATTTTTAAAATTGTAAAATGCTATATTTAAATGTCTTTGATATGTGTAAAAGTTTCTATTTGCAAGTTTCTTGAAAAGTGCTAATTGTACTTTTTACATGTTTTTGAAAATAGCAAAATTTTGTGGCTACACGTTTTTTGTTCTGTTTACATGGTTTAGAATTGTGTAAATTATTCTATTTTCAGTTATTTTTCGAAAAGCGTAAAATATTTTATTTACATGCTTTTCAAAATATCAAAATATTCTGATTATATGTTTTTTAAAAAGTGCAAATTGTTCTATTCAAATGCTTTTTGAAAAAAGCCAAATGTTCTACTTACAAGGTATTAAAATGCGCAAAATGCTCTCTCAACATGCTTTTAGGGCTATATGATATTGAATTTTTTAATAGATAGTGAATTTTAACTTTAGTTAAAATTAAAAACGGATATGGGTCATTTTGAAACTTCACTCATGATATGTCTGCTTCGTTAGTAATATTGTGCAAATTACACTCTGTATGTACAGATAATTATATAATGCGCGTAACTCATTCTTTTCAAATAGGCCGTTTAATATAGAAAATAACTATCGTTTAAATAACATATTATTATGACGTAAACACTTCCTGCAGTTAGCAATATAATAGCCCACAACAAACAGTCTATATAATCGCCTCGTGCCTAGTATCTCTATAAACCAACGCTATAACGCTTATGCAGTTCTTCTACTATTATAGTCTATAACGAGTTACAATGCAAACACGTGACTCTTATTATTCAATAAATAAAAAGCGCGGGAAACTTAAATTGGTACGTACTTAAATAATTTTTGCTTGTAGTTTCAAACTTAGGGGTTGGACACAAATGGCGCCACCTTGGACTTCAATGAGGGTGGATCACTTGGAAAAAGATTACATCCTGTGTAAAGATAGCCATTTTTACACCATGATTAAATGGGTTAGTCTAAAAATAAGTTTTGTGGCGCCATTTCTGCCTACTGCCTGGCCTAATCCCTTCAATAAGTAAACCATCTCATTAATTACAGACTGTTAAACGGCTTTAGGTGTACTTACCTCCAGTAGTAAGGACATTTCCCCATTTTTGTAAGTACAATATATCGTCTCATATAATAATAATAGTAATTTCACAGCCTTTTTAGCATTAAAAGGAAGCAAAAGATAATAATAAACGATCTGACTGAAAATTTTAGAGCAGCAGGGCAGACAGATTTTTAGAGAAGACTACAGACTAGTGGGCGGCTCTCCATCCGAGTCGATAGGAATGGATTGTTTGTTCTTCAGATTGACCGTGTCATCCCCGTAGTGCTGATGGTAAAACTCCTGCCGCATGATTGAGTCGAGTGTGGAACAGCGGAAGCAGAGGATCTCCTTAAATGGACGCAGGAAGTCCCGGTTGAGCGTCGCGTAGATGACCGGGTTGAGGGCTGAGTTCGCGTAGCCGAGCCAGTTGAACAGAGAATAGACCCAGCCGGGAGAGACCCACTCTGAAATCAAAAATTTCCAAAACTTGCTCGCTCAAATAATAGCATAGTAGAATTTAAACTTAAAATTTTATTTCGATTTTCCAAGTTTGATGTTAGTGACCTGACTTGACTTTGAGCACTATGTAGCGGTCATCAGCTGTGATTAAAAGTACAGTTCGTATGTACGCACATCTCATTAGTTAAAACCTTGAAAAATAAATGACTGAAAAAGTTTCAAGTAAAATGTCTTCCTGTGACAAGATAATTTGGCCAGCTGACAAGCCACAACGGGACGGGGCCTGAGTGACATATGACATTGTGACGGGAATAAAATGCATTATACAGTAAAGCCCTTTTACTATATTATGTACATTGCGCATCCTATCCACATTGAATGTATGAACAAAAACTTTGGCCTACATTCTTTCGAGTTTAACTGGAACTAACGAGAAGGACTGACATTGGGTACAGTATATCGTCTGTGAAGAACCAAAATGACCCATATTCATTTGTAACTAAAGCCAATTTCCACTATCTACAAAAATTCTGAGATATGTAGGTCTTGAAAGCATTTAAATAGAATATTTTGCACTTTAAAAAAATATATAATTAGCACTTTATACACTTTTCAAAAAAATGTAAATAGAACATTTCACACTTTTCAAAAACATGTATGTAAATGTTATGTAAATGTGATGTAAATGTAATGGCTTTATTGTCAAGCTCCTTAGCGTAATCGCTGATTTCCAGGAACAGACAGGTGTGGCAAGCTTACCCCGTACTAACACAGAGCCAAGTAAGCTTTGAAGGTTGTAGTCACCACACACGAGGAGAGGCGGGTGTTTAAGGATAATCTACCTCACGGTAGACCCCCGAGTGGGAATTGAACCCACGACCATCGGAAGAGAGCCTCGGCCCTTAGACCTCTGGACTACCTCGCCTCTCTAAAAGTAACATGTAAACAAAGTAGCAAAGTAGCACAAAGTAACAACATGTAAATAGAACATCCTACAATTTTCAAAAACATGTAAATAGAACATTTTACACTTTTAAAAAATCATGTAGATAGAACATTTTACACTTTTTAAAAACATGTAAATGAAACAATTTGCAATTTTTAGGAAACATGCAAATAAAACATTGTACACTTTTCAAAAACATGTAAATTCAAAAATGTTTACTTTTTAAAAACTCTTAATTAACATTTGACGCATTTTTCTCATTCTATTTGTATGATATAGCTCATTATGATTCTAGCTTCAATTGAACAAGTGGTTCATTTTGCTTCTTTACAGTCGATATAGTATATTCATAGTAAGACAAAACAAAAGTGAACTGGCTGTTTTCGTTCACGACCGCCCTCCCGGTCCACAAAACTAAAAAATGTTGGGCTCATGCCAGGCTCACTCAATTTTCCTCTGGACTCATTTGGACTCATGCCATGAGCCCATATTGAGGGCTCATGGGTTTTTCGTTTCCGTAGTGGGGTATTGAGTCCGACTCATTCAAAAGTGACCGTCTGGCTCATTTTGGACTCAGTACTGTCTTCCAAAAAAATATCGAGTACTGCGAACTGAAAACTGCAATTGGTACTGGCACAAATAGTATTAAGCATATAAAATATCACTTAAATTATATAAACATTATTGATGGTTTTTTAATAGCAACATAATAATCAAAGTATTTAAATTCTTTAAATCTTTTAGCCTAGCTAATACAAAAATATTAGAAAAGTGCACCGTGCATTAGGTATATACGGCATACGGAATACATACGGTGATGTCACACAGCCACAGCATTAACGGCTACTGCTACACTGCTACTACACTACACTTACTGTAGAGTACTCACTGAGTACTGCAACTGGTAGTACTGGTACTGGCACTGGCACTGGCCTTGGTGACGGTTACTGTACTGCTAATATTATTTAAGTTGAAGCAGTGGCTTGTGACTTGTGGTGTGTAAGCAGCGTAAGCATGAGTGTCAGTGTCAAGTAGCAAATGGCGAATAGTGTTGAAACTTGAGCTGATATGAACCGTGAGACCGTTACAATTACAAGTTACGTTACACATCTGACTTATATTTATGTGATATTTATAAATTTCCCAAATTTTCTTATTAAAATATATGCACATAGTTATAGTCTCATAAATTAAGCACTATCAGCAGCAGATATTTTTTAATATTTGAATTACTCGGAAATTATTTTAGTGCATTGCATTTGCTCATGCTTTTAAAAAATATTGAGAATTTAAAATCCAACAAACATCTAGAGTAATCTAGACCAATAAATAGTATTAAGCATATAAAATATCACTTAAATTAAATGAACATATTATTGATGGTTTTCTAATAGCAACATACTAATCAAATAATTAAAATTGTTTGAATCTCTTAGCCTAGCTAATAACAAAATATTAGAAAAAAACACTGTGCATTAGGTATATACGGCATACATACGGTGATGTCACACAGCCACAGCATTAACGGCTACTGCTACTACACTACACTTACTGTAGAGTACTCACTGAGTACTGCAACTGGCAGTACTGGTACTGGCACTGGCACTGGTAACGGTTACTGTACTGCTAATATTATTTAAATTAAAGCAGTGGCTTGTGACTTGTGGTGTGTAAGCCGTAAGCAGCGTAAGCACGAGTGTCAAGTAGCAAATGGCGAATGGTGTTGAAACTTGAGCTGATGCAAACCGTGACAATTAACTATAAAAGCTTTTACCGAAGTTAGTGTTTTGTGGAATTAAAACGAATATAAGCTTACAAGAGTTACAATTTAAAATTAAAATAATTGTGTTATTTTAAGTAAATTTTTATTTTGAGTATTATTCATCAGTGTAATTAATTAGCGTATAGTTCTCGATGCTAGTCACTTAAACGTATACGTGGCTAGCATCACTTAACGCTGCTAACAAATTTAACTGTATACTTCTGTATACTAATTTATATGAGTGAGCGTGCATCTGTGTGCCTACAGTAAATATTTGAAGATATGCTTTGGTGTATAAACGAATACTGTAGGAATGTTATTATTATGAAGATAGATGCCACTACATTCAAATTATGCAGGATACCATGCACACTGCAATGAAAAAAACGGGCGTTTTCTCCGGAATTTTCCTACCCATAAGGTTTCTACCGGGACTTTTGTTATCTAGACATTTTCTACCCACCACGAAACCTAGGAATTTTCCCACTAAAGACTATGACTTAAGTGGAAGTAAAATAGGAAACAAAGCTATTTATGGGTGCACACGCTTAGAAAAGATCGTATTGACATCTTGCTACAGTAGAGCGAACAGATTAAGGTGTTAATTTCAATACGTTTAGTAGTTGATTTTCAATTTTTTAGAGTATAAAAATTTGTGAGCTGCATAAAACCCTGCCTTGTGTTAATACATATACACATAACATTGTTACAGTTGACAAAAAATAGTGTATAGAATTTATACCGCCGTATATTGGGCTAAATTAGTGTCACAGCTGTAAATGAATTGTCTGAGACGAGAGGTTAAAGACGCTGGTACTAATATAGAAGGTTTAGGCTTCGAGCCGGACTTTTAGCATTATCTTTTAATTCAGTTGGTCACGTAACTACTTCTTTGTTATGTATGCAACACAGAAAATAGTATACTTAGCCTAACAGTTAAAGTGTCAATCTCTAACTAGAATTTGTGCTGACTACTGTAAGACCTTCTGGTGTCCATGTCAAACCGATTAGTTACAAATAAACATCTATGTGGTTAATTTGCATATACTTTTCTAAACGTGTACTGTAGTAATACGGCAGCTCTAAATGAGCTTATTAAATTATTAATATTAAACAAATAAATTTCCCCGGACTTTTCTTACCCATATGGATTCAACACGGACTTTGTCTACCCACATGGATTCTACACGGACTTGGTCTACCCATATGGATTCCACACGGACTTTTCCTACCCATTAAGGATTCTACACGGACTTGTTCTACCCATATGGATTCCACACGGACTGCTCCTACCCATTAAGGATTCTACACGGACTTTTCGTACCCATATGGATTCTACACGGACTTTTCCTACCCATATGGATTCTACACGGACTTTTCCTACCCATATGGATTCTACACGCTTAAAAAAGATTTCAACTTACTTTTAATTAGGCCGAGCTAACACATTCAGGTGTATACTTCAACACATGTTTTTTCAACACGATTTAATTTCAACACAAAACACAGTCTCAGGCCAGGGGTTAAAGAGACAGATACCTAACTAGAACGATGCGGGTTCAATTTTCGATTTTTGCATTATTTTTTAAATCAGTTAGTCAATTAACTATTTCTTGGTTACATATTCAACACAAAAAATTGTTAACTAAGTCTAACATATTACAGTGTAAAAATACTTAAATTTGTAGGGATAATCTTTTTCAATCAGTCATGTGCATTTAAATCGGAGCAAGATTCATCTAACCGTCCGACAGAATAACATTTTTATGCAGACGCGTTTTTACGATTTGCAGCGAATTGTTTTTTACTGACACTGGAAAAACAATTTATTTGTCAGGCAAATTGGTGTTGCATCAGCGATTCAGCGTTATTAAAATTTATAACAAAAATTATCTTCCTGTGTATCATCCCTGGTCCTGGCCAGCGCATTTTTCGTATCTGTTTCTATACTCTTCAGGTTTTTCCGTGCTTAGCACAGTAGTATGTGATTTTTAAATACTTTTATTTTTTTTTGCTCATACACTGATATAAATACTATTAATTTGTGTGAGATTTGAAACGCACTGTGTTTCCGCTCCCTATTTAAATTCAGATAAGACTGCAACCCACACCAACACAGCGTCAATTTAATACGTGCTACAATAATGTATTGGTGCACTTTTTACTTAGGTGCACTATTAAGTTAAGTGCACTAGCTACTTGGTGTCGCCACTGATTTGTTCACTAGCTACTTTGATGCACACATTATTTTAGTGAACTTATTAGTTTGGTGCACTAGTTACTTATGGTCGCAACTATTTTATGCTCTAGCTACATTAGTGTAGAAATAACTACAGTGGTGCATTAATTAGTTAAGTGCACACTCAACTTGGTGTCACAACCAACAATTAAACCAGCTACTTAGTGATGTTAGTGATTTAAAGCATTGCCTATTTTAGTGCGCATGTTATATGGACGCACGAATTAGTATTCAACTATCTTGTGCCGTATCAGATTCGATTTAATAACAAATAAGATGCACTAATAACTTAAGTGCACAAATTAGCTAAGTGTACCAGAAATTTAGTGTTGCAACACAATATCCGCACCTACTGCTTTAGCGCACAAAGAACTTGTGTGCACAAATTATTTAAGTAAACCATGAACTTGGTGACGCACTTATTATGAGGCACTAACTGCATATGCACAAAAATGACGTTTGTGCACTGATAGGCTGGGTGCACAAGCTATTGTGTCTTGCATGAGATGTAGTTAAATATCTACAAATTTTGTGCAGCTACTATAACACTGCGTTCACTGCAATTAAAATTTAGCACAAATTACTTATATGTACCGATTAAATAGGTAAATCCGCTCTGCCCAGTATAAGCTGTTTTAGTGCACAAATTTGTTGAGTGGAATACTTACTGTGTCTACAGTGCTTACATACTAACTTTGTGTCTGGTGTTTATTATTATTTAATTACACAATAACATAATTTTTATTTTAATGTATGGCTAATTTACTTACATGCTATTTGCCTGTATAGTGAGGTACAAACGACTTTTAGTCTGATCTATTAATCGTATATTTCGTATAAGAATATATCAAAATTTGATGGATAAAAGTATAAAATCTTAGAATTATAGAATTCTAATAACATTTCTTGAACATAAACTGGCATTAGTTTTAAAATTCTGCATCACTGTCACTGTCATTAGTTTCAGTGCATTGTGCATTGCTATGTATATTTAATTTATGATTATCATTATTTTAATTTCAATTATTGATTTAGTTTTGGTGTTGGTTCCGTTCATACTTGTAATAGTAATACTATTTTATTTTATCATTAGTATTGTATATGTTGACATGCTTTGCTAAAGGCTACAACATTTTTTATAGGTAGGTACAAATTACTTTTAGTATCTGAGGGGTCGGCTCATTTGTGAGGGAAAGAGGTGGAAATTTTGCCTCGGACTCCCTGTGAGGCCCATGGGCTCCTTATGGACTTAAAAAACGAACGAACTCGAACGGCACTTTTTTCATCGGGCTCACTCAAGGCTCAAAATTTTTAGTTTTTTTTAAAATAAGTGACTACCGTTCACAAGTATTTTCACAAGCAAAAGTGACCGACTGTCTTACTATGAGTATATTATGGTATAATTATTGTGCACTTACGAAAGATTGCCCGGACGAGTGCGAGGACAAAGAAAGGTAGCCAACAAACTATAAACGCACTCATGATGATCCCAAGAGTGGTCGAGGCTTTATGCTCCTTCAGTCCACTAAAAAATTTCTCTGCTGGAAAAGGAAATACATTTTTAGTTAATTAAATTTTATAGCTACTTTACCACTACAAAGTTAAAAAATGCAAAATTAATATGCGCATGCGCAGGTGTAAAAAAACCTTTGAAAGTAATAAAAATAAAATAAAAATATAAAAGAAAAAGAAGGGGTGGTGCATGCATTACTTTTTATTGTACCTTTCTTGACCCGATGAATTGTGATGGTGGGGATAAGATAGTTCACCGTTTGCCCCACTATTTGCTCCTCCCCCTCCCACGCCCCGTGCCCCGCCCCCTTCTTTCTTCATAATTCCCAGAACATAGGGGGAGGAGGTGGAGGTGGAGTTTAAGTGGGGAGAGAGTCCTAAATTCTTATTGGTTAAAACCGTACTCGCAGGTTTATTAATTGAATTGGAACAGACTGTTGTGGACTGTTGTTGTTGTTGTTGTGCTTAAATTTTAATGGGCTGGGATTAGTACTAGGATTTGTATTGGCATTGATATTGATATTGACATTATTGGCATTTGTATTGACATTGACATCGTTACTTATAGCACTACCACTATTGTTCGAGTTGGAGATTTGTATTTGGCAAGGCTTCTGATGATGATGATGATGATGATGATGATGATGATGAGATGAGGTTGTGCTTGCTGTCGTTTGCTTCTTCCAAGTTTCCTGCTTCTTCTTGTCCGCCACCACGCGAAGGATCTTCACGTACACAACTACCATGACACAGAGAGGGACGTATTCTCGATGTCAAAAGTCGAGATACCTGGGCAGGGCTGTCCAAAGAGTTTCATATCCATGCAATCAAATGGACTCGGGCAGGGTTTGGACAGCCCTAACCAGCTATCTCGACTTTTGACATGGAGAATAGAATGAGGTCGCGTAGATTTGATACCTGCAAAACCACAAAAATATTTAAATTAATTTAGTTACAACAGTATTTCCTATTGTGAGGGCCGGATAATATGGCCAGAGCAGGCAGTCCGCCCTGCTGCATGAATTTAAAAAAAACATGTAAATAGAACATTTTGCACTTTTTAAAAACATGTAAAAACGAATATGTTGAACTTTCAAAAGCATGCAAATAAAAACTTTTGTGCATTTCAAAAACATGGAAATAACACATTTTCTACCTTTCTCAAAACATTTAAATAGAACATTTCGCACTTTTCTAAATTAGGTAAAAACTACATTTAAAACTTTTCTAAAATATTTAAAAACAACATTTTGCTTTACAAAAGAAAACCATCAATAAAATCTTAATGGGGGCTTTTGCATGTAAACAAATTACTGCCTAAAATCAATTCCTTCGTCCGGCCCTGCCTATTGTCGATTTGGCCCCAGCTCATACAACATAAATATCACACACTATGCTTGTCCCTCAAATTATCTCTTTTTCATGAGTTTTCCCTTAACCTGCAATATAACGATTATATAACGATGTAGGAAAGGAACACTGATTAAACGCGTAGGTAGGTTGAATTTCCTTTTTGAATTACACGTTGACTCACACAAAGTAAGACAATGTCAAAAAAAACATGGAAATGGGAATATGGTGAGTGGGGTACTTTGTATATTGTCAGAGACGGCGGCCCTACGTCCTATATGAAAGGAATCTAATGGATCACGTATCCCATTAGATGATAGTTTTGACGTAATAAATACAAATGGATCCCATGGATTGCATTATGGTTACAACCAAAACTTTCAAAACTTTTGGTTTCAAAACTTTCCCCTTTTCTCTCAATTCAGCATGGTTTATATGACGGGTGATGGGCGGCATGCTGGGACCCGAACCAGTACCGGTACCGGTACCGGCACCGATACCGGACCTGACACTGACACCACACGCACCAGGCTGTCATTAGGAACTCCTACTCCCACTCCTCTTGTGACCTTCAAAAAAACTCCAGCTCCACACTGACAACCCGTGATCGCGAACCGTAACTGTAACTGTAACCGTATCACTTGTGAAGGAATAATACCATATCTAAACCTAGCTGAATTTGAAGTTTTGGAAGGCTCCGACAGAATATTTTAAAATTGTATCGCAATTTTTTTTTAACATTGAAAGCTGTGGCAGTGGTGGGGGAGGCAGGGAGGGAGCTTTCTTCTACAGAGTTAGGCGTAGTAGTGTAGCATCAAAGTTTAGTCATTTATTTAAATTTAAACCTAAAGTTAAAGCTCGAGACACACGGAGCAGTCAGCAGAAGAGTCTCAGCTCAAGTCAAAGTTAAGCAGTTGACAGTCGCAAAATGTAAAGGGAGGATTGGAAAATCTACCTACCATTGTACTACTAGGTACAATAGGCGGGTACGGGGTACACACCTTTTGCCTTTTGAGGGGTGAATTTTCAAGAATTTCCATTGCATTTGTTTTTATAAGCTTAATGGGTCATTCGTCTTAAAACTTTTGAAATTAGGTACTAAATTAGGTACTGTAATAATTTCTTATCATTAAAATAATAGAGGCAAGAGAGCAAGACCGAGAACGAAACGAGCAGTATCCAGTGGAAAGTTGTTGCCCTTTAAATGTCCTTGAAACTCCCAAAATTGCATTCCCGTCCCCAACTGCATCAAAATTTACAAATGTCCAAACATTTGTTTGCTTCTAAAAAGCTTAACTTCTCTCACCCCCCCCCCCCCCCCTCCTTCAGCCAATTGGTCAGGGCAGGACAATGTGGCAAGCGCAGGCACCCCCCTGCTTAAATTTTCACAAAATATGTAAATGAATCATTTTACGGTTTGCAAAAATGTTTAAAAACAATATTTTGAATTTTTAAAAACATGCAAATAAATTTTTTTTGTACATTTCAAAAGCATGGAAATAAAACATTTTCCAATTTTCTTAAAACATGTAAATACCAGAACATTGACCACTTTTCTGAATCAAGTAAAAAGATCATTTTTCACTTTTCTAAAGCATGTAAATTCAACTTTTTGCTTTACCAAAGAAAACCATCAATTAAATTAAAATGATGTTTTTTTTTGGGATACGAGTTGCTGCCCTAAAGCAATTCCTTCATCCGGCCCTGCAATTGGTCCACCGTCACTGGGCCGGACCGGACCGGTTTATTGAGAGATTGAAAGTGTGGAAAAGTAAAAGTAAAAGTACTTAGAAACTCCTGTGTTCAGTGTAATTTAACCATTTCAGCTTATAGCAATATCCATGTAGGAAAGAGAGAAAGAGAAAGTAGATGAAATCCCCATTTGCTAACACACTCTGCTCAACAAAACTTAGCCCATAGGCCATAGGGATTGGGACGGGGACAGGGACCGGCAGACCGAGGAAAGGTCCAAGTGAAAGTTAATTTCTTCAAGAGAAAGTAGCCTAATGCACGTGGACAGTCTTATTCTGCGGAGAGTTGAGCCGGAGCCGCATGTCGTACAGTAACTCAAGTCCGTAAGTTTATAATGTCCACTGTTGAAGGGTATATTGGCCTCGACTTTAACAATCTCATGCCGAAGCCAAAGCCTTCGTAACCCGCATTCTGATTCTGATACCGACTTGGACACGATGGACCTAGACATACATAGAAAAATCTCTTCTTTTTTTTCGGAACTCACTCGGTCCTTGCCAATAGCAATTTTCAATCTCAAGCTCAATTGGAAAGAATGACAGGGAGAGTAAAACCAAGTTAAAGCAATGACCACAGTGCCAAAGTCATTTCGCATTTACGCCATATTGGAACATTACAGCATACCAGGGCCGGACGAAGGAATTGGTTTTAGGCAGGAAT
Organism: Dicyrtomina minuta; assembly: GCA_949802685.1. Taxonomy (NCBI): domain Eukaryota; kingdom Metazoa; phylum Arthropoda; class Collembola; order Symphypleona; family Dicyrtomidae; genus Dicyrtomina; species Dicyrtomina minuta. The sequence goes on along the minus strand of OX461808.1, from coordinate 61,097,141 downwards.
TGATTTCCATACAAAACCACCATTTTGTTCGGATTTTATTGATAGTTTTCTTTGGTAAAGCAAAATGTTGTATTTATAGGTATTGGAAATTGCAAAATGTCCTATTTCCTTGATTCAAACAAGTGCAAAATGTTCTACTTACATGTTTTGAGAAAGGTGGAAAAATTTTTATTTCCATGTTTTTAAAATGTGCAAAAAATTTTTATTTGCGTGTTTTCTAAATGTACAAAAAACTTTATTTGCATGTTTTTGAAATGTGCAAAAAAATATATTTGCATGGTTTTGAGATGTACACAAAACTTTATTTGCATGTTTTTGAAATGTGCAAAAAAATATATTTGCATGGTTTTGAGATGTACAAAAAACTTTATTTGCATGTTTTGAAATGTGCAAAAAAATGTATTGAAATGTTTTTGAAAACTGCAAAATGTTTCATTTCAACTTGTTTTTTGAAAATTCAAGTCGCGGTGACTGTCTGCACTGGCCGCATTATCCGGCCCTGCAACACACAGGGATATTTATTTTATTCCTAAACTTTCAACTTGAACTGCCATTTAGACTTTGTACAATTCTACTATAGACTTTATAAGGGAATCGGATTAGGAATCTAAATTTCTTCAGGATTTACTTTATTTCCATTTAAGCTTCCACTATAGCGGCTGAATTAATCCTTGAACAACTCTAAAAGATCGTACGATGCCCCTCTTAACTTTCATTTCCTTTCACTTTAGGACTAATTTCACCCCCTCCCCTCCTAATGCTAAACGTCATTTATATTGTGTAATTTAAATGCGTGATTATGGCGTAACGAAAGCGATAGAAAGCACGAATACTCACCAGCCATTTTTGGAGACTTCACAGATAGGAACGTTGTTCTCATCGAAATGTTTATTTCCAAGGAGGAGGAGGGGCGGAAGAGAGACGCAGGCGGAGCCTAACCAAACGATAAAAATCACAGCAAGCATCCGTCTCGGTGTTGAACGGGCTGAGTAGTCAAATGGCGCTGTGATCGCCTGGTAGCGATCCACCGAAATACCACATAAATTTAATATCGATGCTGTACAGCATAGAACATCCGCTGAAATCAATAGACAAATTTAAGAAAAATTAACCAACAATGTTCTTTTAAAACATTTTAATTTAACAAGCACATATAGTTTATTTAAAAGCAAATAATTAGTTTTTACACATTATTGTAACATCATCTGCTAAGACAAATTGTAAGATTTTAAATTCATTTTTTTAATTGTACACTCTTAACGCCGTTTGTTAAATTTAACACTTTTTTTGCACACATTATGGTATGAGGTATGGTAAAAGCTGCTTTGTTGTGTCGAACTGCTTAGATATGAAATTTAAAAAATATACCAAAAGTTTCGATTTAATAATTCTTATCGAAAATCAATACGTGAACGAACGGACAATGAGCAGTTTTAAAGTAATTGTGATAATTACGTCATTACGTTGGGACTTTTGTATAAAATATGAACCTGACATGGCAGATATTTACCCACACAGTGCCAATTAGATATTACAAATCACCAGTTTGAATTTTAATAGTCGCTTCACAATGTAAAGGTTCAGTTCAGTTCATCAAGTTCCTGTTTGTCTTTTCAACTGTGTTTTAGAATAATACAGGGCCGTGCAAAGAAGAAGAGATCTATCAATTGTTTGTGCGACTGACTATAATGTAACCGTGTTTACTCTCATCTCCATTGATAATGAAGGACGACGACGAATGTCTGGGCGTAAATCAAAATTGTGAAGGGAATAAATTAAATCATGTAATAAAGCATTATTACTTTCTATGCCATGTTATATAATATTTTATGTCCTAAGCTCCTACAGTGTGTAATACAAGACAGCTTGACAGGACAGGACTTTATGTGGATATCGTGTGTTTTATTTTAAGGGATCGTCCACAAATATTGTCATAATCTATGTGGGTCCTATACAAATCTCTTCATGTAAGGCAATGCTAAACAAGTAATTGCCTTTCTATCATTAGGAAATAGGAAGGGGGGTGGGTAAGTTTTTGATGAAATCTTTAAGTCAATCATGACATCATTTATGAACGATCCTTTCTCATTGCGTGGCGTAATATTTTTGTTTGGCTTTTGGCATCATTATTATGTGCACAGTAGAGCTCGAATATTTATTTGCATGTTTATTTATGTATCGTTTTCGTCTGTTTACTTTCTGTTGTAGAACAAAATAATTTTGTTTTTGTTTGCGCTGTTTATTTCACCTGACTGCCACTCAATGGATAGTAGAAGTACGTGACGTGAGGAGAGGGACATACGAGCGGACGGACGGGCAGACGGACGGACAGACAGGTTGGGGGAAAGTCCCGTAGCTGTTGTCTATTGTGTAGTGCTCCAAAAACAGACTATAGGAATAAATACACAAACGAATATATCTTTTTGAAAATGTGAAGTGAAAAAAATCTTTGTGCTTTTTGTTCAGCTTCCGCACGTATTGTGAATGTGTGAGCTGAAGATGTATCAGATCAGAAATCAAAAGGTACGTTGAATGTACTGATAAAGAAGGAACGACACGACACGACGTCAGTCTCATTTACATTGCTTGCCATGTAGCACAGTAGCACTATTTATAACACAACATGTGTTCCTACAGCACCTGAGAATTTTTGTATTCATTTTTAATGATGACTCTTGCTCTATGTTATGTATTTGAGTGTGATGTGTCATCAATCATACTCCTGAATTCTTCTATACAAAACAAAAATAAGTAGAAATGTAGACAGGAAAAAATTTAAATCACATATTTTTTATTCTGCACTGTAATATCCCTTAAAATATTGCATGGGAAATAGAAAAATTGGAATGAATTTTTCTTTATTTCAAGAGCAAAAAGTATTTTAAATTTAAATTTAAAATTCTAATTTTACATTTTTTTAAACCATTTTGTACTTTTCAAAAAACTTGTAAATAAATGTTTAAAAAAATAATACTTGCTAATAGAAAATTTTAAAGTAATCATAACCCCATTTAACAAATATAATGTTTGGCACTTTCAAGAACAAAAACACGTCAAACATGTAAATAAATTATTTTGCAATTTCCAGAAACAATTAGTAGAGCAGGATGCATGTTTTGAAAACGTATAAACAGATTATTTTGCACACTAGGAAAAAATGCAAATTAAAAATTTAATAAAACTTTTCAAACACATGTAAATTGTACCTTTTGCGATTTTCAAAAACATGTAAATAGAATATTTTGCACTTTTCAAAAACATGCAAATAGAACATTTTGCACTTTTCAAAAACATGTAAAAATGTATAACAATTTTAGTTTGCAACTTTAAAAAAAGATGCAAATACTGAGCGTTTTATACTTTTCAAAAAACATGGAAATAAAAGGCAGTAAGTTAGACTCTTTTTAAAAACTCGCGATTATTATTAAAATTCCACACGTAAATCATCTAAAGTTTTTTTGACATAGTCTTTAACTAAATTACTACTTTTGTTTGAGTTATTTAACTATCTTACGAATTTACTACTGAAAACGAAAACAACCTTGGAAGCACAACTTTATAATGCATAAGAAGCTCATTGGATTTTTTTTGTCAAATAAAATTATAGGAAGAAAACTATATTAAATTAAATAGTATTTTCGAAATTCTTTACATGTTGATTTGTACATACGACCGATCAACAGTTCATCTGCTATAATCGTTGTATTTTTTCCACGGATAAAAAGGTGAACAGCAGTTCTTGTTATTGTTAATATTGCACACGTTCAACTTGATTTTTCTTACCACAAAACTTGTATAGCAATGACTATCAGCTTTGTAGTTTCATGTAAACAATATTTTTATTTAACTTCCTATGCACCTAGCATGTCTTGCTTGTATTTACATAGGTAAACCACTGAACTGAGTGAGTAGGTGAGTGCTACTGCTAACCACGAACATGCTCTTTCCTCCTGATATTATTAACTGCTGTAAAAATTAAATCAAAATCGTGTTCAATTAATTAATAACTGTCGTGTAATGCTTATAAACTCGAACTGGAACTCCTATACTCGAAAAAAAAGCGATGGATTTGTGTGTAGCTATTTTTGTGCTTTTGAATTAAATACACAACATAATTAAAAAAAATAAGATTAAATTATTACAAGTCCTGTGATTCTGCCTCTGTATAATGTGTTCATGTAGGAAAGTTGGAAATCTCAACTGGAGTTGCACAATATGTTGAATGTATGTACATATGTTGGATTTGTGTACTTGAAAGAATAATTAATAATTACATTTATAATCTACTTTACCTTTTCATACATTTGGCAGTTATACTATGAGAGCAGAATCGAAAAGGCCTATATCAAATTTAATTTAAGCTAGAATTAAAATGAGCTACATATGTTCAAAAAGCTTCATGTGGGATATACTAATAAAAGCGTTAAGTGATAATTATTATGACCTTTCTGAAAATTGTAAAATGTTTTATTTTCTTGTTTTTTGAAATGTGTAAAATGTTTTATGTCTCCTGTTTGAGTGTTTTTCAAAACCACAAAGCACAACGTTTTGAAAAGTGTAGAATTTTTCTTTTTACACGTTTTTTTGAAAATTGCAAATTGTTCCATTGGCATGTTTTTGCAAGGTGTAAATTGTTCGGCTTACATGATTTGGGAAATTGCAAAATTGTTTTATATATGTACATATTTTTGAAATGTGCCAATTGTGCAATTTGCATGTTTTTGGAATAATGGAAAAAGTTCTGTTTACACTGTTTTTAAATATATCCACATTTTTTAATTTGCATGTTCTTTAAAAGTGAAAAATATTCTATTTACAAGTTTTTGAAATGTCTAAAATTTTCTATTTACATGTTTTTAAAAACTGCAACATGTTTTATTTTTATATGTTTTGAAAATTGTAAAATTGTGACCATATTATTGGACTGAAAAAATTATGTTTAAATTTTGTTTATGCTTACGCTGTTTAGTATTTAAATCCCAATAGTTAGCCTACATTTTTCCCAATACAATATATTCGGCTTCGGCCCCAATCACTAGACTGCCTAGTAGTACATCCTATTAATTGTTTAAAGCATTATGCAATAAAACAACTATTAAAATGTTCAATTAAGATTTCAATATTATTGTAATTTTGTAACTCGTAGCCAAATCAATTCACTTTTTAATAAAGTCATTGTCATCATTTTCTGAATTAAGAAATCATTACATAAATTATCATACAAAATTATTTAAAATTGAACAATTTCCTTTGAATTGAGTGATAGAACTATATAACAATGAGATGGTGAACCAATTTAATGATTTTTATTTCGCTATATATCCCTCATTATCTGTTTTATTACGTAAAATTATTGAATCTACAATCGTAAGTAGGTATAGCAGCTATGTAATTATGTGAAGTATGCACTAACTTTTGAGCGCTTTTTTCGTAGGAAATTTGAAATTTAAACCTCTAGATTTATGAGCGTGTATAGATGACTTCATTAGAGTCAAAAAGCCATTGTTATATAGTTATAAATGACAACGACCACGACTACCATCCCCATCCCCATCCCCATTACCATTCCCATTACCATTACCATGACCCTTACCATCATCATCATCATGGTCATGGTCATGACCATTCCCAAACAAAAAGGCAAGGATATTTTCTTTTATAAACGAGGAAAAAAAAACGCACTATCTTACATAAGCTACTTCTTTGTAGTAACTCTTTTTGCACCTGTGGCCTCGTCGTCGTAGCTCTAACAAAGGCTTTTCAGCAAGTGAACTAAAAATGCATCTGTGTGAAAATAGTCGAAATAAATAATGGGGAAAGTATAAGTGAAAATAGGTAAAGTTTGTCCATTTTCCATGCATATTCACGTCATACTTTCTACAATGTACACGCTAAAAGTATCCATTTCTCTCTCCTAACATTACACAGCACAGTCAGTGAGCCAAGCCAAACTGACTGAGAGAGCGCACAGTGCAGTGCTTTAGTTCGCAATAAATGTTCAATAAATTAAAAAATCATTGCTTTCTCATTCTACACAAGTTTTCCTGTGCATTTTCTTACGAGCGTAATATTGCCATACCGGCCCGGGACCGGTACTGGAATCAGTACCGGTACCGGGATCGGGACCGCGAGACCGGGACCGGCTTGGCCTGACTTCCCATTTTTCTGCGCGTCATATGGAGATTATTATACCATAGAATCCACAGTATATGAATAGTTTGACTTTAGTGTTGCTACTACTACAACGTGTGCTATTTCTATATGTTTTTTTTTATTTGGTATTTTGGCAACTTTGAGAAGATGCTCGCGAAGCCCAAGAAATCTTTAATATAAATAATACATATTACTGACATAACTTCACGAAATTGTCTTCACTGTAATAGATTTCTTAATCGCATTACAATCGAAATGCTATAATTTTCGACGTGCTTTTTACAATGTACGTTTAAATAGAATTTAAACATTAATGGCGGAACTCGCACTTAGAAACTATATGCTACATTATAGGAGATACACTGTCAAATAACTATGCAAATAAAGCAGGTGTGTAAGTTACAATGCATAAACATTTTCAGGGTTTTAAAAAACGAGTCCGTGGGATTTATTTTAGAATATTTTTGAAAATTTAGAAAACCTGCAAGCAATTCCAAAATTCGTGTATAAATTAAACTTGAAAGAATGACAAGTGAAATATTTCTAAATATTTTTCACGCTTAACAATATTTGAAGGGGAATTTAAATTTCCATTACGGATGCTATTACTGCTGCTGCCGCTGCATTATGAAACTCACAATTACCATAATAAATCCTGTAGATAATATAACGATAAGTTAGACAGCCCGGGTTTAATGTACATATCGTGGGTGAAAAATGAATATAACCCATTTCCAATTTAATCTTAAGGGGGTGTATGCTGTGTTTAAGATACCCCGCTCAAAAAATTATAAAATATGCAACTTACGAGACATAGAACCCGTAGTGAAACTTGTATTTTTTCAAAAGTGTAACAAATTCTTAACGGCGTCAAGCTTTAGTGAGTTTTAGTAATAACGAATAAAGGATTTAGCTCAAAATTTTCATTGTTTCATTTATATTCATTTTTCGAATTTTCAAATATGTAATCGGATCTAATTTATTAAATCCGGATTGTTGGTTAGAGGGATTTCACTCACACTGACTCAATGGCTGACAGCGTTGAAAACGGCAATACAAATACATAGCAAATATAAATGACGCAGTTCAACGCCGTCTCATGAATGACTCCAGCTCCAAATGACACTGTCGTTAACCCACCGCAACCCTTGAGCATAGGGTTTTGTACGTGCCTCATTACCAACATAGGGAGAACATTTTGAACAAATTGATAGAAATTTTGGTGACGCCTACAAGAAATATTTTCACATTTTTGAGTAGGCCATACATTTGCCTAGTGACTCCAGAAGATATATTTGATATTTTTTTTTCGTTTAGCTGCAATTAAGCACCAAACATGGGAGGATTCTCGTTCCTAGTTTAATCGCATGTTAATTTTGACCATCTTTAACTTAGGTTAGTGACCAGAATAAAAATAATTTGGGGGATTTCTCTTCCCAAGTCCGTGGATACGATATCAGACAACACGGAAAAAAGTTACAAAGTCATATCTACTGGTTTGATGCTAGTTCTATTTGCGCAAAGCACAGCATACGCGCAGTTAAGCTAGAACTAAAATGAGCTAAGTTCATAAATCAGTAAACGAGAACAAAATAAATACGTCCAATATTAATTGCAAGCTTTTGCAAATTGCAGTTTGTACCATTTTTGTATGTTTTTGAAAAGTGCAATTTTTCCATTCTTGCATGTTTTTACTAAGTGCAAATTGTTTCATTTTTGCATGTTTTTAAAAAGTGCACATTGTCCCATTTTTGCATGTTTTTAAAAAGTGCAACCTGTTCTATTTACAAGCTTTCAAGATCATGATATTCAAATATTTTTGTAGACAAAAAACAATGGCAATTATTAAATCATTTAAAACTAAAAAGGATGATTGCTGATCTGTTGGTGGTAATACGTAGCGGTGTAAATTTTGTAGCCAAACAATCTCGTATCGCCCTGTATGTTACGTATAGGCGACGGGGGAACACTGAATTAACTACTCCAGCATCATTATGGGCACATAATAATAATCCGCGCATCTAATTTCAACACTAAAATATCAAAATCTGTATCGACGGTGAACACCTAAAGGCATAAAACGGGCAGGGCCAACATTGCCCTTCTGGTCCGGATCATGACATGGCAATGTATAATTTGCTCTTAAAGCGAAATACCACTCTTACTCTGAACCGAAACCGAAACTGAAACCAAAACCGAAACCGAAACCGTAACCGAAACCGATCAAAAAAAAGCCCAGAGCCGAAAATAATTGTGACAAATGTTCCATTAAACTTGTAGAATTGCCCCATAATTGACATGACCTCACCTACCCACCTCATAACTCACACACCCAAAAAAAACATGCCGTCTCCTCCCGCCTCGAGTCTCGCCCTCATTTCTAACACAACAACACCACCACACACACCATACTCTCCCATATTTTTTATTCACTAAATAATTGTCAAACTCTATCGCTTATACACCACCAATTACAACCACAATAAACCCAAAGCGAAGTGGAATCTTCCGACAGAATCAGAAATAATCCTGCTGCATATTATGTAAATCAAGTGCTGAGAAACTTTGATACAATTTACAAAGGAGGACAGGCGACGACAGGCGGGACAAGTTACGTAGGGTTTCATCGAGGGACATTCTCATAAATAATCGAGCTAATTTAAACCTCCAACAACGCTCCAACGCTCCAACTCTCAAACTACCCGAATTCGAATCCGAATCACCTAAAGACCGAAACTGAATGCCTAAATATTTAAATCCCTTGCGAAATATCCGAAATAAAAAAAACTAAATCCCCCCCCCCCTATACCGCGAGTGCCAGTGGAAGTGGAAGTATAGTGGCGTGACGTTCGAATTTCAAATTGGAATGTTTTTCAATCAGTTCCGCCAAGGAAATTAAAATAAATGTCTTCAGTTCTTTGCGGTCGTCGTCGTCGTCGTCGTCCCCTGTCTGACTTTTCCCTTGTTCCTTTCGTTGTACAGCTTTCGATTTAGATTTAGATTTTGACTCGAACTAATTTCACGTAGCTTTTCTGTCCGCGGTGGCTTCTGTGCTCGCATGATATCGACGGAGGCGGCGGCGGCGTCTGTATCACTAACTGACGAGCTACCGGCATGACATGATCTCAATCAAGATATATATCATGTAGATATTCAAATTTTGCATTCTTTAATTGCTAACCGCCATGCACATGCTTGTTATTAGTTTATTTTTGTAATTTCAAAATTTGAAGTAAAAATTGGAAATTATAAAATCAATTTTTCTAATTGCATTTAACATTGAGATTTTAAAAAAGCACGAGTCACGAGATGACTTTTTGTCATTATTTTTTGAATACGAATTACAGTACGAAATACTATAATGGAAAAGTTGATATTTTTACAAATGCAAACGGGAATATATCGTCTGTGAAAAACCAAAATGACCCATATCCCTTTGTAGCTAAAAACAGTATCAACAATGTATGTATCTACAAAAATATTCAAATATGTCTTGAGAATACAACATTTTGAACTTTTCAAAAATATGTAAATTCAAAATTTTACACTTTTTAAACATATGGAATTAGAACATTTTACTCTTTTCAAAAACTCCTAATTAACATTTTACGTATGTTTCTCACTTTGTTTTTATGACATACATAGCTCATTTTGATTCTAGCCTTAATTAAATATGAGTCAGTTTGATTCTTGACAGACGATATATGTTAGTAGACTAAGTCAATCATGCAGAAAGAATTCAAATATCTACATCGGATTTAAGAAAACTGAAAAATTAGGTCAAAACGGTGCCAGTGGCTGTGCGGGTTGCTCGTAAGTTTCCCTTAAGAAATTCTTTGAAATTAGAAAATCATAGGGAGTGAAGACATGGAATGTAAACCAGGCGGAGTAATCCGAGTACATAATCCGCTAATCAATTAGCTTCGGATTTGGTCTCTGTGTGTATAAAATATATACAAAGTACATAGTACAAAGATATAGTTTCAGATTTAGTCACGCTCCTACACAAAGTATTTATTCTCCTACTCCTCCTTTGTTCCTGTCTCTCTTTGTTGCAGTTTTGGTTGGTTTGGTGTGGTTTTTGGTTTTTAGGTTTGTTCTCATTTTCATTTTGATTATTACGTCGGATTTTGGGTTGGCTTCCGACTTTCCACAGTATAGTCATAGACGTCACGCGTCTTTGCGGGGGTCTTTAAGTATTTTTGGTTTTGGTTTGCTTGTGCTGGGCGGAGGGAAGAAATTGTACGAGAGAATGGAGATGTATTGAGAGATTAGAAAGGTTAGTTTGAGCAGCTTTAGTTTTAGCTTTTGTCTTCCGTCTTTCGTTTTCGTTTCCGTATTCGTATCTCAACCTTAGCCAGAGAATCTCTATAGATTTTCTGGTTTTGCGGAGTATTGCGTCTGTTACTGTGAACAAAACGAGAATTATTATGAGCAGAATGAAATTCGAACTAATTCGAAGGAATGAGAGGAAGATCACTCGGAGAATCTTTGTTGTGAGATTTAAAAAGATTTTCTTCAACTTAAAATTTATAAGCCATTAGTTTTTGACGGAATTTTACTTTCTTTGAATTTAATTTAGATTTACATAAATGTCTTTTAATACAAAATATCGTCAAGGAAGAACCAAAATGATCCATATTCATTTGTAGCTAAAAACAATATCCGCTATCCACAAAAATATTAAAACATGTATTGATACCATTTAATTCAAATATATTTAATTTTTGTATGTAAATAACACATTTTACGGTTTTTTGAAACATAAATAGAACATTTTACGCTTTTCAAAAACATTTAAATATAACATTTTACACTTTTTCAAAACATGTAAATAGAACATTATGTAATTTTCAAATACGTGTAAATAGAACATTTTAAGCTATTTAAAAACATTTAAATTGAACATTTTACGCTTTTCAAAAACGTGTAAATAGAACATCTTACACTTTAAAAAAACATTTAAATTGAACATTTTACGCTTTTCAAAAAATTCTTAATTATGAATATTTTACCCACATTTCTCATTTCGTTTTTACGACATAACTCATTTGGATTCTAGATTAAATTGGATATGGGTCGTTTTGTTTCTTCACTGACATTATTTACAAGATACGTTTTTGAACTTACCACAAAATGTAAAAGGTACACGCACATATTTAATCATGTTTTTCTACCAATTTAACTTAAATAGAAAGTTGACTATCCACTCTCAAAGTTCATTTGCTTTAAGCTTTAATTTCAACCGCCGCTAAAGTTAAAACTTCAAAAACCCTCCTTAATTCTTCAACTTTACATTTAAATTACTATTTTCTCTTATCTGACTTTCCCCTTCTTTTTCTAGCTCTTACAATAATTGGAAGGGCTAAATTAATTCCACACTGGCATATTTGAAAACCAACCGGAATTCATTTTCATTTCAATTTCGGACCATACCAGACCAGATCGAGTTCTTGCTTTTCTAATGGGTTGGCTAGTGGTACCGGTATCAGTACCGGTAACAGTAGAACATTAGGGCTGACAAGGACAGCTGAATGGCGGGAGGAGGCGGACATGCGGTCATCCTACACAAACGTTTTATGTCTTTGTTTCAAATTAAACACGAAAACACGAGCAAAAGTTGTAAAATTTCTGTAAGCAAATGTATGCGTAGTACTGTTACACTTTGAAGTTGTGAGCTATACAATTGCAATCAAAGGGTGGCGGCGCGTGTTTAAATTCAAATTTAAATTCCATTAGGGAAAATCACTCGAGTGCCCGGCCAGGACATATTTTCAGAAGTGCCAGAAAGAACCTAAACCAACACCAGCAAATGAAACGTAGACAAACAGACCAGTGCCAGTTACAGTTAGTTAGATGGTAGACGTCGACGATGGCGACGGCCATTGCAGTCAGCTGTAGTTTCTATATGTATAACATCAAATTTGACACAATTTACAACCGAATCTGAAACTAGCTCAAGATTCAAATTGGAATAATCCTGAGCTACTGAGCTATCCTTCAGTATGAGTTGAGATTATTATGAGCCCTATGCCTCTGAAATTGTGTGACGTGGTTCAAAAACTGAAGCGATCAGCTGTCTGTGGAAACGGCAATGGAGACGAGAGGACGAGGACGAGATTGAGATGAAGAACAAAGCTGCATTGTAGAATTAAATTTAAGAATTAATCATCATCCCATCGTCCCATAGTCTCAATTCTCCATACATATAAAATTCCCATGCGTGTGTACGACGTAAGTCTCAGCTGACAAATAGGAAAAAGCACGCCACTTAATTTTGAATGGGAAATATTAATTCTCGACAGGCCTTAGAAAAACGCTTAGTACTTGAAAAACACTTTTTTTTTTAATTTTAACATATTATGTATACACCGGTATATATCCGTGCCAGTCGTACCCTGGGATTACTGGGATTAGGGTACGAGTGGTCAGGGTACGACTGGGTGGGGTACGACTGGGGAGGGTACGAGTTATCGGGGTACGACTGGCAACACAATCTAGACTACTTTATTTATAGGTTGGTGTATACGATAAAGTAGTCTATACCCTTTAAATAAATAAAATTAAAAAATTTTGAATTTAACTAAATATTTCAAAGAAGATAAAAATATTTAAATTCTTGAATTTCTCGCCAAATCTAAAAGTTTAAATTACTATACCGCGGCTATACGCACTTAAATTGTGTCATTAGAATCGTAATGATAAGTATAAATTATTATTATTACAAATTAAAAATGATAGATCTGTAAAATCTTCCTATTACAAATAGCAATGTAGAATGTAGGCAATGTACCAACTGTCTGGCCTATACTAATCTCATATTAGTAATGCACCCCACTGACGACTGACATTATTATTACATATTATTGGCATCATTATTTACTATACTACGCCCCAATTATTACCTTACAAAAATAAACCTTGCGCACAGCAACTGCACTAATAATTTTTCAAAAATTCTAAAAAAAAACACTGTCAAAATAAATACTAGATCTTCAATTTAATATACATGGTAGAATAAAATAATCATCTAAGATAAATATATGGGACAAAATGCATTCCAAATTATACAAGGATGCCCCCAAAAAATCCTATGCTTAAATACCGCATCAAAATATCAGTCCAACCTCAGCACCGAAATCTAAATGCCAAGAATTCCAACTAACTACACACAAACGAGACAAATAGACGACAGTATTAAAGGAAAATAAAAAACGAGGGAGATAAAAAAATAGATGGTTACTGTTAATTTGATTGTAATATTACAACAGATACAGACTGCGACGGAAGAAATGATGGGAATAAATTGGGAATTACATAATACTTTGATGTCTTCTTCACACTTTGACTTCACACAATGCCACCAAGATTCTCGATCGTAGGAGGATGTTCAGAAAAAAAAGTCTTTGCCAGTCATAATTTATTTTGAGAGAAGGTGTGCATTATATTTTTTATTAAGTATATCGCTTTGTAATTTGCAGTCTGTCAGCTGTTCTGTAGTGTGTAGTTGAGGAGCGCTAAAACGTTTTTTATTTCTGTGTGGGCTTCTTCATTTTTAATGTGCTGGTGCTGGTGCTAGGGATGTGAGGCTACGGTCTTAGACTACATAGAAACATTGTCGTAGATTTATTTTTATTTCAAGTTTGTGATGGCTTTGGTTGGTGCAGTTGGTGGTGCTGTGGTGGTAGTGGGATTTGAAAATTTGGACAGAGTATTATTTCTGTCACGAAGTTAAATACAAATATCGTCTGTGAAGAAACAAGATGATCCATATCCATTTTTAGCTAAAAACACTATCTAGTATCTACAAAAATATTCAAATGTGTCTTAAGAGCATTTAAATAGAACATTTTATACTTTTAAATAACATGTGAATACAGTAATTTGCACCTTTTCAAAAACATGTAGTTAGAACATTTGGCACCTTTTTAAAAACATGGAATTAAAACATTTTGCACCTTTTTAAAAACATAGAATAAGAAAATCTTACTTTTTTCAAAAATGTTTAAATAGAACATTTCACACTTTTTAAGCTTGTAATTAACATTTGGCGCATGTTTCTTACTTTTTTAATGACATATAGCTCATTTTGGTTTTAGTTTTAATTGGATATGGGTCATTTTGTTTCTTTATAGACGATATGTAAAAACCTAGAATTGTGAAGGGCGCTAAGAGGGCCACAGCAGTGAAAGCAATTTACTGAATAGATTACCAGCAACTGTATGGAGCATGGAGAGACGCAACGAACCAACCACACGGTGACAATTACGACGACTTTATTATGTACCCACAGTGCACTTGGTGACGACTAAGAATTATTTAACTATTCTACATTTACAGCCAGCACTAAATGTTGTGAGTTGACTGGTGTCGGTGTCGGTGTTCGCGCAGTGTTAGTGTTCAAATTTAAATATCAGAAGCACCATGCCTCCTACTCAAACACAATTTGAGTTTGTCTGATAGTGTGTAGTAGATATATATGTATGTCTATCTGTTGCTAGTCCTATGATATGCTGACTTATTTCATTGCGACAGATATACGGCGAAGATTTGAATTTTATTATCTGGGATTCGTTGTACTCTTTTAATGGCCCGAGAACGACAGCTGTTACTCTCTGTACATTATTACTACGATTATGATTATCATTATAAACTATTACAATTACAATTATTTCATGTTTTATTACGAGAGCATGAGCGTCAGACGTAGGGTAGGAAGGTGATACCGGCAGGAGTTACTTTCAGCGGTTGTGTTTGAATTAATTTTTTGTTTTCAAAATATTATGTTTAACAGTGTTTTGACAATGCGAGATTTTTGTTGACCAACTAAAGTTACTAAGATTAGGTGACTAAAATGGATTGTACACAAATAACCCAACTTTGACAAAGAGTCAAATCATTTGGTCAATATTCTCTGATCGCTCAGCATCTACTTCGGCCCTACGGCCAACAAATCCAGCGCGAAAACATATTGTGTGTGAAGAACCAAAATGATTAAATCCAATTTAAGCTACAATCAAAATGAGCTATGTCATGAAAACAAAATGAGAAAAATGCGTAAAATGTTAATTAGGAGTATTTGAAAAACGTAAAATGTTGTATTTACATGTTATTGAAAGTTGCAAAATGTTGTATTTGCATGTTTTAGAAAAGTGTAATATATTGTGTTTTCATGTTTTTTCAGAAGTGTAAAACGTTCTAATTATTTGTTTTAAAAAAAGTTTAAAATGCTCTATTTGCACGTTTTTTGCACATTGTGAAATTT
The DNA here is from genome assembly GCA_949802685.1 of Dicyrtomina minuta. NCBI lineage: Eukaryota > Metazoa > Arthropoda > Collembola > Symphypleona > Dicyrtomidae > Dicyrtomina > Dicyrtomina minuta. The sequence continues at coordinate 61,081,723 of OX461808.1, read as the reverse complement.
TCTATTAACATGTTTTAAAAAAATGTAGAATATTATATTTAAATTCTTTCAAGACATATTTCAGTACTTTTGTAGACAGTATATATTGGTTTTCGCTACAAATGTATATGGGCCATTTTGGTTCTTCACAGACGATAACCTTCTTTTCATGCATAATATCTTTGCTCCTGCATTTTTTAGTATGTAGTGCCCACATAGCATTATTTATCGTGTAGACTTTCCCTCTGTAAAGTGGGTCAGGTTTTTGAGAATTTCTAAAATGAAGACACACAATAGCAGGTACATGAAATGGAGAGCGGCGAGACTTGTAGTCTGAAGTCTGCATATGCAAATCTAAATCATGTTTTTGTTTGCCCTTTCAACAAGGGACGAAAATATGCAATTTGTTCATATTTCAAAGGAGAAAGGAACGAAGATAAATAGGATCGCTGTCATTTTCCCTCAACTAATTCAATGTTTTCTTTCAATGAAGAAATTTGAGGCGCAAATATTCTCAAAAGAAGGGAGCTCAACATATGCTAATATCATACCACGTCATGCAATTCTACAAATTCTACTCTATGGCCATATCAATTGAATTCAAGCTTATATTTCAAACATAAATGGGACCGGAACCTTACGCATTAAGTGCATACAACATTACTGATATTATTGTAACACCGTTATATTATGGTGTTGATATTGCACAAATTACTACGTGTATCTCGCTCCGCTCAAGAAACTAATCAGAAATTGGGCTTGGAGTCAACCATCAGTTGGATTATAACCCTTGCATATAGTTTGCAATGGAAATTGATAGTGATATGGAAATATGGAAATCGAAGTTCATTCTAAGCTCAATTTTTCTTTTCCATTAGGTTTCAACACTGCACTTTTGTAAAGAATTAAAATGACCCGTCTCAATTTTTAGGTAAGAACAAGATGTGCTATCTACAAAACGATTTAAATGTTTTGGCCCTGAGATCTTTTAAGTAGAACATTTTGTAGTTTTCAAAAACATGCAAATAGAATATTTCTCACATTCAAAAAAGCATGCGAATAGAACATTTTGCAAAAAAACCTGCAAATAGAAAATTTTGCATATTTTAAAAAACATGCAAATAGAACAATTTACTGTTTTCGTACTTAAAAGTGTACCCTTTAATTTGTTTTGACATAGTACAATTTAATTCAACAGCTAATTTTTAGGTGAAATAGAATAATAATTTATTCATTTTGCCGATTTATCACTACACCTTAGCCCATACAACATTCAATTGGATATAGGTCATTTTAATTCTTCACAGGCCTTAATATAAGCACAATTTCTGTTGTATAAAAACAGATAGTAGCTTTTTGCATGTCATTTGAATGACTACAATGGTGCTATAGTAATGGTAATGTTAATGGTAATGGGGAGGGTAACGGGCTGTGTGTGTGTCTGTAAAACATAGGTTAGTTCACTGCTCGGAGTGTTCAGTCAACTTTGAGGAGGACAACTCCACGCGGGGTCGGTTGTCGGTTGTCGGTTCGAATTTGGGCTTGGTTGAGCTGTCGTTTTGTAAGGTTCGTCATAACTCGAACCGATTCGAAACTCGCTCGATCGGTTCGAGTTTCGGATCGGTTCGAGTTGGCTATTTGCCCAACTCGAGAATTTTCGGTCCGGTTCGAGTTTCAGATTTTGTAACTCGAAAAACTCGAAGTCGAATCGAGTTGAAACAGAAATTCGTTCGAGTTTTTCGAGTTTAAGTAAAATCTATCTTTTTCATCTGTAATCTTGTATTTTCCCCAATAATAAGAATATAGCATGTGAATCAAGTATTATTAAGTGCAACATGCACTGAATAAATGTGGGATTTTAAAATTATAAACGCGCAATTCGTTTTGCTAACGATCTTGCCGGCAGACCAATACTATACTGACATACTAGAGTAAGTCCAGCGTACGAATAAGAACGTTAGTACAATATTGCTACTAATGCGTATGATGGTTTCGTTTCACACTTGGGCTTGTAAAATTACTAGCACTGTTATATAAAGTCAAACAAATAAGTTATGATTGATATTTTGCACTTTTTTCAATATTTTAAAAATATTATGTATGTTCAGACGAAGCTGATGGAGCTAAAAGAGATATGTAGCTAAGCTTTTTATACCATAATTATACTAAATTTGAACTAAATATTGACGTTTTGAATTTTAAAATGTCTGATTAAACAAATAAAGTCATTGAATTTAAACTTGAAAATTTTTTCGAGTTTTTCGGGTCGAATCGAGTTTAAGTCTACGAGTTTCGAGTCGGTTCGAGTTCCAAACAATTGACCCGATCGAAGATCGGGTTCGGTTCGAGTTTCCAATCTTGACTCGAAAATTTTCGGTTCGGTTCGAGTTTCGGTTCGAGTTGTCAAAAATCGACTCGTGACGAACCTTATCGTTTTGGCTGTCGGTTTTCTCGGGTTTTGGCTTCGGCCCTCGGTTGTCCCTGTCGCTGTCGTTGTCGGCTTCGGTTCGGTTTGAGAGTCGTGGTGTTGGCTAAATTGTAACAAAGTCATAAATAAAACCCACCATCATTCCTCTCCATTCACCAACGAGAAAACCAAAAGGAACCGTTCCATACTTCACCTCCAGATCCTCAATCCTCCCGCTCCCGGGAAGAAGAAGACGGGGAAAAATAGCGAAGAAAAAGATGAAGAGACGCGAAATAGGCAGACCGAGAAGTGAACATTCATCGAATCCATTTTCATATTCCAAAAAATATTCCAAGTCTTTAAGCCGCCCGTAGGCCGTGTAGCACACTGAACTATATTTCTTGAGTCTTCTTGTCAAATCAGCAATATCTATAGCTTCCATACGTGAGGAGCCAGCCACGCGTAAACTTTTGCCCATTTTATTTTAACATCACTTCCAGATTTTACAATCGATCAGCATCAGCGGGTTAGCAACGAATTGCAAATTCTTACAACCGTCAACTGCTACTTTACATACTACAAACTACAATCATCATGTCCCTCAATTTGTGCCCTAAGAGACGATGCCGTGTCGACTTGCAGAACTGTAGATACGCTAAATGCTTAATGAGTTACGGGGTTCCTAGAAGCGAAATAACTTAACTACAATGTTTAACACAACGGTAGGCACATATGCACATAGGTATAAGTTTGTAATTTTTTGGATCAGAATTTTTACTAATAGACATTTCCTTGTAATATTAGTCAGGAATCGTCCATAAATGGTGTCACAAGAAATGTGAATACATCTCCTTGGGTATTGATGACGTCTCATGCCAAAGAATGGTTAAGCTAATTAGAATATTAGAATGAGAGGAGGGGTCAGAGAGTCGTAGAAATAGGGAGGTTTTGATGACGTCATGTATGGACGACGCTTTATTTGTATTTCTAGTGTTTTTACTCCATACTCATATTCATGTTTTTCTTTTAAATTTCATTTTTTAAAGATTTGCCACTTTCTAAATTCCTGTATTTTTGGATTGATTTTCAAGAAATTAAAATTTTTGTAATCTATTAGTTTAACGTAACAGTATCTAAAATGGTTTTTCTGAGCTTTTTAAAAATTTGAAAGAATTTTTATTATAAATTTGAAAAATTTAATCATTTTTGTCTGCATACTGATGCAAACAAATTGAGCAATAAAATCACTCTGTATTATCCTATCAAGTACAAATTGTACACAATTTTTTTAAAATTTGGGTTTGTATATTTGTCTGTCTGTAGGTATGTAACATTAGGCATGTTGTAATTTCAGTCGTTCTCTTGGCAATGTATTATTGTGTGAAGCATTCATGGTACTGGTAAAACATTCTAAGTACACAAATTTCGTACACCATAGTATGTCAGTATAATAGCATAGAAATGATGATTTACAGTCATATTTACAATTCTTCTGTACACGTATAAAATTCTGAAAAAAATGACATATTGTAATGTAGTTGCTAAAACTGCAGACAAACTATAAGAACGCCAATTGGATATTGTAAGTATATAAGTACATTTCCTGTTCCTGTAAGCACACACTCATTTCCAGTTTGTCAATCTTTGCCTAGTGTTTCACAGTTCTCAAATATCTACACTGATTTACACTATATCAATATTATAATATTATGTTTACTTTCTCCTGTGTCAATATTATATCTGATTGGTTGCTCTTTAACTTTCCCGAAGAGTACACATTCTCTCTCTCCTACTTTTCCCATGTATGATTCCCATGTCTTTGGACTTCCTATAAAACACGAACCTTTTCCATTCTAACTTCACTAATCAAGCACTCGTCACCGAGAGAACATCTTCTCCTGATCCTGTCTCGATTCCCTTTTTATCAGACATAACTTGTATCAGTTATGTCATCCCTATTTCTTCTCGTCTACGCTGTCTCTGTAAATCCAAAATACTTATTCGACATTTCCAAATTATAATAAAACTTTCTTCGATTGGCTCACTACACTCCGTTCGTTCGCCAATTAATTGCATCTCTGCAACTCTCATTGTTTCCGCGTTCACTCCGCGCTCGTATTCCACAGTTCCTAGTCGGTATAGTTGGCCGTCTCATCTTGCCCATACACATCCGAGCCGCTATACTTATATGGTGGAGGCGCTAGTCGAATCCCAAGTAAACAACGTACCCTTCACTTGCCTCCGGGTGCTACACAAACCTACCGTCGCTACATTCACCCCATTCAACATCAACTTGTTCTCCCACTGCTACGTCTTTATTGTACCACAATTGTACTAATTTTTAAAAAACAACTGAATATTCCCAAATTCTAATATCCGTTTCTAACGTCTGCAACATCAAGAGTCTGCTATTTCCGAAAAATTCAACATACGAAGCTCTTTTTCTACGAGGCATCTACAAAGTTTTCGAAAAACACAAATCGCATTTTTACTGAAGTTGTTCCTCATTCAAATATTACCGAGTTCCTGTCTACTAATTGTCCTGATCATTGAAATGCCGATTTCCCTGTCGTGCCTGCCTGCCGCACCGAAGAGCTACTAAAATTACTCAAAATCATCAATAACCTACGATCTGTAAGTCAGGTCTGTCTTTTAACCATAGCCAAGTTAAAAGCAGAATAAAAAGCCCAAACCTTAGCCAAGTCTGGAGTCCTACACTTACTGCATCGCGCTGTTGACGATTTCAAGAAAACCTTACTCATCTGAAGCCACCGTATGAAGTTTTGTTCCTGACCCTTGATGACGTCTATCAGCATGTTCCCAACATCCAACGAAAGTTCCTGAACCAACCCATCTTGTCAGAATTTGTGAAAATAATTATATATATGTAAAACATCCACTTTGAAATTATTTGTAATTTTAAAAATCATACTTGAATTTAAAAATTATTTGTATATATTAATATGTACTGTGTATTTTAACTATGAACGAGGACGTTCAATTTTAACAACGGGGATGTAAGTATATAAGTACATTTCCTGTTCCTGTAAGCACACACTCATTTCCAGTTTGTCAATCTTTGCCTAGTGTTTCACAGTTCTCAAATATCTACACTGATTTACACTATATCAATATTATAATATTATGTTTACTTTCTCCTGTGTCAATATTATATCTGATTGGTTGCTCTTTAACTTTCCCGAAGAGTACACATTCTCTCTCTCCTACTTTTCCCATGTATGATTCCCATGTCTTTGGACTTCCTATAAAACACGAACCTTTTCCATTCTAACTTCACTAATCAAGCACTCGTCACCGAGAGAACATCTTCTCCTGATCCTGTCTCGATTCCCTTTTTATCAGACATAACTTGTATCAGTTATGTCATCCCTATTTCTTCTCGTCTACGCTGTCTCTGTAAATCCAAAATACTTATTCGACATTTCCAAATTATAATAAAACTTTCTTCGATTGGCTCACTACACTCCGTTCGTTCGCCAATTAATTGCATCTCTGCAACTCTCATTGTTTCCGCGTTCACTCCGCGCTCGTATTCCACAGTTCCTAGTCGGTATAGTTGGCCGTCTCATCTTGCCCATACACATCCGAGCCGCTATACTTATAATATCCAACGACTTGACTAAAGTAAAGCAAAAGCCGTAGCAAAACCCGCTACCAACTGGAAAAGTGAAGGAGGATAATTTTAGTCAAAAATATCTCCGGGTAATTTGGGAACAAGCGAAGAGAGAACGACAACATGAACATGTGAAAGGAGAGCGCGCCGTCTGTACTACCTACATATACACCATACATATGCAATCTGCTTTATTCTCAATCTCTCATATTCTGATTGTTATGACTTATAGTGTGTGGCCTATAGACTACGTACTCAAGAACTTCACTCCGCCTCCTGCTATCTATACAGAAATAATTTTTTTTTTTGCATAGCATATCATAGCCTATAGTAATAGTGTGTAGTAGGTACAAAGTTGGACAGATGTTTCATGGGTTGATAGGATTTTGAATATGGCGCTATATGTAGTCGTAGTCCTATAGTGTGTGGTACACAAAGGTATATAGGTACTTTGCCAGTCTTAGACTCTCTCCACTGTTGTGATGATTGATTGCCTCATTTATAATCTTGGGAGCTTCTACAATGGAATGGAGTTTTCCTCCGCCTCCGCCCGCAATGGCTCTGGATTCTGGACCAACTTCCAACTCTGCTACATGGATATATGGGAGACACTATATGTGCTATGCTATATGGTAGAGTATATACCAGGTACTTGGTACTGGTATAAAGACTACAATCCCGGGAGAGAGAAACACAATGAGCCCAGCAGGACATCTCTCTATAAACTCACACTTTGGAGTTTACGTTTGAATTTGATGTATGCTACTTTCTCGTCTAATGTAGAATGTGCGGAATATTCTTAATGTTCCTTTATAATGTACGATTTCTCCTATGCACACGTGTCTACTCATATATCCTAAGTGAAGAGACAAAATGTCCTATTTCTAATTTAAGCTAGATCCAAAACGGACTATGTCATATAAACAGTAAATAAGAAAGATGTGTTAGATGTTAATTAGGTGGTTTTGAAAAGTGTAAAATGTTGTATTTCCATGTTTTTGAAACGTACAAAATTTTCTATTTCCATGTTTTTGAAACGTGCAAAACGCTTTATTTCCATGTTTTTGAAACGTACAAAATTTTCTATTTCCATGTTTTTGAAACGTGCAAAACGTTTTATTTCCATGTTTTTGAAACGTGCAAAATGTTCTATTTCCATGTTTTTGAAACGTGCGAAATGTTTTATTTCATGTTTTTGAAACGTTTAAAATGTTCTATTTCCATATTTTTGAAACGTGCGAAATTTTTTATTTCATGTTTTTGAAACGTGCGAAATGTTCTATTTAAACGCTTTTAAGATCATAAATTAGATCAATATTATTGTAGATAGTGGTTTTTTTAAACATAAAATTGGATACGTTGCAGTGGGCGTAGTAAAAATTAAAATTTCCCGCCAAAAATAATTTAATAAAAAAACGTCTTATTTTCATTCTTCACAATCTATAAACAAATGATTTAGTCTTTCAGAGTTTATATAATGCATCTCATTTCTCAGTGGTCTCACAGTCTGAGTCGTCGTGGTTTGTGTGTGTTTCACATGTAAAACCTAATACCATTATCCCACCCAATTTAGTTCAATTCTATATTCTATATAAAATGTAGAAGGAACTCACGGTTTCGTCCCCATTCTACATCTCCCATCCCTCCTTAATTTCCCTATTTCATATTATTATCCAATAGAAATCAAAAGCCTCCCAACCAACAGCCAACGTAGTTACAACAGCCAACAACTACTACAACACAACTAACATGACTACAAACTACAACGACTACAAGACACAGTAAAAAAATGCTATCAATTTATTTTATTTGTTACGATATATGTAGGTAGGTAGGTAGCTCCATAATATTTTGTAATAATAAATTTACTTTCCCTGTATTTTTAATTCGACTTTCTCCTTCCTTCTTTTTCATACTACATTTGAGGACTTTGTTATCAAAACGCGTTAAGTCCATGTTGCCCAACTTAACAGGAACCGCAAATTTTGATAATCATGTGAAAACGTAAATATTTTTTCGAAATTTTTTTTTCAGTAGCTGCATACTACCAGGTGTATTAGTAGCCAAAATAACTCAAATCTGACGCAGCGTCGTAATTTTTTAAAAATGATTCAAAATTTTGAAATCTTGGACTTAACGTGTTTTGCCAAAAAAACCATAAGAAACAATGCAAAAAATTAACCTTTTGAATTATATTGAATTGCATGCTAATTTATGATTGTAAAATTGAAGTATAAATTGTACACTTCAATAACATGTAAATAGAACATTATGCACTTTTTACAAAAATGTAAATGGAACATTATGCAATTCTCAAAAACATGTACATAGAACATTTTGCACTTTTTAAAAACATGTAAATACAACAGTAAGCATTAATTAAAACAATCCTGCATTCCAATGTTAAATTTTCGAGTGCAAATCTACTACTCCTTAAAGAAGTTGTTTGCTAAGGGATTGTACACAAATGACGTCATAGAAAAGTATTCATTTTTAAAACCATGTTGCCCCCTGTCACCAGATTAATCATATTGCGTAAATGACTATCCCTAGCATAGGATTGCCAAGGAGACCTATTGAACCTATCAATGACGTCATTTGTGAACGACCCCTTACGACTTTATTTTCTTCATAAGAAACGCGACTGTTCTTTTGTACAATTTCTTAATTACTTTGTAAACCATGCCCTTCTGTATTATTAAAACAGCAGAGCTTCCAAATGTACCAAACAAATTGAAATTTAGTTTGCATATCGATCTGTGAAGGATCGTCCATAAATGACGTTTTCGGTAGGGTATGTGAATCTAGTCATGTAGTAATGATATATCATGCCGTGGGAAAGATAACAGATGAACGCAATGTTAAAGTGATGACATGGCGATGGATTAGCCTTAAAAAGTGAAAATTTGTGGGACGTCATTTATGGACCATCCCCTACAAATAGTACACGTGAATTTGATGTTAAAGCGAATAAATTTCGTTTCATTACAAGAAGCAGTCTTGGGAAAATAAGGATATTTTTTTATAAGAATCAGTTGTTTTTATTAGGTTTAATGGACTTTACGTGTTTTGCCAACAAACGACTGATGGACTTAACGTGTTTTGCCAGAAAACGGTTTTTGAGCGAATTATTTAAAATAGTTCCAGTGACCATTGACCCGTAATATTGCACGGTGTGAATTATATGTACTTAGTCGTTCGTAAATACCAATAATCTCAATTTCTGAAAAAATGGACTTAACGCGTTTTGCTAGCAAACTCCTCATTTTATGGGAATATGAATAATTAGACTTGTAACGTATTAAACGAATATGAAGAGTTCCTTGGCAACACGAGATGAATCAATTGTTTCAAAAATAAAATTTTTTGAGTTACGTGTACTATTTAACTTGATTAAATTTCATCTCACGGACTTTTTCCCCCATGTTCAGTGATTGATTTTGAGGCAAAATGGAAAAAGTCCACAAATTAAAAATTTTTGAAAATTTTCTAAAACATTCCATAGTTAGTCGAGATTTATGAAACTGCTTGTAATAGTGCTTCGTCAGTTACCGTACCTGTAGAAATCATTGAGTTTAAAAAAATAATCCTGTCACCTTTAGTTCATTGTTCGGTTTTTCTGTAAAATCTGCTTGGATGGACTTGACCCGTTTTGCGAAAAACTCTTCATACATTGGTAACTAGGTAACTCTCATTATAAACGTAATTACATGGGAAGTAAGTAGTATATACAGGACTAGTTCGAGCCAAAGCCAAAACCGAACCGCATGCAGTGACCATAAATCTACATTAGGGACTCCACAACGTGGCAAGAGCGGGAGCATGAAAATGAAAAGCAAAACGAAGAAAGAAAGAAAGAGGCGATCTATTACGATTAGGATTGCATCATCAGATTGATATTGAGTTTGAGATGGGCGGGCTATAGACTAAATTTGAACTAGGGTTTGGGCATAGAGCTGTGTCTGATATAGAGTATAGACAATGTGATTATGGAGTATAGGAGTTGGCAGTTGGTTATTAGTACAGGTATGGATTTAGTTTGACTGCTACGTTCTCGTTGGTTTGGTTGTGGCTTTGGTTTTGGTTTGACTAAAGTATTGACTTGGCCTGGCCTCATACAACGATGTATTGAAATTGATATAGCTTCCGTTTGCATTTGGCAATTTGACGTTTTAGCGTCTTGCTATGAGCGAATGAGCGACAGGGTGCCAGACCACAGTGCTGGTCCTGGTCCTGGGCGATGGGCGCTGGGACTCGTATTCTCGTATCCTGCTGGTGGATATAAATTAAATTACCCACGTGGAGAGACTGCCGAGATGGAGACTCGTGCTGGAGACATAAGGCTCGTAATTCGTGATTGATTTTGATTTCATACTTAAGAAAATTGGAAGCTTACATGAATGAAATTGAAAAATGACTGGGCACAAGACAAAATCTCACATACGACACATGATACACTCGTACTACATACATGAATTTATTTCGATTTTAGATTTACTTCGATATATTTCCGGTTTTTATTTTTTCCGTTTTATTTTATACGCAGCGTCTGTGAAGAACCAAAATGATCCATATCTAATTTATGCTAAAATCTTAATGAGCTATATCATAAAAGCAAAATGAGAAAAATACGTAAATATCCTATTTACATGTTTTTAAAAAGGTGCAAAATGTTTTAATTCCATGTTTTTGAAAAGGTGCAAAATGTTCTAATTTCATGTTTTTGAAAGGTACACAATGGTATATTTCCATGTTTTTGAAAAGGTTTAAAATGTACTGATTCCATATTTTTGAAAAGTGCAAAATGTTCTATTTAAATGCTCCTAACACATATCTGACCATTTTTGTGGATAGTTTGATATTGTTTTTAGCTACAAATGGATATGACTCATTTTGATTTCGATTTTGGATTAAAAATATTCCCAACCCCAAAATTTTCTTTTTTGTACCATATAGAAACAATTATACCGAACAGGTACATAGGAATCGTCCACAAATGTCGTTATTTGTAGGAACAATATGGGTCTCCTAACATTGGGTACCGATAAAATGTCCCACGCTCAAGACAGCCAATTACGCAATTTTTAAGCTGGTACCGCGGTAAAGCGAAGTGATAGGATTCTATATAAAAATGGAGATTTTTTCACGTCGTAATTTTTAAACGATTTATATTGAGTAATTTGCTTTCCGGAAATAGCAAAACACTTCTAGAGCTAAACACAATCATCATCTACAAATATTATTAAAAATTATAATACTTGCAACTTAAATAGTATACGGGTATTTATACTAGTGCGCGGGCATAGTTTCTATCTCCAAAGAATGCATCTACTGTTTAGTTTTCTTGCTGTTTCCTATAGAAAGTACCTAAATTACACGTAAAACCTCATCTGGTTCTTGGGATTGGTCCCTGCTACCCTTTTGAAAATTGGATTGCAAAGCCTGTAAATTACAATGTGAAGCTTTAAAGTTAACAATGTGCTAAAAAATTATTGGGAAGACATTGGGATTGATTAGTAGAAGCCATGTGTGTGTGTGTGTGTGTTTGTGTGTGGAGGTCTTTGGACCAGTCTCATTCGCAGAGTCGTCCTCTTGATTACATTACATTCAGTCACTACGCAGGCAGACACATGAGCAAGAAACAAAGGAGCTTCTGTGTGGCGTGGCATTATTTAGCTGGAGACCGCTATGTATGTACTTAAACAATAATATTATGGTGAATATTTATGATAATAAAATGATTAGTTTATTCACGTTGACTTTGGCATTAGATTTCCTTGAGCCTTCATCACGGAGTTCGATTTGGACTTGGAATTAGAACCAGTTCGTCTACTTAGAGCCCGAGTGTGAATGAATGGAATGGATGTACTGCTAATGGATTCCGTTGATGAGCTATGGCGACGGCAGACACACACGCTCTTGTTTTCTCTACTGATGTTCTATCTCTCATCTCTGTAGCTCTGCACACTGTCTCTGCTCTGCTGTGGTTTCACTACATTCAATGGCTATAATTAGATAAACCTTTTTAGACGAGCGGGAGTCAGAATTGAAGGGGATGAATGTGTGAAGAACTCCAAAGGCCAAAAGAGAGGACTATGCGAGTATCATAGCTATCAGTCCGCTGTAACAACAGTAACACTGAACCTGAACGAAACCATCCAAGCACAGTGACGGATACGATTACGGCTCCATGGGCAGGGCCGAAGGAAGGAATGTCTTTTAGGCAGCAATTTCTGTTTCCATACGAAAACTACTGTTTTGATTTTATTAATGGTTTTCTTTGGTAAGGCAAAATGTTGTATTTACATGTTTTAGAAGGGTGGAAAATGTTCTTTTTACATTATTTAAAAAAGTTCTCAATGTTCTATTTCCATGTTTTGAAAAGAGTGGAAAATATTTTATTTTCATGTTTTTGAAAAGTCAAAATATTCTTTTTACATATTTTTGAAAACTGCAAAATGTTCCATTTACATGTTTTTGAAAATTAAAAAAAAACTTTATTTGCATGTTTTTAAAAAGTGTAAAACGTTTTATTTCCATGTTTTTGAAAAGTAGAAAAACTTTTATTTGCATGATTTTAAAAATTTAAAACATTATTTTTTACACATATTTTTAAACTTCAAAATGTTGCATTTAAATGTTTTCCTAAAATTTAAGCAGCGGGGGCTCCTTGCGCTGGCCGAATTAGCCGGTCCTGACTCCAGCAAATGGCAACAAGAACGACGCAGTTCAAATTCTATGGAAGACTGAACAGCGTTTTCAGTTTTGAATTCCAGCTTTTTGACTCTACACGGCAGTGGCACTACCGCACAATATGCAATATTTAGAAATTCAAATTCAACTAATAGTCACGAGAATGGAATGGTGGTTGCTCGTGGCCTCACTGGTACTGGTTTGAGTCTCATTCCTGCCTTTTGTGTGGTTCACAATGTAAATATTTCATGTTTTAATCCATAATATTTTACTTTAGGGGTCGTGCATAATTGACGTCGTCGTTAGTAGTGCCAACGGGCGCCTGCTTCTGCTTGGAGACTGATAGCCATTTACATACACAGTGGTTTACATAAACAATGGTTATATGCTGATGACAGGGACGGGGGAAATAAACGGGAAAATTTTAATGGCGTCATTTATGGAGGATCCCTAATACCCTTCACTCCACACAATGATACATCACTCATCACATCACATTTTCACATCTTCCAGAAAGTGGAACTACGACGTAGAAAGAAGTACATAGACGGAGACAGTCACACAGTCCCATACCCAGACGAATATACATAATGGCGAGGTCTTAGGGAAATTGGGAAATCAAGCTGCTTAGGATTTAACATTGAATTGACTGCCAGATCCAGACCCAGAGCCAGAGACCAATGTCAAAAATGTAAAACCATCACGTGATGAGGATTTCCTCCGTAGCTATAATTATAGTTCCAGTACTAGTACCATAGCTGCTAGTTTTGACTGACTAGCCCCAGATAACGACAACCAAAACTGAGGGAAATAATATTTTCTTTTTTTTTCTTATGATTATGATTAAACCATTCTGTTTGTGCTGAGGGTATTTAATCCTTTTACTGAATTTATTTTATATACCAACATCATACAGCAAATGTGTTGAGTCAAAAGAACGGTTTCCTTATATAGTTAAAAAATAAATGCACTCGATCTACCAAAAATTAAGATCATGGCTTTTTGCACTTTTCTATAAGCATGTAAATGGAACATTTTGCACTTTTCAAAATCATGTAAATAGAACAATTTGCACTTTTCAAAATCATGTAAATGGAATAATTTGCACTTTTCTTAAAACATGTAAATGGAACATTTTGCACTTTTCAAAATTATGTAAATAGAACAATTTGCACTTTTCAAAATCATGTAAATAGAACAATTTGCACTTTTCTTGAATCATGTAAATAGAACAATTTGCACTTTTCTTAAAGCATGTAAATGAAACATTTGCACTTTAAAAAGCTCGTTTTTATAGTACATAAACGATGTCACGGGTACAATTAATGAATGAGTCTGCTTGGATATTCGTGATATCTTATATTACAGATTAGCCATTTATACGATGGTTAAGCTAATAACAGAGGGGCCATAGTGTCGGTCGTCGAAATGTAAAGTTTTTAGATGACATAATTTATGAAAGTACCCTAACTAACATTTTGTAAGCAACTATCTCATTTAAAAGTGTTTCGAAATTCTTCAACTTGAATTTTATATTCCTGTATTCAAGAACATTACACTGGCACTGGATAACTTACGCGACTGGATAGAACATAACTCTAAAGGTGGTTAAAATTCCAATCTACATAGCAGCCTATACCCTCACAGGTAATTCAAGCACACATTTTGTATGACACATTTTGACTCTTCACTCACGAACTACTCCTTTGTCCCATCTCCCACATCTGCACATTTACTTTGGCTCTTTCGGTTTCGTGCATGGCACTGAACGGTCGCTATTAAGTATTAAGCATTAACTATTTGCAGTGGCTGTACATACGTACTACGCTTTCACAAACACAAACAGCCCGCTGGAAAAAAGTGACTAGTTTATGGAAATTAGGACGGAAAATCTGAAAAATTTATACTTGAATGTGTCCCATGCTGTGGAGCTGTTGTCGTTTACCGTTTTTGAGTTTCACTCCCATGACGATGGACGTTACCGGAACCATAGCCGTAGCCGTAACCGTTCCCGGTACCGTCCCCGTCCCTCATCCTACGTCTTCCCTAACATCCTTCAGCAGCGCACATCATAGGACTCAAATTATACAAAAGGCAGCTTTCTACTTTCTAAACTCTATAGGATACAGAATAAAGATCTCCCCAGTCTCAGTCCCTGTCTGTGGTTCACATGTCCATTAAGGAGTTACTAATGGAATTTTTTTCATAGGCCATAGGCCAAATCCAGCTCGGTACCGGTACCGGATTCGGGAAAAATACAAGAGATCCAGAGCGTCTCTATCTCAGTATTATTTTCATTAATAATGCATACATTTGCCTTTGTTCAACTTAACGTTTTTAGTTTAAACTGAGAATGCAAAGTATCCCGTCCTGACCTATAGAAAAAAAACTGTACGGTGATAAGGAGTGTAAGGGGTCGTCCATTAATGATGTTGAAGAAAATTTCAATTTTTTCACTCCGTTTTTTTTTGCATAACGCTCTAATGTGATAAAAAATTTAAATATATGTCATTTCCCCCTTCCCCGCCCTTTGATCTAGACGTCATTGAGGGATGACCACAGAGACCCCTTGGCGGGAAGGAAGGAAAGAAAATAAAAGCGATAAAAAACTGAGTGTCTCGCCCTGCGTAAAAAAATTGTTTTTCTTTTCCAGAAGGGCATCTCTCAATAATGTATACGCACAGTGTATTATAGTCGTCGCCCTAATAATGGTAATTGTGATGGAAAATGGAGTATGGAAATGGGTAGCGTATGAAAGTTGAAATTGTAAATTGTGAATTTCTGTGCACACACACTATATGCAGATTTCAGCTGTGAGGCTCTCAGGCTCCCGGGTGATTGTTTACATAATATGATGAGCTTATGAAGATAGGTGCATTTATCCCATGAATAAGATATGGGAGTAGTTTTACATGCAGAGTATTTAAGTGAACTCCCCGCTTGAGTCCCGGTTCCAACCCCGGGCTTCTTAGTACCCAGAGGTTCTATATAGCCCAGACCAAGTAGCGGTTGCAGAACCAGCGCCATGCCTGGCTTGAAGGATATATACATATTGCTTTGCCTTCTATTATATAACATACGTATGTGTATATGTAGGCCAGAATTGAGGAATTTGTTAGCAAAACGCGTTAAGTCCATGTTCCCCAACTTTACAGGAACCGCAAATTTTAAAAATCATGTGAAAACGTGATTATTTTTTCGAAAGTTTTTGTTTCGTAACTGAGTACTACCAGGTGTATTAGTAGCCAAAAATTCTCAAATCTGACACTGCGTCGTAATTTTTTAAAAATAATTCAAAATTTAAAATCTTGGACTTAACGTGTTTTGCCAAAAAAACCCATCAGAGGCAATGCAAAAAATTAACTTTTTGAATTATATTCTATTGCATGCTAATTTTTGATTGTAAAATTGAAGTATAAAATGTTCATTTGTAAGACATCTAAATACAACATTATGCACTTTTTAAAAGCATGTAAATAGAACAATTTGCATATTTCAAAAACATGTAAATATAACATTTTGCACTTTTTAAAAACATGTTAATACAACAGTAAGCATTAATTAAAACAATTCCGCATTCAAATGTTCAATAGTCGAGTAAAATCTAATACTTCTGAAGAATTTATGTTTGCTTAGGGATTGTCCACAAATGACGTCATAGAAAAGTATTTATTTTTAGCACCATGTTATATATGTTCCCCCTGTCACCAAATTAATCATATTCCGTAAATGACTATCTCTAGCATAGGATTGCCAAGTAAACCCATTGAACCTATACACGACGTCATTTGTGGACGACCCCTTCCGTCTTTATTTTTCTTCATAAGAAACACGACTGTTATTTCTTACAATTTCTTTATAACTTGGTACCCTATGCCCTTCTGTATTATTAAAACAGCAAAGCTTCCAGATTTACTAAACAAATTGAACTTTAGTTTGCGTATCGATCTGTTAAGGGTCGTCCGTAAATGACAATGTCGGTAGGGTAAGTGAATCAGTCATGTAGTGATGACATGCCGTGGTAAAGATAACAGTTAAACGCAATGTTAAAGTCATGACATGGGGATAGATTAACCATCAAAAGTGATAATTTGTGGGACGTCATTTATGGACCATCCCCTACGAATAGTACATGTGAATTTGATATTGAAGCGAATTACTTTTGTTTCATTACAAGAGGGTGAAACTATCGAAGTTTTGGCAAATGTGATATTTTTTTATAAGAATCAGTTGTTTTTATTAGGTTTAATGGACTTTACGTGTTTTGCCAAAAAACGGTTTTTGAGCGAATTATTTAAAATAGTTCCAGTGACCTTTGACCTCTAATATTTCACAGTGTGAATTATATGTACTTGTTCGTTCTTATGCACCAATAATCTCAATTTCTGAAAAAATGGACTTAACGTGTTTTGCTAGCAAGCTCCTCAATTTCTTCACTTTCATTATATACGTATAGTAAGTGAAGAAGCAAAATTGTCGATTCACAATTTAAGCTGGAATTAAAATGATTTGTGTGAAAATACTCTATAAATGGTATAGATGCAGAAAATGTCTACTACGATATTTAAAATCTTTAGAAATTGGTTTATTATTAGTTTTTGCAAGGGTCCAATATATTCTATGTATATGTTTTTTAAAAGTGTAAAATATTCTACTTACGTGTTTTTCAAAACCGCAAAATTTTCTAATTCCATGTTTTGAAGAAGCGCAAAATGTTCTATTTACGTGTTTTTAAAAAGTGTAAAATGTTCTATTTACATGTTTTTGAAAAGACCAAAATGTTCTGATTACATGATTTTTGAAAAGTGCAAATTTTTCTGTTAACATGTGTTTTGAAATGAGCGAATTGTTTTGTTTACATGTTTTTAAAAAGTTTAAAATGTTTAATTTGCATGATTTAAAAAAAGTGAAAAATGTTCTATTTAAATGCTTTTATAAAGTGTAAAATGTTCCATTTTTGTACATGTTTTTTGAGAAATGCAGAATGCTCTGTTTACATTATTTTATATATTTGAATTTCTGTGAGATAGTACGTTTTTTTTGTTGCCAAAAAGAAAATAGGTCTTTTTGCGTCTTCACACGTCATATGTTTACACATATAGTACCTTTATTTTTGTTTACTGTACAATTTAAAGAGGTCACTGTGCGGCAATTTGCTCGTGGCGGTGTTTTTAATGGAAGTGGTGCAGGTTATTTGCAAGGACCACCACCACCACTGACAAAATATCATAAGTGAGAGTACGTAAAACAGATTGACAACGAGCGCACCAGTCTGAGATCTATCAGTTTAAATAGTACGCAAGTGTACTTTTGTACGACGTACGGTAGAGGTACCGGTAGACAATGTGCTCTATTTCTTTGAAAATTACATAACTGCACTTAAAGTTAGTCGGACAAATTCTAAAAGGAATAACTTGAGTTAACCCTCTTTCGCCTACTTTACTTTCCTGAGCGCCACCGCACGTTCTAACCTGACAAAATGGAAATTTGCAATGAATTTTGCACTCAGATTTCAAGAGCTTTTCACTGGATTTCCAGTTTTTCCCTTGTGTATTTTTTTTTTACATAGCAGCACTCTTCTCCGTATAGCTGTGTGTCAAAGTCGTCGTGGTTTTCAAAGTTGTTTCCATGTAATATGTTGTCTGTCGGCTGCCGTCGTTATAGAGAAGGTTATGTGCCCCGGTTAATAATTGCAACATTTAAGTTATACATATTATCATGAGAGAGAAGAAACAAAATGTCATACCGTCGGTGAAGTATCAATTCCGTTTCCTTTCAATTTCGTTTAAAAGCAAAACTTGTTCCTTCCATCGATATTGCTATAAGAAAGGAAGCCGTTTTGCTTTAAAAAAAATAGTAGAAGGACACGGTTTGATTTTTCGCGAAGAATAAAGAAATCCTTGACCGACGCTAGAAAAAACAAGGGCTAAAGCCCTTGTTTAATGGCAGCCTTAACAGCGAAATTAAACATTTTGAATTTGCCGCCTTTTATTTGTCAATTAAAAGGTTGTAAATTAAAGAGAAGAAGCCGTAAACGGGTTATTAGCTGTGACGATTCACGCACATGTATTTTGATATTCTCAATAAATCCAAAAATTTAATATTGAAATTTTTGAATTTCCCGCTAAAACTTTAAATATTGTGTTAAATGAAGATTTCGACCGGTCACTCAGTTAACTTACACAAACATGATATACCATTCAAACGGTGACGATTAAGCAAATCTAAATACCTTAGTGTGCACGCACGATAATTATTAGTTTTTAAATGGTTTGGAAAAAACATTATTGAAAATTTTAAAAATTTAACGGATTTTGTCGAGTAATATATCATTTTAAAGCTCTTGAAAAATAAGCAGACACCTTTTTTTTGTTTTTAGTTTGTGGCCCATATAACACGGTACAGGCAAAATTGAAAAATTTAAAGACCGTTATCTTGTAAACGTTTTGTTATAATGGAGGCGCATTGCATTATTTAAATTCTACTAGGGATTACCTTTCGAATGATATATGGCTCCATGCAATTGGTCTAGTATTGCAAAAGTTTCAAAATTCCGGTAAATTATGTAGATAGGTAGGAAAAAGAAAATTCACTGCTTTTAAAAAACTTTCAAAAATCATAATTCTAAAAGCAAGGAAGCAGAATATTTTACACAATATTCAAAACTAATGAAAATAAAAAATTTTGAGATTTTAAGAATCATGTAAATAGGCGATTTTGCAATTTTTAAAACTATGTACAAAAAATATTTCAAACTTTGCAAAGACGTTTAAATGACAGTTTTTGCATCTTTTTTAAAACATGTAAACAGAACATTTTACAATTTTGAAAAATCAAGGAGATAGAACAATTTGATTTTTTCAAGAAACATTTAAATAGACTATTTTGCAATTTTCAAAAATATGTACACAGTATATTTCAAACTTTGCAAAAACATGTGAATGGAACTTTTTGCAATTTTCTGAATTATGTAAACAGAGCATTTTACAATTTTTAAAAATGTGTAAAAAACATTTTGAAACTTTTTAAAATCATGCAAACAGAAAGTTTTGCATTTTTTAAATGCTTGTAGATAGAATATTTCGAATTTGAAATAAAAATTTAAATAGATTTTCGTTTATTCAAATCTTGTTATTTTCATTTTGCTTACCCACCTCTTGTTTTCAAACCAAAGCATAGCTCATTTTATTTCTAGCTCAAAAATTAAATGTGGACCATTTTGATTCTTTACACTCGACATGCTATCACAAGCTACATAATTCCATATAATGGTCTGTTTGCATATTAAATTACATATACGGATTTAATTTCTTTTAATAATAAATGTAATGGCCTGCGTATGAGAGCAAGGATGATAGCTATGGCAGTCTACTGTACTTAAAATATGACATGACATTTTTTGTTGAATATTTAGTACAAAAATAAATTGTATCAAAAAGTGAAATCTACAGACGGCAGAAGGCTTTGCAGTAATAGAGTGCATTATTTGAAACAAACTAAAACTTCTATGAAAGCAAATTGTTGGGGAACTATAGCAGATATTTTAGCCTTCTAAAATTTCTTGCATTATTATTATATTAGCGATGTAAAAAAAAATAAAGATGATCTAATAAAATTATAATAAGGATAATAAAAAATGAAG
Organism: Dicyrtomina minuta; assembly: GCA_949802685.1. Taxonomy (NCBI): domain Eukaryota; kingdom Metazoa; phylum Arthropoda; class Collembola; order Symphypleona; family Dicyrtomidae; genus Dicyrtomina; species Dicyrtomina minuta. The sequence continues at coordinate 61,061,368 of OX461808.1, read as the reverse complement.
ATGGAAATGTATAAAAAGTATTAGTTACACGGGCTGCTCTTTGAAATATGCGTGAAATTATTTAATGTGCAAATGCAGTCGTGCAGAATAAAAAAGATTAAAATGGGCACAAAATGCGGGAACTGCTGAATGTAGAATAGAATGTAGGAAAGAATGTTTTTTCAAGCTTAAAGAACGTAAACAAAATTATTACGAAACCAAAAATACCAAAATACCAAAATGTTAGTGTTATAATTTGTTGGTTATGGAGTGGCTTAAGTCTAGGAGTGGTTCCTTCCTTTGAATACAAATGAATTAAAAATATTCAAATTTAAATTTGAATTTAACAAGTTTACATTACCATTCTGAACAGTATTATGTATGTACTAGCTTACGTACAATTTAAATATTATAGTTTTTGCCCTCATAATTAAATTAAAGCCAAACAAAAAGCGTGCACAAAAACTGTTGACACGCATAATAATTAATATTGTTCTAAAAAGTGAAAGTAAATTAAATTAACTCACGAGCTGTCGTAGATTTTAATTTTGTGGTAATTTATGTATGAAAAAAGCACACGCAGTTCGTTTTAGATCACTGAGATTCTTAATAAAAATTGTTACATAATATTTTAATTGGTTTATTAATTAAAATAATTTTTATTTATATTGCCATTTAAATGTCTCTGTCAATTTAAAGGGACACGAAGACGAAATATTTTATAATAATAAAACCAAAGACGATAGTGGCTTTTGCACTATAAAGCACTATGTAGTAAAATAGTGTGTGTAAACAAGACATTTTTAATTTAAATGAAACATGTTTAATATAATCCTAAGCACTTCTACATCTATATACACAATATGATCTCTATATTCTTAAGTACGACCTTTTTGTTTCTCATAATTTTTAATTAAATTTCCGCTCTTGTTCGTCAACCATGTAAAAAAATAACAACTTCCTCTTTCTCTCTTCTCTCACTTTTATTTATATAAATATTATATATATACAAACTCGTAAATGAAATTGCCAAAAATTGAATTAAATTATCTCGTGCACGTAAAATGTGACTGTATTTTAGGATTCTAATCTTTCCGTCCCTTCTGCGTGTTCTGTACTACTATACATCCTATCACATTACTATTTTTCTCTATGGAAAAAAAAACCAGAGGAAAGAAATGTTTTTAAGTACTAAAAATGAGAGTCGTGTAAAATAAAAATATATAGAAAAAATGGAGCAAGTGGGGAAAGTAGAGAAAGTGGAGAAAGCAAAAATAAACAAAAATGAGAGAAAAAGATAAGAACTCAAAACAGAGACTTTCTACTTTCTCCTAAGAAAGAAAAAGAGACAATATACAATATCATGAGAAAATATATATTGATTGTAGCAACTAAACAAAGATATCAAAAGCAAACCCATGTCTTTTGGATTCAGAGTTCTAAAAGCATATTATGCAGTATGCTGTACGAGAGTGAGAAAACGAGAAAAAACCTGGAGACTGAAATGATGGTGCTCGTGTCTTATATAGGAAAAGGAGAGAGAAAAAAGTAAAAAAGGAGGAAATGAATATATAAGACACAAAAAAGTATGAATGGAGACGAAGACGAAGACGAAGAAGCTAGGCGGAAAAAGGGATAAAAGGAGTAAAAAAAATGGAAAAAGGAGTGAAAGCATTGAGGATTGAAAATGAAACAATTTCCTTATCGTGAATTTGTGGATTCTGGCCATGAAGAACATAATATAAGAGATGTTTTTTTTTGCTTTTTTCTTATTCTTTCTTACTTCTTTGCTACTTTCTCTACGTTTTGCTTTCTACTTCTGTGTAAGTTCTACAGTGCATGAAAAAAATGATAAAGTTGTCTCCAATCTTAAGCTTACTGTATATATGGTGTATGGTTTCAGTTTACACTACTTGTACAAAGACCTAGACCCACTTCGGGTACTTTTAATCTTTTGTAGAAATGTATAGAGAGAGTATTACTACGCTTAGGACTATGGTGTCTGTGCATGGAATGGAATGGAAGAGTGGCGTGCAGCGTTTAAGTGTGATGGTAAAACAAGCCATTACATTTTTTAGAAATTTTTTTAATTTTGTTTTATTTTTCGTAGTGAATATAAAAACGTATCTTCTATGAAGAACCAAAATGACCTATTTCTATTTGTAGCTGAAACCAATATTAACAATCGACAAAAATATTAAAACATGTTTTGCAAGCATTTAAATAGAACATTTTGTACTTATCAAAAACATAGAATCAGAACATTTTGCACCTTTTCAAAAACAAGGAATTAGAACATTTTGCACCTTTTCAAAAACATGAAATTAGAACATTTTGTACCTTTTCGAAAACATAGAATTAAAAATTTTTCACCTTTTCAAAAGCTCGTAATTAACTTATTACACATGTTTTTTCATTTTTTCATGACATAGCTTATTTTGATTGTAGCTTAAATTGGATTTGGGTCAATTTGGTGCTTCACAGATGATATGTAGAAAACTTGGAAAATGTAAAGAAAAACAAACATAATAATCAGCAATTTAAAAGAATCCATAAATTTTGTCTTTTTTACACCTTAGAAATTCATTAAATAACCATTTTGTTTTAATGCACTAGCTAGTTTTTACCCTTCCCTAACGTTCCATCGTACCTCCTATCACCGTATCAGCTGTTTTTAATGTTATTACTCTAATATTGTATTTGTATATAAATATATCATATCCACATCCACGCTTATATTCCTGCCTTGCTAAGAAATGTTGATAGTATTAACTACATTACATATCCATTCCATCTCAGGCTCCATATCAATTAATATGGCAAATCTAGAATCTTTAAATCTAAATTGTGAAAGTACATTTATAATATTATATTCTCATTTTTTTATTGCTTCTCCAAATCGTTTTTGTATTTTGTATCCCATCATATTTCTCCCTCCTCTTCTATATTCTATGTTCTGCTATTCGAGTTTTTGAGCCAAGTTTTTAAATAGAAGTCTGTCGTGAGTAGCTCTCTGTATCAGTGTTCTTCATCTTGAACATTTTATCCTTTTTTTTCTTCCCGATTTTCTCTTGTGCTACGACTACGAAACTGTGACCACATTTAGCCAGCCATATTGCATTGTAGACGGAGATCATGCCGATTTTATATAAATATGAAAGGCACTTACATTTAATTTAATGTTTTTGTGCTTATTCTTTAAAGATACATTATTTTGCATTAACACATCCCCCTTCGTTAGAATTGTATTCATATCCAGCTTGAATGTTAAAAATGTACAATTTACGTTTTTTCTGTTTAAAACTTTTAAAAAACGTGACATGTCCTACACATCCCAGGATACGAAGGTATATACTATTGCAGGATTTAATTAAACAGTTAATGGAACTTTAAACATTAGCGGTTTTTTCTTAATTTGGACTGTGCATCGTGCTATATACATAGTTTTATATTTAATGTAATAATATTGTTGTAAATCTAGTTTAGCGCCATTTTTATACCAATTCAATTCTGCAATTTTTAAACTCTATAAAACATTCAAAAACAAAATAAATTTTCAAATTACAAAAAATAACCTTGATACTATTATTTGGAGCATTGCATTGGCGAAAAAGTTTCAGACACATATCTGTATGTACTAAAAAATATAGTAGATTTACTTGGGCACAAATGTAAATAATAGTAATTCCTCCGGTTAGCTGTATTTTGTATAGGATACTGTACCGTACATTCAAAAGGACAGGTTAGGAATATAAAACGTAGCCTTTGTACTTACCTGCCTTTATTTTTATTACATACATAGGAATGTATTTTGGTTATAGTAGACTAACTTCTTAACATGTGGGGGCGGAAAGTACAGCGTAGAATCAAACAGAGAAATACTCCAAGAACTCAAACAAAAACTTACAAGCTACCGTATTTTTTATTTATTTTAAAAGGCGGACTTTAAATAGTGGACGGGTTTAACATGTCTGAGTTTTGGAATTTTGCCGCGCTAAAATACTGCAGTAGGCTTGTATGCGTAACAAGACTAAGTGAAACATGCACAATTTAAATATCTACATCTTGTTTAAGAAAACTAAAAATAAACGTCATGTCAGTGCCTAAGTTAGCGACCAGGTATAATATAGCATAGTAGGCGCGTTGTCAACGTCCGTTTGTGATTCGTAGGCGGCGTCAACTTCTCTAGAAAATGCGGTACATTATATACATAACCAAAAAATCTATATACCCATACTCCAAACCAATACCAAAAGGGATTTTGGATCTAACGATAAGTAAGTCATATAGAGTGAAAGTTCGTGTAGGAAATATACATGGAACAAAAAAAATACTCCAACTTGAGCTTGTCACGGACTTAAATAAGGGATAAGGGAACGGTTACTGGTTTTACTGGTTACGCGAACTGGAACAGGTTCTACTGAAAAAGCTACTACAGAACTGATCAGAGATGCTCCAAGCTGTCCACTGGGACTCTTTAGGATAAAATTCCCTTCCCTATTCAACTCCAAACATCCAAAGCCTGTCTTTAATATCCCATGCCATTTCCCTCATATTTTCTCTCATACCCAACCGAAACACTCTTACTCAAAAAGTTACTTCAATCCAATATAAACTAATGCTTTCTATCCTATATAAAATTGACTCTTGGCGTCTGAGCGTTCCCAATTTCTCAATTCCAAAAATTCACAATGGAATTTACTCACCTACCTTACTTCATATTTTACTTACATTCAGCTAACATACTTTTCAAATGTTCCCCCCACCCCCACCCCCTCTCTCGCCCCTGTCTCAACAAATACACACGTTTTATAGAATTGCCCAAGTACATATTTGTAATCCATCACGATTCAAAATTCAACGGCAATAGACCATCCAGTAGGGCCTATGTATAGTATACGCTAAAATAGAGGCCGCTACGTCATACCTACAAAGCCTACAATCAAACGATATACGGCGCTCAATAATAAATAATTATTATAAATTAAAATTTCAAGTCTAAAATGGGAGGAAAGGAGGTAAAGGTACATTATATTTACATCTTAACATCTGATTGTTCAAAGGAGCAGGACGGAGGAGTGAATTGTAAAGGGAGCTCAAGATTAGGATTAAGTTACGGATTTAGCCTCAGGTGAACTCAAAACCAAGAACATCACACATTCTGGCTTTTTCCTGCTTTCTCATACTTTCACCGCTTTCTCCGCTTTCTCCATACTTTCCATACTCTCTTCACTTTCTCTCCACTCTTGCCAATTACTATGACCCTTTTTTCTATCTGACATCCCGTACTTGAATACAGCGTCGGACCCGGTCGGAAAAGGGTCTTTGGGATATTTTTACAAAGTAACCATCGGATCCCATCGAATCCGATAGAATATTTGACTGTAGGAGACAAGCCTATTTTCTCCTATAGAAAACTATAGGACATTAAATTAGATTTTGATAAATTTGGTAATAATTAAATTTTACAAGCATTAAATGCCGTATTCACGTTTTTAACTAAACATTACTGAGTTTGCTAAGAAATTGAATCTATTTACAAAATATTTGGGGTTTCAAAAAATATTTACCAGGCCGTTAGCTTCAATAAACGTAAAAAAGAAAATGTAAAATAAAAGCTTAATGCCTAATTTAATGAAATTGGTAATTTAAAAACATAATTAGGTTTGTATAATCAAAATAAATGAGATAATTAGGATTACAACAAATACATAGTGACTGTATATGTAAGACTTATTTTCCAACTCTTTTAATAAAAGCTTCGTGGGTCAGTGGGTAGGAGAAGGGGTTATGTAACCTGAGGTCCTGGGTTCGAATCTCAGATCGGACAAATATTTTTTTCGCTTTCGGAGAATTTCTATCGGAAAAAAATCTATAGGACGAAGGTGTCGGAGATGTCCCAAATTCCGAATGATATTTCCCATAGACAAAAGCGATCGGAATCTATAGGATCGTTTTGTACGGGATACTACATGGCATGGGCACACGCAGAATTTAAAAGACTTGTCAGGATTCCACTTGTACGGAGGAGGTCTGCAGGTCGATCCTGATCGAAAGATTTGAAACTAAAATGAAGAGGAAGAAAGGAAAAGGTTTTCTTGGAAAAACTGTGATGCGCGGCTCACTCAGAGAAAGTTAGTAGTATGCCGACCATGGCATCCGCTCTAGTCTCAGATTATCAAGATTTGCGAATATTTCAAAGATTGTTTTACTTGGAGGCATTGGCAGGAAGTATAGTTACTTACTTTCACCCTTATCCCATTTCTACATCATCTCACGCCCCAGTGCTTCACTTACTGAGTCTATATAGACTCAACAATATTTTGATAAAAGTGAGCGAATTTTTATTCATCTTTTTTAATGCTACACAAGATCGAGAGGATTGAAAAAGAGATTGTGTAAGTAGGAAGAAAACGTAACTGTATCAGAGTGTGCGTACGTAGGAAGCACTTGAGATGCTTTAGAGCATGATTTAGATTTAGATTTTAATCATATTATTATACTTTCCATATATAACCAAATTTTCTTTTGAATTTCAAAATTTTAAAAATAGACACTGGCTGGCAACATAATCAAGGTATAGGAAGGCTACAAGTTTCTTGGATAGGAGGTATTCATGGGAATCATCTATTATTCAAGTGGAATAGGAAAAAGAAGTAGATTTCCATAGAGAAATTTTGATATATACTTTTTAAGGCTGAATTATAGAATTTTTTAAATTATTAAAAATTGTTAGGGATTTTCTGGTTGATGGATTACATAGGCTGAATAGCAAACATATTAATGTTGATATCTATAGGATGATTTCTTATTGTCAATAATTTAATCAGGATATTTCCACCTTATTTTAGAAAATCATCAAAATTATAATTATATGCCTTTTTATCATTAGTGTTTTTAGTAATAGGCTTACGCACTTACATAATAGATACGTACATAACGATATGATAATAATCCCCTTACAGATAAGGTGTACAATAAAGAGATTTTAATGGAAATTTTTTAGACGAATTTTAGCTTTCTTTTCAGTAGTTCAACTTTAATATTGTGTGACTTATGCTTAACAAATTTTTAATATATTAGAGAAATGACAGTTTCAAAGGGATATTCCCAACAGTATCAAATTTTTGATACGTAATTTTAAAATGTTTCTTTAATTAAATTCAATAGGAGTTTCTTTACAAAATAGGCTTATTCTATTTTTAGTGAAGACCAACGAATTTTAAGCGTTGACTTTCACGTCTTGTTTTTACAGTCCAGTAGTTTTGTTAAAAATGTATGCCTAGAAACATTACATACACAAGATGATTCATTTAGTTAGTTACATCTCACTGCGTTTGTTTTATTATTCCTTTTATGCTGTACAGCATATACGCACAAAAAATAATATCATGTAACCCAGTAAATTGCCACGATTTCCAAAAGATGCATGGACGACTGAATTAATAAAATATTCACAGCACAACAACGCAATAAAACCTTTGAAAAGGAAATGAAATTAAAACTACCAGTTGACTGACTCTACTTCTCTACTTCCTTCTTTCTTCCTGCGGCCCCAGCCTACTAGCCTCTACGTAAGCACGACTCACACGAGCAAAACTAACTTGAAAAGATACTTTGCGGAAATCCTAAGTAAATGAATTCAGACTACTTTGTGATTTAATGTTGCGTATCTTTATAACTTTCTCCTTACTTTCATTCCCAAATCTTCTCTAACCACATTCTACTTTCGCTCAAAGTACAACTGAAATATGTCGTGATGGGTGGGTGGTGGTACCATTAGATAAGATACGATGACGATACGACTATCGACATCAATTTTAATATCAATCTTACTTAAGTGGATAAAGTAAAACTTCTCGGCAAAGTCAAAGTGTGGACTCCCGGAAAGACAGATATAGGCAATAAGAAAGATGTGGTCGCTGGGTGTCACGGGGACAGGGCCGTTAGCTTGAAGAATTTTAAGATATTACAAGAGGTTAAAGTGAAAGTGGGATGAAGAAAGTAATGGGGAATGACATTGAAGATAAGATTCAAGTTCAGAGTACAGAACCACAACTAGAACACGAGCCTCATGGATGACTCGATCTTGTATGTAACTATGTAGCTACTGAATTTACAGAGAGAACAGAAGACGCAGTACAGTACAGTTCACTACATTCCAGAGTCAACGAAGCAAACACGATCAAGATAAAATCATTTCCTGGTCATGAACGAATAGCATGGCACGAGTGCTCCTCAATCTCATCCCACCCACACGCACACACGTGACAAATGTATGGAATAGAAAGTCATTTACAGATGTGGCTTTCTCTAGTAAAAAACAAGAGAGAAAGTAAGATATGAAAACTAGCTCCAATCGTTTTAGGACAAGTTCTATTTGAATCACATCGTAAGGAAATAGAAACTAAGAACTTTTAATACTCAAATAGCATACGCATAAGTCCCCATTTTTATCACTAAAAAAATCTGTCGCTTAAACTATACAGCCTCTTAAACAGGTTTGAGTCTTATTTTTGTGAGCTGGAGAAAGGCTTTATGTTTCAGCATTGAAAAAAAGTCGGAGACTGGAAGAAAGAAGTAAGACGGAGAAAGTACATATATTTTCCAAAATGTGACAAGGTTCTTTGGGGAAGGGGAAAAGTGATCAGCTGGCTTGCTTGGAAAAGGGATAGTAATGTAATACAAACGACTCGAAACGACGGAAGATAAGGGCATCCTCAAAAGATCTAAAGTGACTTTCACTTGCTTAACTTTCCGTCCAGCCAGCCCCCAGTTGTAAGTAGTTCTGTGCTGCTGTGTGAAAGTCAAAGGAGAGCAACGTATGTCTAGGCAATGTCTAGTCTATATCGTGCGGGTCGTTTTGGGTTCTAATTTAAAATGTTGGATTAGTCGTTGGAAGGAAGTGAAAAAGTATTAATCGTATCGTAATCGTAAAGATTCTTACAGGTAATATCCTCGTACACTTTTTCTCTAGCATTAGTTCCAGTTTTGGATTTATAGTTTCAGTCGACAAGCTATCGGGACTATTAAGAGTATCGCCTTGGAGAGAGAGAGAGAGGGGGGGGGGGTGATCCTTAACGCAGTAACAAATTTAATAGTAGTCTTGCAAAGAAGTTGCCCATGACCAAGGACGTGGCCATTTTCAGGCACGGATCCGGAATGTGGGCAATTTCCAAATCAAAATGACTCAAGAATACTACTAATTTGACACATGAATTCCAGCTTGTAACTAAATTTACTATCTGGAAAAACATTACATATAATATTAAAATTCTAAAAGCTTTAAAAATGAATTATTTGCACATTTTAAAAACATTGAAGTGGAATATTTTGCATTTTTAAAAATGATGCTAAAACATATTTTACGATTTTTAAAAATATGTAAATTCGGCAGCTTGAACAAGAAACGATGTAAATAGAACATTTTGCACTTTAAAAAAACAGGTAAATAGAACATTTCTCACCTTTTAAAAACATGTAAATAAAATATTTTGCACCTTTGATTTTTTATTGTGCAAAAATCATGTAAATTGACCATTTTTTAATTTTCAAAAGTCAAATAAGTAGAGAATTAGGTACATTTTAGAAAACACGTAAGAAACTTACTTTTGCACTTTTTAAAGAACTCGTAAGCATTTTTTTTCTAGTTTAAATAAGAAATGAACTAATTCGCCTCTTTATTGATAATAGCTATGCACTATACCCCCGAAACAATTTCTATAGATCCGCTCTTGCTCATTCCTGACGCTGCACAGCACCCATTTTGATTGCCATATGGTTTATATGGTTTAGTGTAGAGAGGAATCTGCATTAAAGCATTACACCTATAACCCACACACTCACACACACACACAATCTAATCGTAATGTCAATAGAATAAAATTCCTCTGAGGAATGAGCTACTTTAATGGCTATGAACTGCGAATGTTGGAATGTTCCCAGTTAACCTCACTTCTTATTATGGTATGCCAACCATTTCTCTTATATTTTCAACACTCCACACAATTACTATGATATAGATAGGGAGACTTACAATAAAAGAGAGAAAGCAAGAGAATACGTACTATAGTTACGGCTACGGCTACGGTTACGGCTAGGGTTACGAGATCAGGCTTATTGACAACACTTTTGTGTCCAGCCCTAGAAGAAAAAAAAATAAGACGTGAGCGGTTTACAGAAGCGAAGAGCGCATAAAAAAGAAATCAAGTTGCCGCTTTTCATTTTCCCATTTTCATTGTAGAAAAACCAACTTTCTCATCCCGTACGTCGGCTTCTTTATATATATCTCATCCTAAGCACCAAACTACCTACCTACCTGACAGACAAACACATTTCCCAATCTTAACCGTGAAGCTTTAAGTATCACATTTAAAAAAGGATGTCCTTTTTTATGATGCAAAACAGACTTTCTCAAGTGCTTTCTCCAAATACAAAATCTCTATATTAAAAATCCAAAATGCTAGAAGCTGGGGAAAAGTTGGTTTTTTTAATTTTGAGAAATTTCACAGATAGCAACTTTTCCCGCTTCTAATCTTGATGACAGCCTTCGGACATATTTCAAATAACTATGAACTTGTGAAGTGGAGGGAGTATAGTTTACTATATGGAAAATGAGATTTTTTATTGTACTTTTAAAGAGCTCATTACTGTATATTTACCTTCCATATGTGTATGTACACTTGCAACCCTCAAAGAAATAAAACTGTAGTCCTACGTCACATTTTATATCATACCACATCTCTTTAAATCCCCTTCAAAGTCAATATTCAAAGTGTTCCCCTTCCCACACTGTACAAAATTTTAATGTGGGTGTAATGGATATATATTCATTGTAAGATTATTTTGCTTTGAATTTCATAAAATGGAGATTTTATGGGAGAAAGCACAGCTCAAACGGCAACAATAAGCCTATCAAATGCTTTTACTTGGGATAAATAATCAGCAGTACAAAAACCATAACATATTGGCGGTCTTTGCAAAAGGTTTTCACTTTGTACAATACGCATATGGAAAGGAAGCTTATGAGCGATGGAATATTGCAGGTGAAAGTATGGAAGCGTTTTTATGTTTTGTGTAAGGAAACATTAGGAGACTGTATAATATGTGTATCGACATAAATATCGAAATTGATTTGAATTGAATACAAACAGGGCTCTATATAACCAAAAGCTACTAAATGTATAGCTATATAATATTTCGTACCAAATCATGTGCAAAACTTTCTCCAATTCCAAAGAGTGTGTTTAGGTTACGCAGGCTGAACTTTTTTTTATTTTTTAAATAGTATGAAAGATAAATTACTTGTGATGAGGCTGATAATGATATATTATGTTTATACACGCTTTTACTATTGCAGATTTCTGCAGCAATCCCCTTTGCCTATATAATGCCTGCATCAAAATACTAAAAGTATGGTAGTTAGTGTAGTCGTAGTCGTAGTCTTATCAGTCCCGTAAATTTCATCAGATTCTGGTCGGAATTACGTTCAAAAAAGTCTTATCCTCCGTCCAAATCTCTTCTCGTCAGTCAGAAGTACACAGTGAAAGTTTGCAAAGATTTATATCGGCGTACGCTTGTTATCTTAAGCTAAACTTACCATTAAACTCAAACTCAAACCATTCATTCAACATCAATGGCTAAGTAGTAAGCGAGAGAGAGAGAGAGATAGAGAAAAAAAAGTTTTATGGATTTTTTATTCAAATCTGACTTTAGATTTTCAGCAAAATTCCCTTCAGCTTTTTACTTAAGGCTTATCTTGAGCCTTGGGACGACTGGCAGGATTTTAAACGGATGCCGGTACCGGTCATCAAACTACAAGCTGTGACGGTAACAAAAGAACGGCATTTTTTTTGGCCGGTGCCCGTATAACCGGTGCAAGTTCCAGTAGCCGGCAGCTGGCATGTGGGTTTGACTTGCTTCATGTGTGTACATACATACATACATACATACATACATTGAGGACATATTATTTTAATAGGGTACACCACATTTAGAAATTTTAACGACAGGCTTCCTTAAAATTTAAATATAAATCCTGCCGTCGCATTTGCAGAGGCTTAAATGTATTTCTGGAAATTCGTACATGGAAGAAAGCAGCCCTATAATTACTTTCCTTTATTTTTCGAATATTACATGTAAAATGTCATGTTTACTTTGTACGATATTTAATGCCGGACGTGGACCTCCCACGAATAGATCAATCCAATCACAATGTAGAATGTCATTTTATGCAAACGGCTTTGTTTGCTAAAATTTTCCTTGCTTAGGAAATGTATGTCCCTGCTGTTTCATATCTGAAATTTGAATAAGACTAACGACCACACTGTATAGTACAGTACATTGCAGTGATAGAGTCAACGTTACATATACATCATTATGGCGCTATTATTTCGTATCAGTAGTCGTTGCTACGAGTACAAGAGGTCTGTTCTGAGAAGACTGCTGCCGCCGTTCCTGCCGCTGCCGTCGGACTTGGGCTGGTAAAAGTGAGAATGTATTATTTGCGTGAATGTAAAATGAGGATCGATCATGCAAAGTAGATTAGAAAAACTTGAATGTTGACTACCATGTGTGTGTGTGTTCCTTCTTGTTAAAAAAAAGAAAGAAAAAAGTTTCTATTGCTTTGTTTTCTCTAGGACTTTCATCATATGGCTTGCATTCAAATTTCGAATCCGAATTTGACCTGGATTACTATGTATATATTTACATTAGCACTCACACGCACACAAAAGATAAAATGGAGGTGGACACCCGTCTAGAAGAAAATGTACGAGGAAATGGATGTGAAAGTCGAAATTTGAGTGAGAGTTTTCCTTGGTGTTATCGGTACTGGTATTGGTACTGGTCCTAGTCCTATGGCTGTGGCTGGAGTACAAGTTGCAGTGGAAATTTAGAAAGTACATTTTAGGAATAGTTATACATGTAGAACGCTGTGGGGAACAAATCGAAATCGAATGCGACAAGAAATCGACATGGAAATCGTGTTTGCGGTAGTGGTGCATGGTGGTGGTTCGTGGTTGACGTTGACGATGGAAATAATAGTAATCATATACATATGTTGGTATAGTGTACCAACATCGTGCTTTCACTCGAAGCTGCTTTCACTGGAAACATGAGTTTTTACACTTTCTCAATATAAATGCAATAAATGTCATTGTACTAAGTTCCCACCTTTTTTGATGAACAGCGGAGAAAGTACATGAATTTTCACATTAACATGGTCGTAAGACAAGTCGGAGGAGGGACATGGAAATTATATAATGTGTGGTATTTTATTAACAGGAATCTACCAATAGTGTTTTGCTGTGTGCAATTTTTTGAAAGTTTTTGGTTTCATTATTTGGCACATACAAATGGTTCGTATATTTGTCATTTTTTAAAAATTAATATTATAGCCTAAAATTAAATATAATTTTATTGAAAAACTTGCAGTAAATCTAACAAGATTTCGATCAGTTTAATTTTGCGGTGAAACCATTATTCGAAATAATTTTTTTAAATTGTTAATTATATTGATTACGATTTTCAAAAAAATCTTATTTATAAAAGAAGCAAATTGCAAATTACATTTTAATTATAATTACTTTCTCTAATTAAAGTCAGTAACTTGTAATTTTTATTTTTATTCCCCATCAAACTTTCCTTTATGAAACTATATGTACAAATGTATATTCTTCTATCGGTACAATATTTAGTTTATAGCCTTGTTTAATTCTCTCAAATAAATCTAGAGAGAAAGTTAATGCTCATGATTACATATAACGAGAACGAGAACGATTATGATGAAAGTAATGAAGGTAATGGATCTTGAGCAGGACGCTTCTGACGCGTTTAGTAAAGTAAATTTATATATAATATCCAAGAATGTACAGTCTGCCTAGTGATGGGTTTCTACTTCGCTTCCAAATCATTAGAACTAATTTGTTAAAATGGGTAACAGTGGTTTCGCTCTCTCTCATGATATTCAGCCTAAAGTCTAGACCACATCATTCGTCGTAGTCGTACGTGGTCCCATATATAACCAAAAACGTCTTTTAGCCTTAGTTTTCACTGACCTGTAAACTATATTCGCTTTATATATAGCAATATTATTCACGACTCATAATTAGTTCAAATCATCGCATCGATTTAACATTTACTACCAGTACCAGTGATTAAATAATTATTACTCCTAAAACTCCCAACTCTATAAAACTCCACACGCCATATATTAACTATATACAAATGCGTTATGGTACTTTCACTTTCACTATCCTATCTGCTATATCATAAATTTCATTGCTATGGGCAAAAATATTTTATTGTAAGTGAAGAATCAAAATTGAGCATATAATCAATTTAAGCTTGTATTAAAGTAGGGCTACGTCAACAAAATGACTATAAGGTTAGGTTAAATGAAGTGTATAATGCATTTAAGATTATAGTCAGTTTTTTGAAAGGTGCAACCTGATTTATTTGCATGTTCTTTTAAAAATGCAAATTGCTTTATTTACATGTTTCTTAAAGTTTTAAAATGTATTATTTACAAGTTTTTTTTAAGCCTAAACTGCTGTTCTGTTTACTTGATTTTAAAAGATGCAATATATTATATGTACATATGATTTTGAAAAGTGCAAACTGTGAAATCGTTGACTTTTTAAAACTGCAAAATATTTTCAACCAAAATGTTTTTGAAAAGGGCATAATGTTCAATTTACGTGTTTTTAAATTGTGCAAAACATTTCAATTTACGTGTTTTTAAATTCTTCGTAAATGTTCAATTTACTTATTTTTAAAATGTGCAAAACGTTTTATTTACATGCTACTAAAAATAAACAAACAACCTCTACTTACAAATTTTTAAAAAGTGCAATACAATATTTTCACAGCGTTTTATAATATTTCTGTTTAAATTTTTGTTTATTTAATATTGGAAATTGGCCATTTTGATTCTTCACTGAAACATACGATACAGTCACGTAAGTGCATATAAGCCTAAAATTTTATCTGTAGTTTAGCTTGCAAATTTGCAACATGTATGTTAGCATGAATGTGTGAATTCAGTTCATATTCCACCTCTCCACTTTAACCTTGCTAAATATTAAGCGACGCACTTTATTTCCTCAAAACTTTCTACTTTACAATTAAGCACTTAAACTGTACACACGCTCATTCTGCTAGTAGTAAAGTGTGACAGCGGGAACAGTTTGGATTCCGGGTCTGGGTCCGATACTGGTACCGGTACCACAAGATAATAATAAGCATAGGCAAGATTCCAATCTCCACCTCTCAGATTTTCCTTTTTGGAATCACATTTCAATACAGTTATGGAGGAGACGGATGGGAATTGGAAAACATTTAGCTACACTCATAATTTACTACCACACTATAAAGTCGCTCGCCCCTTCACCGTCACCGTTCACAGTCAGTTACCGTAGAGGATTTGAGTTGATGTGAAAGTACTCATTATATTTTGAAGTGACGAGTCCCGCCCTCCGTCCACCGCTCGCCTCCCATATCCCGGGAAATTAATGTTACACACACACACACATATAGTCTGACTGGGGATTATTAGTGAAAGATGGAGAGTTGAGAATTTTGCGGGCCTGTTTCGAGTATTAAATTAACGACTTTATGAGGCACATGGGTGTGATTTTAATCATAATTGGAATGCAATCTGATACACTTTCTCTATCTCTCTCTCTCTTCTTCGCTCCTCAACATCAACTTCAACTTTCAAGTATCGTAAATTTGCAAATTTGATATTTCGTCATTTCGGCAAATTTCAATTTCTCCATTTTATACATTCTCAGGAATTCAGTAATTTGAGCTACATTTAAATAATAGCAGGGAGCGGCGGGAGGGATTTTAATTACACTCTCAATTTGATATTTATATAATTTTTGATATCAATTAGATATAGATTATAATATGCGCTTAATATATTAAACAATTCTATGTTGCATATGAAGAACCAAAATGAACCATATCGAAAAGTGCAAAATGTTCTACTTACTTGTTTTCAAAAAGTACAAAATGTTGTATTTACTTGTTTTAAAAATGTGCAAAATGTTTTATTTACATGTTTTGAAAAGTGCAAAATGTTTTATTTTTATTTTTTAATTTTTTTTTAGTTTCTATATGCTTTTGAGATCATTTAGGATGATATTTTATTTTGTTTTGTCGATGGTTCATTTTAATTTTAGTTAACAATTGAAATATGGGTCATTTTGATTCTTCACAGTCCAAATATGTTTCTATATAAATTTTAACTGTTAACATTAATTTTGTCAATGTAGAACCAAATTATCGAATTACCTACAAACATTTTCCAAGTGATAAACTACATCATCGAAATCGGCGGGAGTACTCGTTTGAAAATAAAATTCATTTATTTAATGTAATTAAATTTTTAATATTTCCAATTTGAACTCTATATATATAGTGTTGTGTGCTGACAGTTGCAATTTTAATACGCTTTGAAAAAAGAAAATATTTTTTTATGGGCGCTAAAAGTGTAACACAGTTTACATTTGTTTCAATAAAAATTATTGTTTTTTAGATTGAGGAGTTTGAAAATATAGCCAAAGCGCATACTTGTACTCGTCCGCTACTGCTCCCATAACGGTAATGAACTTATTGGTGGTAAATATAATAAGAATATTCACTACAACCCGCGTTGGCGTTGGCCTTATGGGTAGTCCTTAGGGTTTGTGTATTTTGTAAAGCCATGTTTGGCTTATGACACCACCTGGGACTGGGAAATGTCTCGTATTAAAATATTCATAATATTTGGACACTGTTTGTAAATGTGAGAGGTGAATATGTAACTGTAACAAAAGTGAAGACAAGATGTATTACATTATAAAGGCTATAACATCAACATCACACTAGTTAGGAGATAGCATTAGTAGTTTTGGTATACATATCTTATTTGTTAGGATACTTTTACTGCAAGCAAGATACTTAAAAAAAAATTGTAGACATCCATGTCAAATCTCTCAAAATATTGAAGCCTGGAGACTCAAAACTTGACTTGGCAAATGGTAATAAATATTTATGCTGTTTTCTTTCATCTTCGCGTAGTCGTTCCTGCAGCCGTTCCCTGCATCACTCTACTGCTGCTACAAAGCTCACTGTCCTATGAGTAGGTTTTCGATTTTTTTCTTTATTTCAGTAGTTTCTTATGCATATTGCTACAAAATACACAGTACAGTCAAATTCACTTAAAAGGGACTCCGCGGGACCGACCAAATCGGTCCCTTATAACCGAATTCCCTTTTAACCGTATAAGGGATTTCCCCTTTAAGAGGACTTAAGTTATCATTTAAAATCGAAGATTTTATTCTTAACAAAAGTTTAAGATATTTATAATTTTGTCCGTGGACAGTTAATTACAGTCTACTCTCTACATAGCGTACCTCCTCATAGCGTATACCTCCACATAGCGTACTTTTCACGCATCCCTGGCTAAATCCCTATGATTTTAATGCAATAATACCTCCATATAGTGTACCTCCACATAGCGTATACCTCTACATAGCGTACTAATTTTGCTGGCCCAAAACACTCATTATGTGTAAATTTCGTCGCTACATAGCGTACTTTCAGAAATTTAAAAAATTTTAGCGTTTAGTTAAAAAAGTTACTATTTTTTATCTTGATCAAACTGATTTTGGAAACTTATTCAATCAAAATTACTAAGAGTATTCTTTGATTGATTTGTGTAGAACCAATAATTACTTTAAACAGTAGAATTTTTAGTGTTTTCATCTATAATACTGATTTTTTTTTTAAATCTGTACTTTCTACATAGCGAACTCTCCTCATAACGTACTAATATTGCTGGTCCGCTGAAGTACGCTATGTAGAGAGTAGACTGTAGATTGTTCAAAAAAGTCAGTTAATGCAGTTTGTTTAGATTTGTTTTGATTTTGATCTTGGAGCACACGTAGGCTTAAACTATAAAGATTCGAGAACACGGTTTCCTCAGTATTTCTTTGTACTAAAAATATTGATGGAGTTTCGGGATCATATCTGATGCTTCTGATACCTCTTCAATAGTTTCTTCTTCTGAGTCGTTACATTGAATAATATTGTTGACTTACTTAGATTAAAGATAATGTAAATGTCCAGAAAAGACAAGTGCAGTTCAGATGTCAAGAACAGTAGTGCTCCAATTGTTCGGCTCGGTTTTATTTTTATCATTTTTCTTCAAAAATCCCTTATAAGTGACCTAAAATACCAAAAATGACGGAAAATCTGTCCCTTTAAACCGGATAATCTCTTTTAGCGGTTCCCTTATAACCGAATAATTTTAACATTGTAACATAGTCTGGCCAACCAAATATTTAAAATTTGTCCCGTATAGCGGTTTTCCCTTTTAACAGAATCCCGTTTAAACGAATTTCACTGTATTTCCGATTCCGAAACCGAAGGGCACACACACACTTACGACTTACACAACCAAACAGTTGGGAGCACATGATTCCTGTCTGTCAACGCACAACTTGCATAAACATCTATGTAAATATTAAGCGCACGTGTCGGACTTCGGGTTGTTGCCGTTGCCGTCTCAAGAAGTCAAATACGTAATTAAAACCGTCCTTAAAAAACTTACTGAAAGCTAAGTGCGCAAAATGTTCATAGTTGTTGAATTATTATTTCAAAAAAAGCATTAAGTGCATCTTTAATTAGCACAGAACAACAGGTCGTAATTGATCGTTATTACTGCTGTGCAGCACATAATATTATGTGCGCTATTACTATGTACCTATATCATTTAAAAAATATCGTAAGTGAGGAATTAAAATGACCTATCTTCACTTTTTAAGCTGGAATTAAAATTTGTTATGTGGAACAAACTTTAAATAGGAATAATAAGAATAATAATGTTAGCTATGAGTTTTTAATAGGTGGGAAATATTTTATTTACGGGCTTCTGAAAATTAAAAGATACTAAAGCTAAAAGTTTTCTAAAATTGCCAAATTTGTTTTTTGCAAATTTTAAAAATTGCAAGATTTTCTGAATAAAATCTTTTTAAATTGCGAAATATCACATGTTCTATTTTCAAGCGTTTTGAAATTTGCAACATTTTCTATGTACAAGTATTGCCTGATTGTCTACAGGTTTTAAAAATTGAAAGATGTTTTCTGATCTGTACACATTTTTTTTAAATTGAAAAATTTTCTATCTACAATTTTTCTAAAATGTTCTATATTCAAATTTTTGAAAAGTGAAAAAAACCCTTTGCATACAAATTTTTAAAAGGTGCCAAATTTTTTATTTACCACGTTTTAAAAAGTTCGAAATATTTTTTTTTCATTTTTAAAAGTGCAAAATATTTTATTTACATGATTTTGAACAGTCATAATTTTGAATTCACTTGATTTCAAGATGACAATTTAAGGTTTGTGTAGATATTGCCTTAAGCTGAAAATTAATATGCCTCATTTTGATTCTTCACTCCTAATACATATATATGATATCTAGCCCACTTGTAAATACTGACATAGTAAAAATTTAGTCCCTCTCAAAACTGTGCTTTAGTAAAATATAAAAATTCCGAAAAGTGACACGGATGTTTCAATTAATTGTTTAATCTTGTTTTTAGCCAATATCTAAAATAAACATACGACAATAACACCTTGTAATAATTTTTGTATCAACATTCTAATTATTTCACAAAAACTACATGCAAAATAACAAACAAAATTCTAATTTTATTCAAGCGGTTAAATTTCCTATGTTGTTTTGTAGGGCCTACTCTGCAAAGTTTCTTGTTGCTTCCATATAATAATATCTATATTATAGCGATAAGCATTTTTTGTTTATTACTTATTATCAGCTATCCAAACCCTCGTAAATTACTAAATTACTATCAATTTACCTGATAATCTTTGTAGGGACCATGTAAATTGTAAATATTTAATTAAATTTGTCTACCGCTGCAGATTACAAATTACAAGTTACAAATTGGAACAGTGTCCGTGTCCATAAAAAACTAATATACATCAATAAAAACGTTCTTATAACAAAAATAGAACACACAAGGGTTGCAATCTAGAACATTGCATTGTATGTAATATTAATTCATAACAAAAATACATAATTCATTCTGCATATTGTATTGCACACTTGAATCTGTGGCTACCGGCACCGGCTAATAACTAAAGTAGACGACTGGAAATGGACTGACGCAAATACGCCATAAGGGATGGTCCATATATTATGTTACCCAAATTACCATTGTTTTTGGACCAACTCACCCACCGAACCCCACTTCATCTTTTTAAAGTCTATATCTTTAACACGCGGGATGTAACCCGTACTCGTACTAGAATAGACCTGCTGACCCTATAATATACCGATGACATCATTTATGGACGATCCCTAAGCTACGAAAAATAAGAAAGAAGCAGTCGATTCTGCTAAAAAGGTAAACACAATGCTTCAGCATACAAAAATCTACATCTTAAATGGCAATAAAAAATTCATTTGCCCACAATTTCCTTGTTAGTGTTGTCATATGTAGGAGAATAGTTTTACCCGTAACCATATAGTTCGCAATAGTTTAATTAACACCCTTCCACCTCCACACGATATGAACACCACATAAAATCATACAATTTAGAGACTTAAAGCACGTAGAGAATCGGAATATGCGGGACCTAACAGCTCGTACGACAAGTTGTTGTTCCATCACATCGTCATCGTCATCGGCATCGTCATCGTCAGCTGCTCGTGTCTCTCGTGTGTTGTGTGGTAATAACCCCGAGTAAAATTGAGTTCCTATTTCTTGCCTCTTTTTCTCGTTGCAAGCCATAAACTGAGACCTCATAGCACAGTCAATGTGAATTTAATTTTGGATGCAAGTGTATGTATAGCATGTCAAAAAAATAATAAAGTTGTTGTTTTTTACACTGTTGTAATAATTTCTGTAGTTTTGTAATTTGTAATTAACCTTGTTGCTTGTATGACTTTTTACTTTGTGTTGACTTCATCATACCGCGATTGAAGACTCAAAATGAGCCATTTTCATTTTTTGCTAAAAACATAAAATGTGCTGTCTTCAGAAAATTAAACTGTCAAAATATACATGTAAAATTGAGATTTTAAAATATTTCGAACCTTTAAAAAATATGCAGATCAAATATTTAACACTTTCCAAAAACTTGCAATTATTAGAAAAGGTAATATTCTAAAATAGGCAAATAAAATACACGTTATGTATGTATGTATGCATGTAGTAATTTATTGCATTTTTAGGCCAAATGCTCATACACAAATCATATTTATGAGATTTTAACAAAGTTATTTGATTGATACAATAATTGGTAAATTAATTGATTGATTCAACAATAATAATAATGTTTATGGTTATAGTTTGCCATCAGATTCTGATTTTAGCTCTTACTATTAAATTTGTTCTTTTCATGTTAGTTAACAAACAAGTTAAATAAAATGTTTAAAAGTGCATTCAAACTTCCACATACGCCTAATTTTAACATTCATCGGTTTGTGACCATCATTTATATCTTCAAAATGTATGTAAGTATAAATACAAGTATTTAAATATTGTGTCTAAATCAATCGTTTAATGCTTTGAAAATATTTTTGAAACGTTATCGTAGCGCAACGTGAATAAAATACAATTTACACATGCAATAAAAACATTTTGCAATTTTAAAAAATGTGCAAATAAAATATTTTGCACGTTTCAGAAACATGCATATAAAATATTTTTTATATGTCAAAAGGCATGAACATAAACAGATTAATTCTTTTTATAAACTTATTATTTTACGATTTCAAAAAACATGCAATTAGAACATTTGGCAATATTTAGAAATGTGCAAATAAAATTTTGACCAATTTCCAAAAAACATAGAATAAGAAAATTTTGCAATTCAAAAAAATGTACTAATATAATATTTTACATTTTCCAAAAACAGGCAGTTAGAACATTTTGCAATTGTTTAAATTTGCAAATATGTTTTTTACAATTTTCAAAAATATGCAATAACTAGAACATTTTGCTATATTTAGAAATGTGCAAATAAAATATTTTGCACTTTCAAAAAATATGTAATGAGAACATTTTGAACTTTTCTAAAACATGCGAATAAAATTTTTATAATTTGAAAAAATATGCAATTAGAACATTTTTAAATTTTTGTTACATATTTCATGTTTTTGGAAAGTGCAAAATATTCTATTTACGTCATTTTAAGGAGTGCAAAATATTCCGTTTAAACTTATTCAAGGCATGCTTCAGTATTTTTGTAGATAGTGGTTTTTGGTTTTAGCTACAAATGGAAATAGGTCGTTTTGGTTCTTCAAAGACGATATTCAACTAGATACGTTACAGCTTTGAATGGTAAAAGTCAAAGCTCAACCCCAGTAATTTAAAAAAAAAAGATTTCGTTTATTTTTAACAAAACAGTACAAATCTATTAACTGAAGACAGTTACTACGGATACATTTATTAAATAAGAAAAATTTTAAGAATTGAAAGTTTGGTTCCACTTAAAACGATTAAAATTTCATCTCACGGTCTTTTTCCTTCATGTTAAGTTATTGATTCTGAGGCAAACGGAAAAATTCCACAAATTAAAATTTTGCAAAATTGTCTAAAAAATTCCGAAGTCAGTCTATAGATTTATGAAACTGGTTGTAATAACGCTTCGTCAGTTACAGCACCTGTAGAAAAACAACGAGTTCAAAAAAATAATCCTGTTGCCTTTTAGTCATAATCTTGAAATATGTGCATTGATGGACTTGACCAGTTTTGCCAAAATACTCTTCATACATATCTAAATACCTGGCCTCATAATAGTAAAAGGAAAGTAATGCTATATAGCCATAAGACTAGCAGCTAAAACTTTATCATTTGCACACGTTCAAGGAAGGTACTTCCGATAATTTTTCAAAGCTTCTCTTTTTTCCACAATGGAATAGAAGGTGGAAGGAAGGGGGTAATTATTTATAGGATGTAATCGATTAAATCATTAATTCATTCATATTTTCAATTTCAATTCCACTTTTACTTGACTCATCCATATCGTCTGTGAAGAACCAAAATGACCCATATCCATTTCTACCCAAAAACAATATTCACTAACTACAAAAATATTAAATTCCCGGGAACTGGGTTGAAATTCAATTAGAATTTGATACAGAAATCAAAAAGTCCGTTTCGCTAGCGGACTGGAGTGTCTGGGACTGTTGTTGTTGTAGTTGTTAAAGAGATGACAAGGCTAGGGGGGGGGGGGTGCGACGTGGGCTCAAACTGATTCGCGTCACTCTCACTATTTGAATTTGACTGACCATTAATGTAATTATATATATATTTTATTCTATATATAATTACATTAATGGTCAGTCAAATTCAAATAGTGAAATTAATGTAATTATTGTAGAAGTCATGGAGGAGTCCAGCAGGTGTTGAGGTGGTTGTGGTGGTAGTCGTCGTCGGATTTTTCCCGTGGAGGCCGCAGAGATGTGCTGACAGAGACAGATTCTCTAGGATTTCCAAACTGGCACTCAAGACGCTCTCAGCCAGGACTGTGGACTGCGGGAAAGAGCGGAGCTGCAGAGATGAGAATGAAGATGAGCCTCCACCACCGCCACTAAACCCAACACCACCACCACCACCACCACCCCCGAGCACTCTCCTAATCCTGATGTCGAGACCTAACGATAAAGAGCCACTCTCACTTCCATAATTGTTGTAATTATCACTCAGACCACCACCAGCAGGACTGTCCGTGTAGTCCTCCGTCACTGGACTGCGAAAATACTCGGCCTCGTTCGATTTAAACATTGCATTTTATCAATGCGCATTTTTTGTAATTTAGAATTCTGATGTAATTTTTGGTTTGATTTTTGAATTTTTTCGCTTTCTAAAAGTTTAAAACACGAGGGACTTTTACCTTTAATTTTGCGACATTGTCCAAATTCACAATCTGGAAAGTTGCTAAAATTAATTGTGTTTTATTCTGTAAAATTGTACTTTTTTTAAAATTTTGATTTTATTATTAAACTGTGTGTAGCAATAAAGCTAAATCTGTGAAACTGAAAATGGTTTAGTAGTTGATTAATAACTCGACTGGTTTTGATTTTGGAAGTGCGAAGCGACTTAATAAAATGCTGCTATGGTTTCAAGTGCTGAATGAAATGAATTCACGAATGGTAAATACTTCCACACGTCTGATCGCTCCCAAGTTTCCCAACCGACTGACTGACTCCCAGTCTCGGTCTCGGAGTCTCGAAGCGAAGCAATTTCTGTTTCGCTCGTTTCAGGCTCTCGCTCTGCATGATACTGCAACTGCCACTATGACACTGAGACCGAATATCTCATATCCGTATACGGATAAAAGTACAAGTTTTAGTTATGCCAGGCCATCACCACCACATTGCGTAAGGGACGGAGTGTGGGATTTTCTTAATGAGTTGTTGGTCTTCTTCGTTTTGGGTTCTGATGATTTAAAAATTCAAACTAAAAGTGATAAAGTAAATCATCTGTAGGTGTCAGCATATCAATGCTGTGTCAACCAGTGCAGTTTTTTAAAATAATTTTAGGAAAGAGTCTCAACGCCGTTTGGTAAAGCATGTCATGGCTTTATAATACACTCACATTATACCTTACTACTAATTATAACTTAACTTCTTTCCTTACCGACACATTTAAAATTTGGAAAATTTCCCCAATTTGATTTATTTCTTTGTGTGAAAAAAACGTGTGATTTTTTCGATATTAAATTTTAGCAAAATATTCTCATTAGAAACATTAGTGCGCAGATACCTCATTTTTCTCATAGACCAGCACAATCAAACAGTACAAAACCATTATGCATTTTTTTACTTGCACACGTCAAGTGTTTGTTTTTCATTCTATAGCATCGTGAGCCATTCATAATATTTATTTACTGATATATGGCATATTATTTATACATATATAGCTAGCGGCATAGGTATTGTATTATATTTGAAGGAGATCCAGCAACATGAAGTTACTGAAATGCCACTCAGGCCAATAAATAGGCCTATTGCAGAACGATCCTTTTTACGATGACTTATGTCTTTATTTATGAAAGTTGCTTTGTTTACTCGTTATAAAGTATGCGTGAGCAAGAACGAGAAACTTTCGCACTAAACTTTCAATTACACCTCTAAGCGTATATCTATTTAGTGAATATGACTATGCCTATGAGTTGCTTAGAATTGACAATTCAATCAGACCATAGCACTGGTATTTATCAAGGGCCGAAGCCATTGGTGGAATTTATACAAATTCCCGAAATACCAGCACGTAGTCCAACTTGCATGTAATCAAGCGAGACTAATCAAACCTACTCACAAAATACCAGAGATGTTTCAGCAGTTGCTGATAGTGCTATTAGCTGGGGTCAACGTGCCTGAACTGCTATCGCGATTATTCTTAAATAACTTCAGTAAAGCAGCAATGTGTACGCCACCACACTGCCTCTTTACCGAAGTTACATAATCTTCCTACTTGTAAGTTCCAACTATATGCTAAAACAGCTTTGATATGTAGATATACGCTATCTCAAATATCAAAGTTGTCCAAGGTGAAGATAAGAAACCTCAACGACACAGACCTGACACGCTAAACCCACAACTGCTAGGTAGACTCGCGAGCGGTATGTTCAAGTCAAAAACCAAATTGGAAAAAAGACTTTCTGAAATTTGCTCACAAGGACAGAGAAGGACAGGACACGTCCGACGTCCTCGAAGTTCAGATCGAGACTCGGCATAGGTAGAATAAAGCAGTTTCAGAATTAAAATGCCGACATTGACTTTTGACTTGACTCACTATATACGTCCTACGTAACAAATGAAAGGATGAGATTTGATTTTAATTTAGGCAGTGAAGAGCACTGTAAACTTAAACAACAGGAGCGTGTAAGCACGAGTTGAGTGGGCAAGGTTTGAGTTTTGCTGGCACAAATGGCAGTGTACGTTTCAGTCGTAGACTGGTATTGATAAGACAGCTTTAAAAACAATATTTGCAAAATATTCAAGCTATGACATGGGAGCATGGGGGTCCTAAAAAACTTATATTTTGGTGACGTCATTTGTGGACACTGCCATTAAAAGGGTCATGATTTTAGGGACGTCATTTATAGACAATTTGAATAAATTAGTGAAAATCCGGGTGACGTCATTTATTGACCCTGCCAGTAAAAATGAGGTGATTTGGGCAACTTCATTTATGAAAGATCCCTATAAAATAGTAGTTATGTGAGTGACGTTATTTGTGGACCCTGACAGTAAAATAAAAAATAGGCGAAGTCATTTATGGACGATCCCAATAAAACTATATTTCAAGCATCTTTTCGGTGTGGATACGCCGGATGTTTTATACACATCCTTCCCCCCTTCGGCCCCCTTATTATCGTATATATACGTACATATTTGGTTTGTCGTTAAACGTGTAATGTGAAGCGTTCTTCTATTTGGGTTTTTGTAACCCACTCTTCCCCTTTCCCCTTACCTAAATATTTATGTATCCTAATCATGACCTATCTGTGCAACTAAAGTACTGTTATGCCTTTTTATCGTATATATGGGCATATTTAGTTAAAAGTCGTATTTGTGCAGTTTGGAATTTTTTATTTTACTTTCTTAAAGCTAACTCACCTAACAACTATCCTTCCTCTCCCCCACCCCTTGCAACCGGGTGTTTAACGTCACCTGATAACGCAGCTGACATAGTATGACTAGTTTTACATAGATTACCTTGTACTTCAGTGGCGCGAGTATTTGAAGAAACTCATTTACTATATGTAAATATGCATACCTATACGTGGAACGCATTTGTGGTCAGACGCAAAAAACGCCACCCATGTTGAAGTTGGGTCACTTAGTAAATGATGACACACCATGATGAAGATCCTGGTGAAGATCCTACCTTCGCAACGCTAAGGAGGTTGACAAGGTAGTTGGGTGGGTCCACAATTTCTGTAAATTTGGGCGACGCCATTTATGTAAGGCCCCTTCACCAGTTTTTGCTGGCTTGCTCTTCAATGCGTTTTGATCTTCGTCCATTTAACTGTTAATTGTAAAGAATTCGTTAGTTTCAGCAACGATAAAAAACATTACATACCTGCCTGCTTGTTTGTTTTAATGTGAGTAGTGTAGTTATCTCCTTATTCGCCCCTAATGTTAAAGCATAGGACGAGGTCGCCGATTTTGAGCGCGAAAGTTTGAATAGGAAGGACAAGCGGAACCAACTGGACGAGCTCGACGATCTCGACCAGCGTGACGAGCTCCCTACGTAAGCAGCATGTAATTATATATGTATGTCGTGTATATGGATATATAGGTGGTGTGATATATAAAAGTTGGGTTCGTGCATAGCATGTGTAAACACACTTTTATAGGTGGCCAAATGCGGAGGGTGGGGGTGTATAGGTGCGTGTATCTAGATGTGGGCGCGGGAGACAATGGATGGGCGAGCCCTACTCTGTCACGTGCATATACGGTGGTCGGCGTTGGGAGAAAAGGAAAAAAACTAAAAAACTTCAAGTACACGAAATATAAAAGAATAAAAAACTTTAATAGTGGTGCTGGTGGTGGTTGTGTTGGTGGTTTTAGTGATGTAGGTAGCGGTGGTCACGCTTGGCCGGCGGGGCAAGTATAATAGAGCGCCAGTCATGTGTGGCGCTGGGGCTATATGCATGCATTGAGGTGTGCGGTTTGTTGTAGATGTTGAACGAACTTACTCATGCTTGACTGCTAGGTGGATACGCGGGCAAGTTTTCAATTATACAGTACATTTGATTGCGTGCGTAAATGATTATTATATAAAATATAGATATAAAAAATTTAAATGAATAAAAAGCGTTTGACAGAGTTGTCGAAAATCAACACAAAAATAAATTATAAATATTAACGTATGCTAAAATATAGAACAAAATTGTGACGTTATTAGTGGATGTACTCAACTTGATTGGCTATATATAAAATAATATTGTTCACAAAATTTTAAAATTGGCTTACAAACTATACAACGTAACATTGACAATGCATATATGACAGCATATTAGATAGTAGTTATTAGAACTACATTTAGGATTGCAATACTTTTTTGAAAAATAGATAAGTGTACGTTTGTTAAGTCAAAGGTTGCATATAAAATGATATTTCAAAATAAGTTGAAGTAATTAGCTTCCGACCATCACACATTCGGTTGGCGGATAATGTAAACAAACTATATTAAATTAAAATACAATAAATGCGTCCATTTTCTTTGTATTGACAGGAAAAAACATATTATATGAAATTAACTTAAATATATTAGCGATTGACCGTGACAAAGTTACAAAGTGACAAAGTTTGTTAGCGGGCAGTTTAAACATGCTGTTAGCTCCGCAGTTGAGTATATTTGATTAAACTTTATTTGTTTATTCGACTGTGTAAAGACATTATTACATAAAATATGATCTAAAAAAGTTAAGATAAAATAATATGGCGTTTCACAGATGTGTGACTTAGCGTTTTTGCTTACACCGTGTTTCGTAAGGATAAACGTATAAACACTTTGCGGTCGTATATTAACTTAACTTTAATACGAAACAATTGCTATAAAAGTTTATAAACAAGTGTATTGCGGCAGCAGAAGAGACAGACAGGCAGACAGACAGCAAACACTAGACCAATAGACCACTCAGCATCTAAAAACAATAAAGACCTGCTTGCTCGTATTTTTGATTACTAAAAATAGTATTAAGTAAATGGAGTAGACGGTTTGGCCTGTAGCAACTGGCCAACAGACAGACAGACAGACAGACGAACGGACGGACATGACCATTTCATTAGAATTTCACTAGAAGATACTAATTGGTCACCGTAATTTTCATAAATCCATAAAGGACAGAGATAATACTTACCTTTAAACTGAAATAAAATCGGTTAAGCGGTAATCATGCCCGTAACGCAGAGGTCCTCACTAATTTGTTACCGCGTGCAACTTCAATCTTCCGAAAATTGTCGCGTGTGACATTAATTTATCTTTATTAAAAGCACCAATTTTTGCAAATGTAGTTTAGTACCTGCCAAATCTATTTCAAGACAATTACTTTTTTGGCACTAAATTGCTTGGGCAATTCTTTTGAAATCTTTTAATATAGTTACTGCCAATTTTGAGGCGTGTAATAAATTTAAAAGTTTTTCAAATCAACTTCGATTGTGTTTAGAAACTAAATATGTTTTGAAATATGTTAAAATTGCTCCGTGTGCTACTAAATTTGACGTGTGACGTAGTAAGGAACCCTGCGGCGTAAGGCGCGCGTAGAGCTGATTTTTTAAAAATCTAGGAATAGGGACGTGGCTGCAGACTAGATTGGTATTAAATGTAGATTATTTTATATTTGGCACATATATGTGGATATTAACCTGAGTACTGAACTGATTGATGACATATGGGACTGATTATAAAATATGTGAGCACATTGGATGGTCGCAATAAAACGGACAAAAGAAAGGAGACAGGGAAGCGGCCTGCGGCCGACTGAATTGATGAAAATTCCAAACATACCATAATTGAGAATTCAATGCGTGTCCCCAGATCCGAAGATGCCATTCTGACAATAGCTCCTACATCTTCGTCAGCCTCCTATTGTCAACCCCATGGACATACACACATATGAACACCACCAATTGATTCTGCCATCGACTAACGATTAAATTTACAACCATCACACGACCGCCATCAGAACCAGAGAAAACCACCAGAGCCATAGCCAATGCGCGTCCACCATTGCTGTCCCTTATTCACATTATCAAATTACAATCCACAGTATACACACTCCATTTCCTTGCTGGGCGTCAGTCTCATGTCGTCTGTGAAGAATTAAAATAAAATGACCCATATCCATTTTTAGCTAAAAAAAAATTCTCTTTTCCACACAAATATTTGACATATACATATAAGACCGTGAAATCGAAGATAAAGTTTCACATTTAAAAACAAAAAAATGTAAAGTTTTTCAAAACAAATAGAACGCTTTAGGTCAAGTAGGGTAGGGTATAGAGTAAGGAGTGAACCCATTAAAATAGATCCACCTGAAATCGGTCTCGGTTCCAGTCCATGTCCCAGCAGTGTCAGTTGCAGTGGCCGAGGGAGTAGGTGGGAAATGTTTATTTACAAAAGAACAGCAGAAGCGTGCGTTAAATATTGTTGGTTTATTTCGTTTTGTACAAGTTCATTTGAGTTTATTTTATTTAGTTCTATCCTGTTAATTTTTCAAACAAGTTAATTTAGTATAACTTCATCGTGGGCGTATTTGATTACGTGCAACGCAGCTAGAAAGCAATTGATCTCCTCTAGTGTTTTGCGCTTTAACTTTCAACTCTTGGTCTGTCTCTCTAAAAACGCAAGCTTAAAAAAAATATGTCTCGCAGCACAATTTATTTTTCTGGATGACAGGAGATACTACTGATGAACAGCTGTGTGGATTACCGTCCGACCTTTTTTGTTGGGAGCTAATGTGCCTGGACTGTGACTCTGCAGTCTGCAGTCTCCCAGTTGCTTTTTGCTTTTGCTGAAATAACTTTGTCTTGGTCCTGAGTTTAAATCTTGGGTGCTGGGCGTTTGGAAGATGTTATAATTACCATACATATTTTAGGATGCTTCGTGCTCGTAGGAATTGAATTATGGAGACAAATGGTTTTGCTAAAATAGTGAGACATGTGCCATGTGTGAGACGATGCTGTAATTCTGTGTGGAGAATGGACAGGTTTTGAAGTTTTAGGGAGGCGAGTGTGAATCTCAGTCGCCATTTGCTTGCTTCTCAATCCACACTGCAACTAATGGGGGAGGCAACTGCCAGAAACTCTGATGAAACTTCTGAATATACAGTATGTATGTATTTACGTATTTATAATGTATGTACGGCAAAATGAAGTACTTATAAGCTTAAGCAAAATTACATGTTGGTTCATGGATGTTGTCAGCAAAGATTAAAACAAGTTTCTATAGACGCTGGCTTTGATTTTAGATTCGGTTTGTTCCTGCATTTTTTAATAGCGATCAGACAAGTTTCATTGGAGAGAAATAGCAAAATGTATCATACCCTTTGAATTTTAAAAAAGATCCGCGTTGTGAGTTTTAATAATTTCTTAAAAAGTATCCATAGTTTTTATTATTTTTCAATAAGGCTAAACGCAAACTCAGACTCTAACTGATAGCAGTAATTTGTGAACACAGAATGACACAGATACGAATAAGCGGTGCAGTGTAATAAAGGTTGCCGAGATTTTAATTTAACTACCATACAATGGTCTACTGTTTGTTACATATAGCTATAATAATGCATACGATATCGTCTGTGAAGAACCAAAATGACCCATATCTATTTTTAGCTAAAAAAGTATCAACTATCTACAAAAATATTCAAATATATCTTGAGAGCATTTAGACAGAACGTTTTGCTTTTTTCAAAAACATGGAATTAGAAATTTTTACACCTTTTAAAAAAAATGAAAAACAAATTTTTACACTTTTCAAAAACCTGTAAATAGGACGTTTTAAACTTTTTAAAAACATGTAAATAGGACATTTTGCACTTTTAAAAAACCATTAGTTAACACTTTACGCATGTTGCTCATTTTTTTTATGGCATAGCTCATTTTGATTGTAGCTTAAATTGGATATGGGTCATTTTGGTTCATTACAGACTACATGTATAAATTGCTACATGGCCATATCGTTAGTAAAGAATCAAAAGAATCAACGGTACAAATCCAATGAAAGCTAGAATTAATTTACCAAGCTCTTTCGTTCTGCTCTTTTGTCCTTAAAAAATAGCTGTCAAAAACAGACTCAATGAGATTATGAGATTAATATGTTAAATCTTTTTATTAAACGATAAAAAGTAAAATACGAGTTTTAAAAGTTCCAAATATTTTTTTTCGCTTTTGAAAATTTTAATATGTTCTAATTACATGTTTTTGGGATCAAGAGAATTTAATATTACGGATATGCAATTGGGTTTTAACAATAAATGGGAATTGGCCACTTTGAGTCTTCACTAGCCGTGTGTATTTTACCGCGTGTGTTTTTTATACCGGTATAATATGTGATTCTTGGTGTTGGTGTGTGCCAACAGGAAAGTGACTCCCAACGCCAAGATCATTCGTAGTGCAACTATTTTTATAGTTTGAATAATTACTCAGATAAAATTAGTACAGCTCAATTAACTTTCCACATGTTCCCTTAGGTTCTTACGCCGTCTACTACGACGCACCATATGTAAATAATCTATACGTATACCGCGGTGCCGGTGCTGGTGTCATATAATATACAATACGTATATTTTAAAAGTTTCAAAAATAAAATTTAGCTCTTTTAAAATACATATAGGGATCCGCACATAGTAACGATGTTTTGGGATATGTGTAGATTCCAAAAATAGAAGATGCGTATTAGGAAACTATAAAAAAATTAGAAAAATTACCGCGTTCAGAAGACACTTATCACACTTGGAATTTGGTTTGCGGAGTCACCGAGGAAAAAAAGTAGAATAATTGGATCATTCAGAATGAATAAATTACAAGATTATCCGAATTGAATCGAATAAATCAAGAAAAGTATTTACCTACCTTCCTTATCATTATTTTGTTTTACTTTCATTTAATCAATCCGAATCTAATTCATGTGGCATTATAGTCGGCATCAGCTGACTAACTTTCGATGATTACTTTTACATTTTTTTATTTTTAAAACATTATTTTTTCAGTTTGTTTATCTCATCCGTCTATTATCCATTAGGAAAAACGTTTTAGCCTTAGTTTAACTTGGTTGCATGAGCGCCGCTTAAGTGAAAATTCGTAATGCACTAACATCATTCCCAATCCTGTAGGCGTTTCGTAAAAAATTGCACCAAGTGTATTTCGACTTCAGAAAATTGCAGTTTTCGACAACGGCATTTCAATTGGAGATGGTGCGGTGGATTAAATGCAGATTTTTTCAGCACTAAATAGAAACAGAAACCAGGGCAGGAATTTCATATAACGTGGCAAGGCGGACGTTGCTTAATATTTTCCCCATAAATAAAGAAAACTATTAAGTTCTTTCTCTACTGCATAATATATTACCACATCATCATGAAAATTATGTGTTCGTGTTACACGGTTACATGATGTGTGTTTGTAGATAAAAACGTCAAAGTATGTGTACAAAGTAGTTATATGCATTATAATTTAGAACGTTGATTTAAACAGGCAAGAAATACCGATGCTTTCATTGGTATTAAAAGCAACAATAATAATAATTTATTTCATGTTGCCGCTAATGTAAAAGCTCGTGTAAATATTTGCACCGTTCCCATTTCATGTTCAAAGTTGTAATTCTAAACTATTTTGCTACGTCATTTTTTCAATTTTCACAAAATAGTAAATGAATGCAATAATCTAATAGTAGTACATAGCATGCAATTTTTCAAATAAGAACAAATAATGTCTGACAGTCGAAGTTTGAAAACTGGAAAGTAGTAAAGTTAAATAATTTCCAATACGTTACGTTCCTCATTACATTAGCAGTGGCTAATTTTTTCGAGGAGTTTAGCCACAAACTATTTGTTAGCTATAACGACGTTTGATTTTTGAACAACTAGGGGGCACACCTACTAGTGAAGATTCTTTACTCGGAGCTCATAAATTAAAGTACGCAAACCCGCCTGTTACTTGACATTTTAAAATGATTTCCATTGCATTGTGAATTGGTTTGTATGTATTAGAATTCTGTACATATTTTTTGTTTACACTTGGATTTGTGTTTGTTTACAATTTAGGATTCCGGATGAGCGGAGAAGAGTGACATTTGCAAATGCTTCCCGCAGTTTTGTTGTTGTCTTGTTGTAAATAGTGGGCAAAAAAAGCAGTTGGAAATTTACAAATTTATCAATGCCTCTCATCTATCTGACATGTATGACGCTCGATTTAAACGTGTCATGTCCCGACCGACCTTCGATTTTCTCTCCCATTTGTCTAAATTCTACATTGAGAGGAGAAAAACTTTATTAAGTCACTGTTGCACAATTGCAATAGCCATACAGCTCAGTATACAATACAATACTTTCTTAACTATAATTAAAACATTTTACGAAAAACAAGAATGCATTTTAAGTATATAAATGATGATTATAAATCCTAATTGATCCTCTGAGAGCAAACATTAAAATATCGTCCACAACTGTCGAAGGAATACGAAAAGAACTAGCCCATGCTTTGAAAGAACTTGATAAAGATCCTCGTGCTCCTATATAAAGACCAATCACTTCGACTCTACGTAAATCCCATTTCTCCATGAAGTACTTTGCAATTTAGTTATCCTGTAGAAGGACCGGGACCGCTAGCTCCAAAGTTCTACAGATCAAGAGATGCACAAAAGTCGGAAACGAGCGTAAATTTAAATTCGATTCGGTATCCTTTGCATATAAATAAACCCAGTAGCATATGGGAAATACATAATTTTAATTTTTCTTTTGACTCACCCACTCACCAAACATGCACAGAAAATGCAGAGAATCCTCGAAAACAAAACCAACAAATCAATAAACAA
Source organism: Dicyrtomina minuta (assembly GCA_949802685.1). Classification (NCBI taxonomy): domain Eukaryota; kingdom Metazoa; phylum Arthropoda; class Collembola; order Symphypleona; family Dicyrtomidae; genus Dicyrtomina; species Dicyrtomina minuta. The sequence continues at coordinate 61,026,818 of OX461808.1, read as the reverse complement.
AATCACTACATTTTGGTTTCACAATTCACTGAAATTGAAATTTAAATGTTTTTGTTAATTTAGCAAGTTCCTTTGTTTCTATTATTCTGCAGTGAAACAAGATAATTAGTTTTTTGTGTGTTTTCGATTTTCGGTTTTCGCAAAAAAATAACTTTAAACGTAAGCAGACAATCTAGAATCTAGAACCATGCATTGGTGATCATTGGTGTGTACATTAATAAACTCACTTTTTTCAACTAAATCCTCCTAAAAGGCATTAAATGCATAACACAAAGTTCACGCTTAACAAAAATTGAATAAACCTCGCACTGTCTATACTCGTTTTTCCGTTACGTTGAATTTCATGCCTCTGTTTGCGTTCGACTGGACATCTCTACAAATTGCATGCGTTATTAATATTAAACAGTTCTGAATGGCGCTAAAGTTTAGCAAAGTCAACAGTTAAAAATAAAAATGCAATGTTATAAAATATTTTAAAAATCTCTGTTTTTCGCAACAAAGAATGGTAACAACGACATTGAGGTTGCAAAAATAAAAATTTAAATAAATGGTTTAGATTTTCATGTTTTAAGAGATTTACTTTCCCTGAATTTTGCCTACACATAAAGGTTAAAATAATGAGAATAATTCTAGTAGCGTTGCTATAATATTTCCTATACAATAAATTATTTAGCATTATGGCTTTTCCGATTTAGACTATACATATAGGAGGGTTGGAAAAGGTATGAGAATAGGACACCCTGTGATGTTGCTTAAAGTGCTTGTTTTATAACGTCATACAATATGTAAACGGAGGAACGACGATGCTGACATTCCAGTAATATGAAATACGGAAAAATTATGAGAAAAAAAAGGAAATACAGTAGACCAAACATGTATGTATGTATGTATGTATGTATGTTTAGTTTTATTGCAAATACGGGCCATGGCCCACACACAAATCAGATTAAATGAGGTTACAGAGTATTTGATAAACAGATAATATATGATACGACCTTAGCCAGAGGAAAATTATTTGTAATTACAAACAGAATGATGACGAACAAACTAATTTTGAGTATACATAATTTGATTCAGTTCATAACTATATTTCACATTAATCAAGGTGTAGGTTTGATATTTGAAGAATGCATTTATCGAAATTATTCACATATTCATTTTGCGTGATTCACAACAATCCTAGCTATATTCAGTTAATTAACAATGATAAGTGATTAGTAATTGAAACCCTGGATATCTACATATGATACGCGTACGTTGGAATCAGGTTACCTTTGCTTCACTTCAATGTTTTTAACGAACATACGGGTTTTCTCATGTACTAGTTACGTTGCCTCTACAACTTTATTCGTAGATCTAATGCCAGACAGAGACCTATCCTTGACCTTAGTAGACCAAACATGTTTAACTTCTAATTGCAACAACCGAATAAACTTGTTTTCATGCTTTGTATCTCTGTGAACGTCTCCTTTACTTCTGTATCAATTCCTGTTAGAGACACGTAATTTGAGATGCTTTCCAATTTCTATTTCGTTTCAAAAATCACACACAATACAAATGGACGTTATATAACTACAAATTTGGATGCAGCTGTGTGTAAAATGCGACGTCAACGAAGCAAATGACCCAACTTGGCGTGATAGTGCGTTGTCAGCATTGTTGATTGTTGCGAGAGTAGCGAGTGTAATTCACACCGAAGCCGTAATACGTACGTAACTGTACCCCTTTCGTCATCAGTCTAATAGCTTTAGTTTCAGTCCAAGGACTTGAAACGAGTTTGAATTCTAGTAGCGGAAATTGAGATGTGGTCCTCAATGTGAGTATAATATATCATAAATATTCGATTAACCGCCGGATTTCAAATAAGAGCGCGCATTTTAACTGTACAATAAAAAATGTTCAACTCGAGTTTTTTTTAGTTTATAGACTGTTAGGCGTGCATTTGCAAAATTGGTACAAAATCCAAAATCCCTATATGACTATATGGTTATCAAAACTTCTATGGCGAGACACTTACCAGTACCAGTCAGTATAGCCTCAGTAGTGTCTAGTTCGGTCTCGGAATCCGTGGATTATTTAGGGCGCGAGAATGTCGACTGTTAAAGACAAGGCGCCCACAGGATTGGAATTAACCTGTCAAGATGAGTATTATTCTTGTTGCCTTCCCGAAGTATGTAACACCCCCGCTACTTCCAGTCAGTCCAACTCCAACCAGAGGCAATAAGGAATTGGACTCAACGAATTTGTAGAATAATGAAAACGGAATTTATCAGGAGATAAAATAAAAGTTCTCGGGAACGGGAGCGTACCTATTATAATCCACAAAACAATGGTGGATATATGGACTACAGGGGAATAAAATATTGGGCATATTATATATGCATTAAACATAAGCTAAAACAGCTGCCATCAAAATGGAATAGTAAAGGAGCTTCTTTTATTCACTATTAGTCCGATGTATTCTAGACTCTCTGTTTTTCGTTTACGTAGACTTTTATTTTTTTTTAATTCACACACAGATTTTAATACATTTATAAGGAGAGAGAAATCTCCAAAAACTAAAGGGATATTTTAGTTTCCTTTACTTTTGTCGCTGGAGATTTTCGAAAAAAATATAATTTTTGTAGATTTGATATCAGTTTTAAATAAATTAACTTAAAATTATTACATATTTTTGTATAGTTTAGCATTCAATTCATATTAGCTTAGCCATCTGTGATTTGACCTTTGCGCTCTATAAGATACGGAAGTAGTGGGACGTGAGACAGGTTAAGTTATATTTATTTTCACAATATCTAAGAAACCTCGTATGAAAATTTTAGAATTTATTGTTTTGTTATGAGCTAGAATTATTTAAAGGTTGAAATTTTTAATGTTGGGTTTGGAAGGATTTCGAAACGCGGCAACTTTGAGCGCTTAAAAAAATACTTGCGAGGCATATAAATCGAAAAAAACTCTCAGATGTTGCCTAGACAAATAGTTAAGGTAGGTACGTGGATCAAACAAGTGTTTTAAAATTTTTTCAAATTAACTGGGAAATAGCTTGAAATTTCATCCTATGATGCATTATGCAGAAGTGTCAAAACCTGAACACATACAGCAGTGGGAGGCATTGGCACGTCAAGATCCGCAACTACTAAAATCATGTAGGTGGGGATGGCATCAGGCCTACATCAAATTTCTGACGTCACTATTTTTGTTGCTAAAACTGACAGTTTTATTTTTTTAGAAGTAAAATCTTCAAATATTGTTGGTTATGTAACTAGGAAGCTCTTGCCTTGTCACAATAACCAGTTACTAGTAGTTGATATTTTTCAGGCAGCTTCATAGTGTGTGCTCGTGAAATATATATTTGGGTTCAATTTCCTTTGGTTGCGTATTTCAAGCTAAATGGAAATTCTAAAATAAGCGTCAAAGCAGCGTATGTACCTATTTTATACATTTAACTGTACAAGTAAATTTTTCTAACTTGAAGTGCTATGGAAATTATTCCTGGGGCAGCGGCACAAGAGTTGATTTTATGTCCAGTTAAAACATACATTTCTTGTTATGTTGCCCCAGGTCGCATTCAAAATATTTTACAAATTTTAGAAAAAAATTTATTTTTGGTAAACTAGAATTTGAACAAGCATTAGCGTAAATACTAACGTTGATTATTTGGCTTTTATGTTAATCTTAAGGGGCGGGTGACTACACTTCTAACGGTAAATTCCTAGGCCGTGCCTGATCTTATAAGTATCACTTTAATTTTTTGCAAGTATCTTCTAATTAGAATCTACCAACTGAAAAAGAGAAAATTCAAAAAATGTTTTACAATTTGAAACTATGCATTTTTCAAAAATGGATCTTTTACCATTGTGGTAAATTGGGAAGTCTCGACAGCCCAACTTCTACGCCCAAATAATGGAACTAGTAGACTGAAATATGAACGAAACTCTTCGTCAGTCGCTAGACAATTGTTCAAACTTTCCATAATCATTTTGAACGCAATTGCTACCAAATTATCTGGGAATTTGCACGAAATTTTATGTCCTATGTTTTTCATGAGGCAGTCATAAAAACTGCGTGCGCAGTAAAGAAAAGAACCACTTTAGTGGTATAGAAATTTTAGTAATATTTTGCAGTCGGCGTTAAACTTAAACATGTTGCATCTTTTATAAGTTACCAAAAAATGCTGTAGTCCTCCCCTTAAGGGGTAAATATATACCAATTACATTAAAACATATTTTATTATGTCCGCTACCCAAACGACATATAAGAAGAAAGTCTTGAATAATGGACCACATCAAAGGCCAAAGAATCTCAAGAACGGAAAACGAAATGCTCAGTATTCGTTTAGCTTTACAAAATGAACAAACAACTCCACTAACGACGTCTTTAGTCTTCGTCGAGGAAACCAAACGACAGTCACATTTCTACAGAATATGAACCAAACCGCAAGATCAAGAACATTAACTACAATACAACACAAAGGTACTTACAATAAAATTATTCTGCATTCTGCATTCTACTGCTCCACTACTTCGCTTCAACCTTCCCCTCTTCCCCTGGCAATATGTTTTGCCATGATCTTGATCATGGCCGTGTGGCTGTCACTACTTCTGTAAAGAATAAAGGAGGATGCCATTCAAGAAAGATTGATCTGTGTAGCTCCTCTATGTCAATTCTGGATCCGCCGACTTCGTCAGATAAACATATTATGTGCATTTTTTATTTCTATCAGTAGTCCTCAGTGGGCTGGAAAGGCAGGAGATACAACCGAAACTGAAACCTGATGCAAAAAAAATGAAACTCACTCGCATATTATTCCACATTCATCAGACACCGAGCACCAGACTATTCATTACCATTGCGCTCATTGTGCTGACTACTGAGAGAAGCAGAAAGTAGAAAGTGGATGATGCGAGATGAACATGGATTGGAGTGGGAGAAAGGGACGACAGACAGAACGTCAGTTTCTATCTGGATTTTTGTGTCTTCATCTTCCCATCAACGCGTGTCTTACAGTTTTACATGTCTTCTACATATTCAGGCTGCAGCGTCTCTTGAACGAATCGATGACTGGCCCCGTTACCAATCCGAAACCAACGCCTTTTGTCCTTCGTCGTTTTCGTTTTCGCTCTGGGCTTTCTGCTATCAGCCAGCAGAGTGAGTCACATAAAACGTCAAGTGTATAACTTGGAACTTGTTATACAAGCGAAAGCAGTGTCAGTGACAGTGAGGGAGAAGGAGTTGGCCTTAGTTTCAACCTGGGCTTTGAGAGAAGAGGGAAGAAAGTATAAAAACTTCGTAATGATGACAATGTGGATCCGAATTTGAAGTGGGGTGACTGCTGACAGGGCTCATGACGCCTCATATAAAATATAAAGAATAGGAAATACAAAATTAAATTGATGAACGTTATTCAAACAATTGGATCGGTATATTTTATAGAGGTCAAAGTTGACGAGTCGCTAAACTCGTGGTGAAATCCACGTTAAAAGTTTTAGTTTTTAAATATTTTTAAGTATTTTAATAAGTTTCCCGGCAAGGCTTCTTTGATATCACTATATAAATTTGGTATAATCCTACATATATGCTACCTACCTTTAGGGGTATCTTCTGACAACGACAAATTGATTTTTTAATTAAAATTATCTTAATTTGACCTGATTATTACCTGGACCACATCTAAACGCCTGCGATTGCACACGGGGTTTTCCGTTCTAGTTTTATTCGATAAATTCCAAGAAGTAAACGGACAAGTTGTTTTGAGTCATTTGTTTTTGATGTAGGATTTCTTTTATCTAGGAAGCTGTACGCACAATTAGAATTAAATGGATTGAAATGGGGATAAATAAATTCACAGCATGAACTATAATGTATAGTGTGATTCTGACTCTGATTAGAAAAGCGATTCGCAATTCGCACTGGGGGAACGCAATACATAATGGTCAATATGTCACACGCACTTTCACTTCTAACACTTTCCCTGTCA